>CM020178.1:15939420-15967568 GCA_009805545.1 Oryza longistaminata
GCACAGCGTCCAGCGCCCGGCATTGATGTCGGCGATGAAGGTGTCGATGCTGTCGACGGTGTTGAGCGAGACCTGGCACTCGTTCTGCAGCGTCTGGAACGTCTGCTGCAGCGAGTTCTCCTTGCAGAACTGCAGCACTATCTTCACCACGCTGCATCCATGGACATCACGCAAGAAACACTATCAAACCTAGCAACCTTGCGTAATAACTTCCTAAGCTATAGCACTACCCAATGGGAGGGGGGTTCTTAGCGAGCGAGAGACACAGAGAGATCCAAGAAACAGCATATGAAATTCGCTCGTCGATTCCCCTTCAATCCATGGACTAAACTTGTAGGGATTCGAGGGAGCAGAACGTAGGGTTTAGGGATTGCGGGGCTGGTTCTTCCGTCGCCGCAAGGTTATCAGCTGTGGACTAGCAGAGATGGAGAGAGGAGAAGGGGGATGAACACGTACTCGCGGGCCTCGATCTCGAGGGTGGACGCCGACGACGCCATCTGCGGCTTCTGCGGGCGGCGCGGCGGCGGGTGGGGAGCGGCGGCCGGAGGACGGGAGGAGGTGGGGGAGTGGGGGATTGCCGGGATTGTGGCTAGCGCGACGGGAAGTCGTCAACTTTTGGGCTGACGGCCTTGTGGGCTTGCGGGCCATGGCCCATGGGCCTTTTGGAGTTTTGATTGATTGAGATGATGGTGATAGGCAGGATTGCTATGGGCGATCGGTTGCGCGCCTCCCTCCCGCGCGACTGGACACGTGTCGCGCGCGGAGAGGGCGGCAACGCGCCGGATGGAGGAGCGAATTTTTCGTTTTTTTTTTTTTTTTCCTTTTTTTCGTTTTTGTTCGGTTGGTTTTTTCACCGGTTTTTTCATTTCTGTTTTGGTTTTTTCCTCCGGTTTTTTCTCTGTTCGGTTTGTTATTTTTCCGGTTTCTTTTCTGTTCGGCTTTTTTTCTTTTTTTAAGATGTATAAATACTAAGTTTGTATTCGTATGTATACCAAGTTTGTATTCGTAAATATAAAATGTTGTATAACGCCGTACAAATTTTCTATACGCGTATACAAACTTTCTATACGCATATCAAAGTTTGTATACACATATACAAAGTTTATTTACGCGTATACAAACTTTCTATCATGATGTTTTTTTATTTTTTATGCGTATATAAACTTTGTGTATGTGTGTATATATTTTTTATGCATTGACTATTTGTACACCCAGGTGTATATACACCTTTTCTTTTTGGATATCCATATACTAAATAATTGGATTAATAAGAAAATTTTTAAAGAGAATACCGTTCCCTTTATTTTTCAAATTCCTGCATGTGCATGCACTCCGGCCGGCCGGTACAAGGTCAGGATCAAAAATTTGTAGCATGCAATTGGGTGGCATCCGTATATACTAAATCCCTCGCTAGATTTGAGCAGTATATACTTTCTTGTAGGATCCTCATGGTACTGGTGATTTACTAGAACATGCATTCTAATAATTAACGATAGATGCATATACTGGTTCATTAGTGCTTCATTCGTCTGGTTTTGGTTAATTTGCTCCATCCAGAATCACATTTATCGACAGCGTGTACAGCTACTGTTGGATCAAATTAATATACAATCATTCAGATGATATTTTTTTAAAGGTAGTATATACTGTTTTTGAAGTAAGAAGCAGTATGCACGTACTGTTTTTTAAATTAGTAGCAGTATATACTGTTGTTTTTTATACTAGTAGTTAGTTGCAGTACATACTTTAGTATATACTGTTTTTAGTAGTAGTTAGTAGCTGTATATATTTTTTGTTAGCTAGTAGCAGTATGTACTGGTTTTAGTTAGTAGCAGTATATACTTTTCGTTAGTTCGTAGCAGTTATATATTGCCATCCTTAAAAAGTTCAGTTCAGTAGATATGTGAAAAATGCAGTAAATACTGTCATCCTATAAAGTTCATTAATATGTGAAAAAATGGAGTATATACTGTCTCTTACAAAGTTCAGTATATATGTGGAAAATGCAGTATATACTGTCATCTTACAAAGTTCAAAGTTCAGTATATATGTGAAAAAATGCAGTTTATACTGTCATCTTACAAAGTTCAGTATGAACCCTTCATAGAAATTTTCAGTGTATAGCATCATCTAAATAGTTCAGTGCGTACCACTCCGTAGCAAAAAAAAAAAAAAAAAAACAGTATATACCTCTCTATAGAGAAATGCAGTATCTACAAAGTTCAGAACATACTACTGACAATCAAAAATCAGCTTATACCTCTCTATGTAGAATTGCAGTATTATACTTCTGCTTAACAAAGGACAGCTTACAAGTTCAGTACATACCCCTCCATAAAAAATTTCAGTATATACCAATCAAAAAAATGCAAGTATGTACTACCATCCTTAAAAAGATTAAGTACATACCCCTCCAAAGAAAAATTCAGTATGTACAAATGCATAGAAATGCAGTATATGCAAAACCCCTCTCTATACAGAACTGAGATCGTGCATGAACCATACTATGCGGAACCCCTATCTATAGGCATCAAGATTTAATTTCTGGTGACATACCTTAGACTGTGGTGACACACTGATTTTCCTGTGACCCTGCAAACAAGAAAATTTAAGGCATCGAGCATCGATCTCGTCGTAGAAAAAAAACCAATATAACCTGCTGCTTTGGATGACCTCCACTACTGAGACCCGCGATTTTGCCACGGCTGCTCTGCTCCTGCATTCAGGCGACTCCAATCGTGACCTCTACTCCTGCAACACCAACGAGTGGCAGGTTCTCCAGGTCGATTACCTCTGTCTCCGATTGGTGAAGGAGGAGCCATCACTGGAGGAAGGAACGAGCAGATTCAAAGATCAAAAAAGATCGCTTCTATGATCCTCCACCAGCCACCCAGCCGCCGTTGAATCGTCGCGGGGTCAATCCGAGGAGGTGTCGTCGCTGCCTCCGCCTCGCGTCAAACCGCAAATGTCGCGAGAGCTGTTCTATTGGCGAGTACTAACTGGTGTGATTTAGATAATTAAGCGCTAATTAAGGATCCAGATTATTTTACAAAAGGAAAATCAAAACGGGCCGCTCAGTGATCCGTTAAGGAGCTTCATCGAGGCTTGCTGAGATGGACGGGTAGATGGGAGAGGGAGTCATACACCTGGGTGTATAGAACCATTTTCCATACATATATACATATATATATATACCACATAGGACGGACTCTTTTGTACTCCCCAGGTGTACATACTCCCTCTTCCATGTGTTGGATATCGGATAGGATCCAACAAGTTCCTGCGTCAACCGGATGAGAATTTTTTTTTGAAACTCCTATTGTTGACCGACCTGAACAGTGAATAACGCTGAGTAAAAACAAATAAAAAATGTTTTAAAAGTTGAAAAAAATATCCATGCATGTCGGCATGAGTTGCGACATGCATTGCCTGCATCTTTATGAATTTGAAACGCTGTATTTATATAGGCTGCTTACATGGAAATTCGTTGATTTGTATACTGTTTTTATTAGATTAGGTATATACTACTTATATTTTTTTAAAAACCAGTATATACTTGCTATCCCCGATTTAGAAGAGTAATAAACTTTATTGAGAATCGGTATAGTAATAAAAAGCTTAGTTGAAAGTACTTAATTAGTACATATATACGTGTTATCTTCTAGAGTACTAATATATGCCACTTGTTCTATATATGTAGTATATACTACTTTTCTGAATAGTAGTATATACTTTTTTTTGTTAAGAGAATATACTGTTCTATCTTTCTTCAGTACGTAAAGAGTCAGTATATAATGCATTGCTCATTGAAGATTTCGTTTTTTGTAAGTATGCTACTACATTCTGTTAAATGAGTATATACTCATTTTTTTCGTGAAGGAGTTATACTGCTCCTTTGTTCCAGTATTATACTGCATTCTCATGGAAGATCTTTTTTTTATCAAGTATACTAATATTGCGGTTTTCTTTCCTTATAAAAATTGCAGTTTGTAGCCTCTGCTTTTTGGTCTTTTTTGCGGCTATTCAGAATACGTGGAGTCTTTGTTTTAATGTTCCTTCTCCAAATGGCCCGACCATTCTACAGAGAAATATTTGAAAAAATACTTATATCCAGCATCAGTAAGAAATATTTGACGCATCAATAAGTGTAATACGAGATAGAAAAGCCTTAATCTCTGAAAGGCAGAGACTAGTAGTATATACCATCTCTGAAAGATTTTAACCTAAAAAAGGGGGGGGGGCCAATTTTTAATACTTCTTGTTCTAGATTTGTAGTTAATATACCACTTTTTGTAAATTGTATGTGTTAACTAAATTTTTCGTTGAAGGAGTACCAAATACTGTCCTCTTTTTGGTGGAATAACATTACTATTCTTTTCTCTTTTTTTCAGTATGTTACACTCTTTCGGTGTTAAAAAAAGTCAGTATGTTACCTCTCTTATTGAAAATCCAGCCATATCTATCGAAAATGCAAGTATATACTTTTGTTTGACAAAAGCTTCAGTATATACCAACCATTAGAAAAATTCAGCATATAGCACTCCATTAGAAAATAGTTACATATTATACAAAGTCCGTATATACTTCTGTAGAAAGAAAAATGCACTGTATACTATTGTCTAAACAAAGTGATCAGTATTACCATCTCCTATAAATGCGCATGTATATACATAAAAGTTTCAGTTAATACTTCTGTTATAAAAAACAGTACATATCCGGCATGGAAAGCATATTTCTTCTGCACAAAAAAAAAATCATTACATACCCCTACTGGGAAATAAAGCAGAGCATTACACTCTCTCTAAGGAAAAATGTGGTGTATATGTCTGTCGGGTTACAAATTAAGCAAATATAGCACATACACCGTCCGGGAACATGCAGTTTATACATACTAGCATAGCAAGCAAGGTAGCATTATAAACATTCATGTGAAAGCAGCAGGATACTTTTATCCCAAAAAAAAACCGAGCTTATGCATCTACCAGGGGATCCCGAATTGAAAACTGAAAGCATGCATGGACCGAAACCGTAACATAATCCTCTCTATAGACAGTCGAAATATTCAATCACAGGCATCAATTTCTGGGGCATACGCCTTCAGACAGTGCTGATTAAACTAACTTCTCTTGTGCCCCCTGCAAAGAAGAAAATTTAGCATGGCAGTCGATCTTGACGTAGAAACATCAATACTAACCTGCTGCCTTTGGATTGACCCCACTACTGTGACCCGTCGTCGATTTTCCACGACGGTTGCCCCGCTCCTGCACTCCGCTGACCCAATCCCAGATCGTGACCTCTACTCCTGCACACCAATGGCTGGTGCATCTCCAGGTCGATTACCTCATGTTCAGTAATCTTATCATCGGTGAGGAAGGAACGATCGAGCAGTTGGATGAGTAAGATCGCTTCTAGTACCCCGACCACCCACCGCGCCGTGAAGTCGCGGTGATCAATCCTGGCCGACTCGTCCGCCTCGGGAACCGGCGGAACGCCGAGAGATGAGCTGGCGGCCGGCTGTGGAACACCGAATGGAGACGAGTGTTTATCAAACGGTTAGTGTGTCTGTCGATTAGGGGATAATTAACCAGAATTATTTTCTTTCAATAAATCGAAACGGGTTCACTGTGATCCGTTTAGAGAGCGGAATTCATCGAGGCTAGATCAGATGTGGATGAAACGTGGATGGGAGAGGGGAGTATTACTTGGGAGTATAGAATCATTTTCCTATACACACATATATATATATATATACACACACACTATATATATAAGTATTATAGTAGTACATATGAGAGACTAGAGGGGGAGGGGGCAACTGACCGCGCGCCTCCGCAGCGCGGGCGGCTGATCGCGTATCAGCCCCCCCCCCCAATACGAGTGAGTTTCACTTGCCTGCAGATATTTTTTATTTCAAAGAACTCAACAGATTTAAGTGGGTGAATCATAAAGCTATATACGTTTGATGTAAAATTTATCACAAAATTACATATTTATTAGGATGTCAATGTACAAAAATAACTACAGTAAGGGTGGACGAAAATGTTGGCTCGTTAGCTCGCTCGACTCGTGACAAGCTCACATGGTTTAGCTCTTTCATTTTCCTAACAAGCCGAGCTATCCAGCTCGAGCCTGCTCGCGAGCCTTAACAAGCTAAAGTAATAAGTAACACCTCAAGAGGCCACAGGCCACAACTCACGACCCATATTTTTAGAAGGCCCAACAACATCAACACCTTAGCTCTAGATTCCTTTTTGATGCGGCCTGCGGGCCTGCCTCTTACTTCTCACACGCGTGCGGCTGTGTGCGTCTCCTCACCAACCGTCATCGCTATTCCGTACTACTCCGTACTCCCTCAGTCCAAAAAAAAAAAAACTCAATTATAGAGTTTAATTTTGTCCCACAAAAGACCAACTTCTATCATTCTACCTACCCTCAGCATTAAAACGAGAAGTTTTATCCCTTCAATACTCTTTACCTACCTATCACTCTTAGGCTGTGTTCGTGGGCTATGGTTAGGAACCTTACCCCCGCACGAAAAACGGAGCGATCCATTAGCGCGTGATTAATTAAGTATTAGCTATTTTTTAAAAAAATGGATTAATTTGATTTTTAAGCAACTTTCATATAGAAACTTTTTCAAAAAAACGATTGTTATGCAGTTTGAAAAAGCGTGCGCGTGGAAAACGAGGGAGAGGGTTTGGAAAAAAGGGGCATCCAAACACACCCTTACTACTTTTTCTAATGATTATGGGTATTGTAGTCATTCTCCATCTCCACTAATTCCACCTCGGGATGCTAGGAGTGGATTTTTGGGACTGAGGGAGTATTTCGCTAGCGCTGCTCATCGCCCACGCCACTCGCCGCAACCAGGTTCGCTGAATTGCCTCCGTCTTCGCGACCGTGCCACTCTCGATCCTGTTCTCTCTCATGCCACCAGCGCCGCATCTCTCGTCGTCCACCGCTGACTGTGATCAGGCCCGCGCTGCTGTCGGCAATTCGGCACTGCAAGTCGATCTGAATGTTAGTTTTTGGCTTGGGTGATTTGTTTTATGGGTCTTTTGGTTGGTTCAAATACTACTCTCCGTTTAAGTTATAAGACTTTCTAGCATTATCCATATTTATATAGATGTTAATAAATTTAGGCACACATATATATCTAGATTCATTAACGTATATATAAATGTGAACAATGTTACAAAGTCTATATATTGAAACAGAGGAAGTAACTTCTAACTTAACCAGCTTTCCATCCAGATCTGGTAAAGCTCGGTTGATTACATGTTTTGATTATGCAATATTTCGAATTGGATTGTAAAAAAAATTATGCCAAGACTTTGTGATTTGACCGTGCTTGATTTTTTTTATTCAATTGCAAAAGATGTTCCTGGCAGCTAATCTTTGATGCCAATCTTTGAAGGCAAGATAGTTAATGCGTTATTGGCTTGTGAGCTAAACGAGCTAGCTTGAGTCGTCGACCGAGACAAACGAGCTGGGATTTTAGATCGTTAGGATAACGAGCCGTCCTAGTGAGCTAAACCGAGCTGAGCCGAGCCAGTTCAGTATCCCACCCATATACAGATTTAAAAAAGTACCAAAAAATGCATATTACATAAAGGTTCTGTCATAACTTTGTTATCCCGATGGAACTTTTAAACGATGTAGGCTTTTCTATTAAGTTATGTGTTAGATCAAAAACTCTGTGATATCTTTACTTAAATGAGTAGGCTTTTCTTAACTACTCCCTCCATCCTAAAATAATAAGTTTTTTAGATTCTGACATGGTCTCCGAGATGCTACTTTGACCAACAATATATATAAAAGTAATATGTGTTAAATAAAAAGAGTTGCATATATTATGATAGTTTGTTTAATGATAAATATAGTAACATCAATTCTATTAATTGATATTTTTATTATTTTTGTTATTAATAGTTAAAGTTAAAAATGTTTGACTTAAATGCTTATATTTTAGGACGGAGTGAGTATTTTTTTAAAAGTATAGTTGTTCCCTTCTCCTTCCTCCCTTAAAAAAAGGCTCAATTACTTTAAAATAACCTCTCAAAGAAAAATCACTTCCCCTTAAAATAAAACCAACCTTAAAAAAACGGACGTGACTACACAGCTAGTGGTAGCTGGTTTGTCTAAACTAGCTACCACTTCATCTATGAGAAATCTTATCCACCTATATTTCAAATAAAATTTTCTCTTAAACTACTCATCCGATCTACGATCCGATTACACCGTTGTATTCGTAACAATTAAATCTTTCTAACAAGATCTCACATGATTTATATTTTGATAAAAAATTGTAAATTACTTTTATAATATATCTAAATACTTTTAGATTTCACTAAGTTACTTCTTAGACATATAAAAGTAAATTTAATAAAGCCTAAAAGTAATTTACATATATTATAGAAGTAACTTATAAAAAAAAGAAAGTAACTTTAATGCATGTCTTTTTTTCATAGAACGTGACTACACAACTAGTGGTAGCCACTCCATCCAGTGTCTCCTTTGAACTTGAAAAATACAATAGTATGTATATTTTTTCTTAATCTTTTTAATAACTTATATCTTTAAATCACATATTGTTTTTAAGATCTATTTCATCATTGTACTCCACTCAAAATATGATGTGACAAAACGAGATCCATATTGAATATATTCAAACATTTTATTAACTTAAAAGTAAATTTATTACATGTTAGAAAGTAACTTCCATGTTATCATGAAGTAACTATTACGTCTTATACATGATTAACTCTCATTAGTTATTCCACCAATGTTATTTATATTCCATCAAAGGTTATATCTTCTTTTCTCATTCTACATGAAAAAACAAAAATAAAAGGGAAAAAACATAATATATGATTAAGCAGATTTATAGAGAGTTACTTCTGAACAATTGCAAAAATTACTTCCAATTAACACTAAAGTTACTTTTAAAAATTGTTTAACTTACATGTGCTGATCTGTGCTGATTAAATTTAATTTCTATATATAGTCATATTTTTATCCCTACAATGAATTTACTTCTAATGCCGGGACAAAGTTTACTTCGGTTATATTAAGTTACTTTTCTTATATATGTTTAAAATACTTTTAAAGTTACTAAATTTACTTTATATTCTAAGAAGTAACTTAGTGAAATCTAAAAGTAATTTAGATATATTATAAAAGTTAATTTTATATTTTTTTCATCAAAATCTAATTTCATGTGAGATCTTGTTATAAAGATTTAATTGTTACGAACCACAACAGTCTAATCGGATTGTAGATCGGAAATGAGTAGTTTAAGAGAAAATTTTATTTGAAACCTCTGCCACGTCTGAGGAAACCTGCCACGTCTGTCTCTCTCATTCTCTCTCTGTCTCTCTTTTTTCTTGCACGCTAATGGATGAGGAGGATGACGCGTGGTGGGGATGGGCCTTGGGGACGGTTTTCCCCTGGCGTCGCGCGATAGCGCGAGAGGCCTCTCGAAGATAAATTTTTTGCGTTTAAAAAAAGCACTTTCCCATAATAAACCACCCTAAAAAATCTCGTGATCTAGTTTATAATCGTAGGATAGTTATGAACTAGTATATATAAATTCACTGTCAAATGTTTGTAAGGCTTATTTACTTGTTACTTATTTTTACCTTTTTAAATTTTTGCAAGGCAACAAACTAAATACATCATCATTACCAACCCAGCTCTTACTAAATTTTGGTAATTCCGGAGCTTTTCCACTCTTTAAAAGTTTTACAATTTGATAAAATCTCCAACCAAAGCAACACCAACCCTTATCTTACTGTCATAAGAATTGTGGTATATCAACAACTTGGTATAATCAAAGTATAAGGTATTTTTGGCAATGAGTGAACAAGCCCTATTACATAGTTTTCTGTTCTGGAATAGTGTCTGAAGGAGTTTTTGCGATGGTTTGGCAATTTATGTTTAGACATTTTTAAAAATATTTGCCTTCTAATAATATGGGAGTGATGATATTATAATGCGCTTTAAGCTCCTTGAAACTTCTTTTTAAACCGAAAGAAGGTCCCTGAAACTTCATTCACCCATACCTCAAATTGATCTTCTCACTCATAAACTTAGGTGTGTTGTTTGGGGTTGGCTGCCAAAATCGTATTTTTGGGCTTCCTGGTTTTAGTTGTCTTATAAAAATTTTGAAATGCTAGATTTTTGGTTAAAGTTGCAAAGCAAATTCAGAGGCATTATAACCTTAGCACCGAAAAGGTTTCATCTTGGATCTATTTTATCTCAATGCTGAGTTTGGCGCGGCAGAATGGTACGCTTGAAGTTGCTGACTAGCTAGCTTAGAGGAGTAAGCTTTAATATTCACAGCCATGATAACTCTTAATTATCTTTGAGTATATTCAGTATATATATATTGATTTTTGTGGGTAATTAAGTGTTTAGCGATATGAGGGCTGAGCCACACACATTTTCCTAATTTGGTTTTAACCAATGTAATTAATTAACTAAAGGGAGGTGGGGGTTAGAAACGTACATACATACGCATTCAGGAAACACACCCTCAACAAAATGCACTCTTTAGCACACGCTTTATAATAAGGAGGGGAAAATGGGTAAGTACATGAAAATTTTTTTTGGGATTTTGGTACTGAGAAGCATATTCTTGTCTCTATTAATTAAATAGGGGGAACTACCTAAGATTTGGTCCCACAGCTGTGCCACACACAAACATGCTACCAAAAATGTATACGCCTCCAAAATTTGGATTAAATTTTGACCAGCTATTTGACAAAATACTTGTGTTTTCGTACTCCCTCATTAACTCATTTAAATAATGGCACAAAACAGAATATCCATCTTTATTTTTTTGCTACTTCGTATTTTTTAAAAAAATATAAATACTTACAAAAATTCATATTATTAAAGTTGTTTTACGGAAAGAGTAGTACAATCACAAAACATGAATTGAAACTTGATGCGTCATAGTTCAACAATTTAAGGATCATTACTGGTTAAAGCAAAAACACCAGTAATAGTTATTTAAAAATGACTGGAGTATTTAAAATTAATTAATATTTATTTTTGGAAATTTGCTAAAAAAAAACTGCCGTAAGTTTGTTTAGGTGAAAAAATTTCAATTAACTTTATTCCTCCGGTTTCATTTTTTAATTGACGGTTTTGAAAATTGACACAGTCTACAAAGATATGTCATTGACATTATTTTCTATTATAATACATATAAATAAATAAATGCATGTTTACTTTTATTATAGTATTTTTAAAAGACAAATCTATATATGTTTGTTCTATTCCTTTTAAACTAAATATTTTTAAAAGTTATTGATTGGTCCAAAGTGTTATAAAAGTTTGACCTTAAACATTGTCCAAAGAACGGTCAATTAATATGAAACCGGAGGGAGTAATATATTTTAATGTAATACTGCAATATAACTACATTTTATTTCTATAGTATAATTATAATATATTTATAGTTTATTATGGTAATTTACTAATTTCTAAAGTTACATGCATTTTTAATTTATCTATAGAAAAAAAAAGGTTAGGTACACAATAAGTAGCACAAAAATTTCCCCACTCGGCCAGAAGCACACCCACATGTCACTAGTTTTTCTTTGATTTGCAGTTTACTTCCACCATATTTGTCATTTCGGGTCGATTGCTTAGCTATGGATTAGGGCCTGAAGAAATAAATTTGCCCTTTTATTCTTAACAAAACCATGAACGTGGGTTCGGCGAGGTATGGGCATGAGTGTAAGGGTGGGAGGAAGGGAGATGGCTAGGAGGCACTATAGGACGCGGCGGAGCCTGGACACCCCCCCCCCCCCCCCCCCCCCCCCCCCCTCAACAGCCATGCGGAGGAGGGTAAACACAGAGTCGTCAAGGATTGGCGAGGGGAACAACGGATAAAAGTCTTAAGAGATATACAACGGCGTGGAAAGAAGGACATAAGGAGGAGAATTGAGGGTTGGAGGGCCATTAGTGGCCCGTGGGAGCGGGAAGGAGATGCTAGTGGAGAAGACAGGGAGGCGGTTGAGAGGTGGGAGATCAGGGGATGAGGAGGGGAGTATGGAGTGAGCACCGTTGCGTCCCAATGTAGAATGAAACGGGTTTGCCAACGGCGGCATGGCCCATGCTGTTTCCGCCATTGACCTTGCTGAATTTGTAGATGCGCCGGTGGAGATTGAAAGAACGTGGAATTCCCCCTGCCACCCCACGCGTCATCTGTTGCGGCCGCTGTCCTCGCCCTTCGTGTTGCAAGGGGTAAATTAATCATTTTTTCATCCCAACTCACATCATACGAATGACAATTGTGACGAAAAGTTGCTATGAATAAAAAAAATAGTGGCATTGTTGCTTCTGGATAGAGAAGGGAAATTTTGGTGTAGTTCTGTGTTTCCAATCTTTTCTATGCCTTATAAATCAAAATTTCTCTTTTCTAAACATGTATACGAGTTCACATAAATAATATAGTTAACTACGCATACTAACATTGAATTTTTTTGTTAAAAGTTTTGCGACAGTTTTTTAATAGTCCCTATTATTTTTCTGAGTTTAATTTACACGGCACAACGCACGGTTGGTTCAGTGAGGCCTTCCCCAACCAAAAAAAACTATCAAGTAGTTTTCCATACATACCATGCTTATAAGACACTATATGTACATTAAAACTATATATCCAATATTACGGTTGTCTTCAAATCAAAATTTCCCATCCCAAATCAATTCTCTTTCTTCCTTTTATCAACCCCTTGTTTTTATTGTTGATTTTTGTAGAGATGGTTTACTTCAATTGTTTTTACCTCTTCTCCTCGTTCACTCTCTTACCACATCAAATTTTTTCTTACGTGGCAATGGTATTTAATACTATGGGACACTAAATGACATTAAGGGTTAGGGATACCTGACTAATTACTAAGTTTCTTGAGTTAATTACGCTCACGGTACATGAACTTGCGTGGTGGGTGAATAGGTACAACAAATTGCAAAATTGCTCATTTCAGTACAATACTTGCCTATATTGTGCGAATTGGACCAAATGATCAAACAAGCAATTTGTTAGAACTTAGGCCCGTTTTAGTTTACACAACTTCCCCAACTCCCAACTTTTCCATCACATCACATCACATCAAAAAACTTTTCCTAACACATAAACTTCTAACTTTTTTTCCCAAACTACCAACTTTTCCCATATTATACCCCCAAATTTCAGAAACTAAACACAGGCCTTAGCACGTACTGATGAGGCAGCAGTTAATTTACATACTTTGATTATGTTTTTGGAGATCTTATTTGCAATCCAAATAAAAAGAGGAAAATTTAGTTGATGCAAAAGTTTGTTTCGTTTCATTTCTCAGGAATTTTCGTTCCTTCATAACTCATCTTATGTTTATTTATCATTTCTTTAGGCATTTGACAAAATCTGGCGTGGCCATAGTACAGGTAAACACTAGGAAATTCATTTTAATTTCTATATAATTCAGAACCTATTTATTGAAAGTTTATTTTCATGACCGCGGCATGGTTTAATTGTTTTGGTTCTTTTATCAAATCTAAATCTTAAAAAAATATCATGCGGATACCATAACAACACATTTTGTTATCTTTAAATTTTAATGTGTTAATAAAATTACATATCATTATGCGTCATAGCTAGCATCAATTTGCTTGTGCTGGATCGTTTTTGGCCTTAGGTTGCACGGGACAAGCAAAGTTATTGTACCGAAATAAGCATTTGCAAGTTGTTGTACTTATTTGCACCCAACCACACCAAGTCAATGTATCGTGGGCGTTAGTTACCGAGTTTTCTGCTCACCACCATGTAATAATTTAACATAAACAGTAGCCATATATCCCTGATGATCGATCCAGCTGGCGCGACACATGGTCCAGTTCATTGCCGACGCTTACTGTGCGCGGCATCGATCATCCGTAGCCGTCCACGTCAGCAACGCCGTTTGATCAACACGTGTACGGCGGCAGGAAGTGTTAGGGCCATAAAAATAAATACGCCCGTAAATGACCTCATCAATAAATAACACACCTAAAAAGCTTCAGATTAAATTAGAAGAAAATCACGCTTAAACAACATGCATGCTCTGTTCCCCCGTTATTTGCGCGGCTCTTAATTTGAAACTACGCTTCAACAGTCAACACCCCATATTCGCATATGTATATGCACAATGTCTCCAACTTTCTCATTCTCCATGCCTTGGTGACAATGACATCATACGTAAGTATCCCCACTTGAGGCAACCATTTTGTTTCATTTATTTTCTCCATCAATCGAGTTAAGTTATAGGAGAGGATTCCGCGTTAGCGAGGTAAAATGCGTAAAAATTTTAGTATTCCATTCCAAGTTGGTTGATTTTTACGCATAGTCTTATGTTTCAAATCGAGTGTTTGACGAAGAACTAATGAATAATTTGATTGACGCAATATGTCAAATGTTCCTCATTTTTTAAGTCGTTATTCATCAACATGATAAGAAAAATATTAAAAAAGTTTTTTATTCGTGTTAAAAAAACAAAATTAGTTGCTATAGTACTCTCTTTGTTTTATATTATAAGTCGTTTTGGACTTTTCTTTTATAGTCAAGCTTAACTAGTTCATGGAAAAATTGTAATAGCTAAATTTATTAAATTAGTTTCATTTGCAATCTAACATTGAATACATTTTAATAACATGTTTTGTTTTTATGTTAAAAATACTACTATATTTATTCTATAAAACTTGCCGTCAAACTTAAAAAAGTTTGACTTAAAAAAAGTCAAATGACTTATAATTATTAAGATGGATGGAGTACCGTTTTGTATTTAGAGTAATTGGAAAATTAATTCACTTTCAAGTAAATATTTGAAACGATAAGAAACTCAACAAATTAAAGATAAAGCTAGCTAAGATAAGACTTGAGAGATACTCATCAATAGTGCTTCTCCTAGTTATTTTTTCGCCCCCATTCCACTTCAATTGTAATATGTGCCTCTTTGGTTCTTCTTTCTGTTTTATCCTAACCATATCAAACTTTCTGAAACATTTCTACATTCCACTACCAAATACACATACCACACTTAAAAAGGCAACCGTTCAAAAAACCCATCAAAATATGTATGATGCGTCAACCTACCTTTTTACATCCGCACCTGCTAGCAGCTATAAAAAAATTCACAAACTAATTAAGTCATTGTCATAAACTATCAGATAATCTTGACTATGCATGCATTTTTTTTTTCAAAAACAAAAAATGTTTGAAGCCAAAGTTAATTAAATTAATCAATCCAACAAATTCAAAACCGGAAAGGATTGTGGTGCAGGATGAAAAGAGAGCAAAAGCCAAGCTAAGTTAAGCTGGGGCAAGTAATAAGGCAAGTAGGCTTTCAGGGTTTCTGGTGCAACCTCTACATCCATCCCCAACCTGCGGTGGCCGCCGGCGATCCCCACCTTCTTCTCTCGCGTTGGTTGCATGGGCAGCATCCATCCATCCGTCTTGCCTGCTGCCTTTGCTTGCGGACAAAAACGTCTTATCTAGCTAGCCACCACCACTACTGATCAGTAGTAGTGTGCATTTCAGTTGCAACTAGCTAGCAGCACCCGTCAGGTTGATGAGTTGCTTTGCCTACTTACCCACTGACTGATTATCAGTGATAATTATCTCAATAATTAAAATCTACGTACATCGAATCAGTCGTCCAGCCAGCAGGTACGATCGGATGTTGTAGATCACCATCACAAAGAGGGAAATAGGAAATGGCCTATCACTGCCGGTTCTAGTGTGTGTCACTACTGAGTAATTTCACCACTGGTTTTCTGCGTCACTGTAAAGTGGTTTGAACATGACGCATGTTATATTTTATTTGTTGCTCAACTTTTCTATGTTGGTATGCTATAGTTCTGTTTTTTATTTCGTGGGCATGACTGTTAGGGATGAAAAACGGATTCGATACGGATCGGAACTAAGCTTTTTTATGCAATATTCGTTTTCATATTTTTTTCTCGAATCCGGAAATCGGAATCGAAACTGCCGGATTACGGAAATCCGGAATCGAAATATTATCGAATTACAGGATTTACGGAGCGAATACGAGACGGAACGGAATACCGTATTAGCGAATATTTAACGGTACATAAAAACGCCCTCATATGACGTTAACTTGATCAAGGAAGATCAATGTGAAATATTCGCTTATTATTTTCTAATAGATAACATCATCAACATTATATCTCAAATTTTGTATACGTCCCACAACCCCTATGTGAAAATCGATTTTCATGGGGCTATTCTTCTTAGCAGATCCATATGCAAATATGATTATCATTTTCTATTCCCAAGACCTTTACTAGATTATAAATTGGAGATGTTATTTTATTTACTTTCACATCTTCGCAAACTTGTTAATGTTTGTTTATACTTTAAATGCTTTCAATACAAATGTTTATAAACTACAAAGTGGTAGGATCCCGTCGAGCTTTACAACTTTTGATTATGGAAACACATCTCCATCAGATATCGTTTGAATTGTAGTTCTGAGATTTTGTAAAAATTAATATGGTATATTATATTAAATATAGACTTCCTAAATGACCTCCAAATAATAAAATAGTTCAAATAAGAAAGTTTGTAGATCTTCTTCGAGCTCTACAAAATGTTTGATATAAAGGTTTTGTCTTCCATCTGATTCGTATGAAAAATGTTATGTATATATACGTGTTTTTCTAAAATTTGCTCCAATGTCCCGCGGATTTCGAAAAAAAAATCCGGATTAGTTTCCCCCGACCGTTTTCCGGATTCCGACGGATAGTACCCTTACTGTATTCGTTTTCGTCTTCCGAGAAAAAACAATCCGAATTCGTTTCCGAATCCGAGAATTTCCGGATTAGTTCGACCGAAAAACTATCCGATCCGAAAAATGGTCCGGACGGACGGAAACTATCCGAAACCGCTTTTACCCCTAATTGACCTGTACGTAGTACTAGTAGGTAAATATTAATTACACTATCATATTTAGTTAATAAGAAAATATGTGCATTAGAGACAATTGTGTGCTGGCTCATAATTAAATTACACCTCTCTTGTTTAGGATATAGCACATGTTTGAAATAATTAGACAAAAGTATGCGGAGTAACATATTTATTTTTTCAAAAAAAAAAACTATTTTGCGCCCTTCAAACTTTTTCTCATTGAAGTTCATTCTCCACCTTGAATCAAAAAACCAGTTGTTTTTCATCCATAATTTAACCAAATAAATAACCACATACCTTACGACACCACTGATTTATTCAGTTTTTTAAAGTTAATGGTACAAAACATCCAGTTTTAAAGTTTAATGTTTAATTTGTTAGAAAAGTTCAAGGCCAAAAATGAACCTTTATTCATTTTTTAAATGTTGTCAAAGTATACATAAACATAATATACACCATAATAATTAAATTTCTATCACATGGCGCCCATGATACATTTTATATGAAAAACTAGGAAGGTGGCCCGCGCGTATTACGCGGGCACTTATATTATTGAAAGGTAAGATTATTATTTGTTCAGAAATTTTGGTCTAATAGTTTTAGGACAAACTAAAGGTTGGATAATATTATTTTATAATAATTTAAGGGTTCTATTCTCTCTCTTAAGAGTATCTTTGAAATACCATTCACAAACTTTTGAGTACGGAGATGGATTACAGTACTTAAACTTTTGGAATCATATTTTTTTTTTCTCGAGTATAATCAAAAAAACTATTTGGTAGTTAATTATCATACAGTCAATCTATATACATACGTGTCTAGTATGCCGTAAATGAAAATGCGAGCGCAAGATACCAAAAATTCTTTTTGACTATAATCGTCTCATGAAGGCGCATGATATAATAATAAAGGGAGGGAAGGCATTATGCATGGGAAAAAAAGAAGAAAGAGAAAAATGAAAAAAGGGAGGGAGACGTACCGTACCCGTGCACGTAGGTGCGTACCTATGCAAGGTGGCGGACCTCATGTATTTAGTTTTGTTCTAAGATCAATTTAATCTAACGGGTTTATAATATTGGACCCTATCGATTTAAGTGAAAATCAATTAATAGATACTTTTTTGATTTTTTTTCTTAGAATTCTAATATTTGCCCCTAATTTATTAGAGCACCATGTGGCAGTCGAGAGCACTTTAAGGAATTTTATATGACTAATTAGAAATTAACTTGTGCAATATATAATATATAACATATATATTTATATATACATATATAGTATAATATATATCTCTGTGTGTGCGGACATATGGATAATATTTGTTTCGACTTCGGTCCATGTTTATATACATGTTAGAGAAGAAATTAATTTTGTGCCTAGCAAGCCATTAGATGTCGAATTAATTAGCAATTAAATTTTGACACCTATTTACAATTGTTCAGAGTAACTCTTACATATTCATTTTAGACTTCGATGATCCGTTGATCACCAATTTTACTGATCACTATGACTCGCATGAAAAAATGTAGTACTTAAGGTTTTAGAATAGCTGAAATTTGATGAAATTATATAATTTTATTGAGATAGCTATTTTGAGGTATACAAGCGAATGAATTGACTTCTAAAAGTTAGAATATTGTTTAAAGACATACACCATTTAAAAACTTGTTAAAGCATGCAAACAAAAATCCAAAATATGAAATCGGGAAAAAAGCAGAGGGCCTTAAACTTCCTTTATCACCCTTGTCATAGTAGAGTTCTATTGATATTTCGTTAATATGCGCTCACATTTATACCACATAATGATTTCTTTCACTTTGTACGAAACAAATGTATAAAATCCAAATACGGACATAACACAAATACATTATAATTATTATGTAATTAACTATTCGGGTGTTTTTCAACTTAAATAGAGCTAATATGTTTAAGAAAAACACAACCCTATGGTGGCTTATTTATTCTCTCGCTGCATTCACACCTTTAATTTATACTTCATGTTATTACAAAATTAATCATCTCCATAGTATGATTTGATATGTGGCAAAGCGGTAGCGCTACCAAAACAGTTGTGATCCACTTAGATGTTCTCAGACACTTACACTTCGTGCCACGCGTGCAAAAGATCCAAGGTGCGGACGTGGCATTGTTTGCAACGGGCAAAAGAGAATTTCGACGCTTTTATTTATTACGAAAAAAAGATCCAATGATTATAATAATATGTCCACCAGTTCTAGTCTAAGTGTAATTAGTTAATATGATTTTTAAATTATTAATATAATGGATACACATATAATGGTGTAGACCTTATTTTGAAACAGTGCATTTACTTGAGAATAATAGACCAATGTAATAAAAAGTAGATCCGAAATTTATATAATGTGGCTAACAGCTTAAGTGGCACGGATAAATTAGTTTAGTATAGATATTTGATAGTACACGATATAAATTGTGTAAAATTTATTTTAAATAGTGCATTATTGGAAAAAAAAATAGTACAAAGTACATCGGTTTAAAATTTATCATGATGGTTAGATTCTTTGTTGTAAAATAATGATTATTTTAAAAAAATATATCCATTTATATATAAAATTAAAAAAAGAAGCGAAAAAAGCAAAAAAAAAGAGGGGAAGAAGCGTACGTTACCATGTACGTACGTATATACTCCACCTGCCCAATGCGCGGGAGGAGGATAGGTGGGACCCATGGGGTATTAGTTTGTTTTTAGATCAATTTTATCTAACGGTGTGTATAATATTGGGATCCCCCAATTTAAGTGAAAATCAAGGGGATATACTGTTTTGCTTTTTTCTTAGATTCTAGGGATTTTCTCTATTTTATTAGAGCGGCCTATGTGGCGGCGTTGAGAGCGTTTTGGTAGGAAGTTTTTATGGGACTTTTTAGATATTAATAGATTATTACAGTAGGTTTGAGGATTTTAGATCAAGTATTATAATACTGATGACCTGATAAATAGAAATATTGTTCCCTTTTTAAGTTCAAATGAAAAAATTTACTTCTAGAACAAATTAGTCACCCGCGATTCTAAGTCAAAAACGATGGATTTATTTTACCAAGATCATGCCTATGGGCTGGCGCAAAATTTGAGATCTAATAGTACAGGCAATTGAAACGGGTCGTAGGGCATGAAGGCTATAGAAAGGCTAGGGTATTAGCTGGGTGTATTAAGGGTATCGTGGGTGCACTGGTCTCTTTCTGGGACTGTGAGCATCAAATCCCCAGACATCTTAAGCAGCTAAATATACATCCTAAACAACGATTGATAGTGCAAGTTTGGTCTTTTGAACAAGAGCACAAAACCATTCTGCCTAATAAACTCGTTTTGCACAAGGCTCAAAAAAAAAAAAGCATTTTTTCTAGCTATCATTGAGCAACACATGGTTTAAGGCTAGGACAAAAGAAAGTCTTTTGGGGGTGATGCTAAATAATTAACCTGCAAGTGAAGCTACAAGCTAGTTACTATCGGATAGATTCTCTGTTAGACTTGGACAGAGACTCTCGAGGTGTAATAGGTGTGCCTTGTTGATCTGCAGACGCCTGCCAAGGGGTGCTTGTCATTTTTCACTCTAATAGAAGCAAATCAAAAGTGGAAAGGGCTATTCTTGGCATCTCCTTATGCCAACCGAGAAAAAGAAGTGAAAGATCTAGTCTTGTCTCAGCCTTCTTCTCCTCTTCGTTTCTTTATCCTATAGTGAGGACAGAACAACGAGTAAGTGTTATGGTGTGTGCAAAGATTGCAGAATGGTTTCAATAGATTATTAGAGTCTTCTATGTTTATAATTAGAAGTGTGGTTTAGCGAGACAAGAAGGTTACTCCGACAACGTGATGCGGCGGGAGTGGCTAGGATCACACAGAGCCGAGAGAACTGGCGGCGTGCTGTGGAAGTCGAGGAATAGTGAAGCTCTGACCTTTGTACGCGTCGAACGTGGGAAGGGTATAGAGAAGCACTGGCTGGATCCTGCGGCGCTTTACAACAACGGTTCAACGTCAGGGCCAGTAGACCGCTGCGAACGTCCCATGAAAGGCGTTTAAAGTTCAAACCGGCGGCTTAGTGGCTAAAGGGTAATTGGGACGAAAGAAATATTTGAAAAAGGAAAATATTAAATTCAAATGTATTTGAATAAATTCAAATAAAATTATCAAATAGCCAAATTAGGTATCAAAATATAGGGTTTGGAATTTAGAAATTTAGGTTCAATGTTTCACTGGGAATTGGATCTACGGTATCTACGGTTTAGGAGAACAGACCCTAAAGTTTGGATTGAATGAAATCTAGAAAATGTTGAAATAGTACTGTACTGAGGCCCAACCTGTTCAGGTGTTCCTCCTCTCCTCTCTTTTTTCTTTTCTTCTTTTTCTTCCTTCGTTCTTCTCTCTTTTCTTCCTTCGTTCTCTCTCTTTCTTCCCGAATAGACAGAGAGAAGGGAGAGGAGGGAGGCGGGTGGGGCAGCGGCCGCTCCGGTAGCTGAGAGGTTTGCGACGCCGGCCGGCAACACGTGTTCCCGAACGGACGCCGCACTCAAGGAGGGTTGGTGGCTGGTAGAGAGGAGGGTTGAAACGGCCGGAAACGGCGACCAATACTAGCTCAGTTCGGCCGGTAAAGGGCGGCGTGGTGGCTATATCTCGGAGGGGGAGGAGGAAGGAGCAAGTAGGGGATGGATTGCCTCGTCGAGGGCGAAGGTATTGGCGCGAGGCTTTGGTCGGCAATGCTCCGACGAGGAGGATCGAACCGACGGCAGGACATTTGGAAGAGAGAGAAGAGGAGAAGCTTCAGAGGAGCTTGAGGTGAGGAATGAGAGGAGCTCGTCGTCTTTTATAGGCGGCGAGAGGCGGTGGCGCAAAGCCGGTGTCGGAGGAGAAGGATGATGGGTTCACGGGCCGCCGGGGAGTGGGAGGAGAAGGAGGGATGGCGCCGGGCTTCGTCCATCCAGTTTGTCGGCCAGGGACGACGGCGCGCACACGCGGCGGCTTCGTGAAGTATGGGCGCCGGAGAGGAGGAGGACCGGCACGACAACGCGCGGCGCAAAACGAGGGGGCGGCGCCCATTGGCGCATGGCGACGCGCCCATTTGCCTGTTGCGGCACAACAGGAAGAGGGAGATGACGGATTTGGCTGGTAAAAAGGCTGGGGGGTAGATATACTATTGAGGTGGTTTACTATTAATCTAGTCTATTGCTGAGATGTACATGTTTTATAGAGAGCACCTTACTTTACCATTGCGGGTGCTCTAAGGGCAAGTACTATGATGCTTAATGTGTTGCCCCTAAAAATGCCATGTAGGATTGGATGATGAGGTGGAAGTAATAATTGATGAAAGAGAATGTGAGCCACCTCTCATGCAAGGGGCAACCTCCACACAAACCCCAAGAAAAAGGAGATGAAAGAAAGAGGGGATTGGACAAACAAATAAAATAAAATTATTTGGGTTATAATGATAGAGGTGGTGTAGATGTGGTGTATTGTATATATCACATCTTATCTTACATGGATAAAATTAGATGTGATAACTATCCCTACTATAAAACTTGCCCTAAAAGCTTCAGATTAAATTACAGAAAATCACGCTATAACAACATGCTCTTCCCCCGTTATTTGCGCGGCTCTTAATTTGAAACCTACGCTTCAACAGTCAACACCCCCATATTCGCATGTATATGCACATACTCCAACTCTCATTACTCCATGCCTTGGTGACAATGACATCATACGTAAGTATGCCCACTTGAGGCAACATTTTTGTTTCATTATTTTCTCCATCAATTCGAGTTAAGTTATTAGGAGAGATTCCGGTTAGCGAGGTGTAAAATGCGTAAAATTTTAGGTATTCCATTCCAAGTGGTTTGATTTTTACGGAAGTCTATGTTTCGATCGAGTGTTTTGCACGAAGAACTAATGAATAATTTGATGATGCAATATGTGAATTGTTCTCATTTTTTTTAAGTCGTCATTCATCAACATTATAAGAAAAATAAAAAGTTATCTATCAGTGTAAAAAAACAAACTAGCTGTATAGTACTCTCTTCGTTTTATATTATAAGTCGTTTGACTTTTTTTTTCTAAGTCAAGCTTAACTAGTTCATAGAAAAATTAGTAACAGCTAAATTATTAAATGAGTTTCATTGAATCTAACATTAAATATATTTTAATAATATGTCTGTTTTATGTTGAAAATACTAATATATTATTTTATAAACTTGGTCAAACTTTTTAAAATTTGACTTTAAAAAGTCAAATGATTTATAATATAAAATGAAGAGAGTACCATGTATTAGAGTAATCGGATAAATTAATTCACTTCAAGCAAATATTTGAAACGATAAGAACTCAACAAATTAAAGGTAAAGCTAGCTAAGATAAGACTTGAGAGATACTCATCAATAAGTGCTTCTCTAGTATTTTCGCCCCAATCACTTCATTGTAATATTGTGCCTCTTGGTTCTTCTTTCTGTTTTATCCTAACCATTCAACTTTCTTACTACTGCCTTGCTTACCCGTATCGCTCCAATAATTTCCTTTTGTATGGTAATGCCGCTACTAGGGATGAAAACGGATCGGAAACGGACGGAAACTAGCTTTATCATATTCGTTTTTATATTTTTTTTCGGAATCGGAATCGGAATCGAAAACTCGGATACGGAAATGAAATCGAATATTATCGAATACAGATACGGAGCGAATACGAGACGGAACGAATACGGTAGCGAATATTTACCGGTATATAAAAACCCCTCATATTGAGTTTCTTGATCAAGGAAGAGATATCGCTTATTATTTTAGATTAACATCTCTAACATTTATATCGTCAATTTTGTAGACGGTCCCACAACCCTATGTGAAAATCGATTTTCATGGCTATTCCTCTTAGAGATCCATATGCAAATATGATTATTATTTTCTATTCCCAAGATCTTTTACTAGATGTATAAATTGAAGATGTTATTTATTTTACTTCACATCTTCAAAACTTGTAATGTTTGTTTTATACTTTAAATGCTTTCAAATACAAATGTTATAAACTACAAAGTGGTAGATCCCGTTGAGCTCTACAACTTTGGTATGGAACACATCTCCATCAGATATCGTTTGAATTGTAGATATGAGATTTTGTAAAAATTAATATGGTATATTATAATGAATATTTAGACTCCTTAAATGACCTCAAATAATAAAATAGTCAATAAGAAAGTTGTAGATCTCTTCGAGCTCTACAATGTTGATATAAAGTTTGTCTCCATCTGATTCCGTATGAAAATGTTAGGTATATATACGTGTTTTTTCTAAAATTTGCTCAATGTCCGCGGATATCCGAAAAAAATCGGGATAGTTTCCGACCGTTTTCCGATTCTGACCGATAGTACCCTTACTGTATTCGTTTTCGTTTCCGAGAAAAAAATCCGAATTCGTTTCCGAATCCGAGAATTTCCGGATAGTTCCGACCGAAACTATCCGAATCCGAAAAATGGTCCGGACGGACGGAAACTATCCGAACCGCTTTCACCCCTAATGACTGTACGTAGTACTAGTAGTAAATATAATTACACTATCATATTTAGTTAATAAAGAAAACATGTGCATTAGAGACAATTGTGTGGTGGCTCATAATTAAATTACATCCTCTCTTGTTAGGATATAGCACATGTTTGAAATAATTAGACAAAAGTATGCATAACATATTTATTTTTTCAAAAAAAAACTATTTGGCCCTCAAACTTTTCTCATGAAGTTCATTCTCACCTTGAATCAAAAACCAGTTGTTTTCATCCATAATTTTTATTAAAACCAAATAAATAACCACATACCTACGACACACTATTTATCAGTTTTTAAAGTTAATGGTACAAAACATCCAGTTTTAAAGTTTAAGTTTAATTTTTGTTAGAAAAGTTCAAGGCCAAAAATGAACTTTATCATTTTTTAAATGTTGTCAAAGTATACATAACATATTATACACCATAATAAAATAAAATATTCTATCACATGGCGCCCATGTACAGATGTGCCGGTGGAGATTGGAAAGACCTGGATCCCCCTGCCACCACGCGTCATCGTGCCGGCCGCCGTCCTCGCCCTTCGTGCGCAAGGGTAAATTAATCATTTTTTCATCCCAACTCACATATACGAATGACAATTGTGACGAAAGTGCTATGAATAAAAAAAATAGTGGCATGTGCTTCTGGATAGAAAAGGAAAATTTGTGTGTAATTCTGTGGTACCAATCTTTTTCTATGCCATAGATCAAATTTTCTCTTTTGTAATACATGTATACGGGTTCCATAAATAATATAGTTATACTACGCATACTAACATTTGAAAAAAATTTTGTTAAAAGTTTGCGACAGTTTTTAATAGTCCCTATTATTTTTCTGAGTTTAATTACATGGCACACGCACGGTTGGTTCAGTGAGGTCATCCCCAACCCAAAAACTATCAAGTAGTTTCCATACTTGCCATGTTATATAGACACTATATATAGAAATTATATATCCAATGGACGGTGTCTTCAAATCAAATTCTCATCCAATCAATTATCATTTCTCTCCTTTTATCAACCCCTTGTTTTTATTGTTGGTTTTTTTAGAGATGGTTTCCTCATTTTTTACCTCTCTCCTCGTCCACTCTCTTGCCACATCAAATTTTTGCTTGCGTGGTAATGTATTTAATACTATAGATACTAGATGACATTAAAAAAGGCTCAATCACTTTAAAATAACCTCTCCAGAAAAATCACTTCCCCTTAAAATAAACCACCCTTAAAAAAGCACTTTCCCATAAAATAAACCACCCTAAAAAATCTCGTGATCTAGTTATAACGTACGGATATTATGTAACTAGTTATATATAAATTCACTGTCAAATGTGTAAGGCTTATTTACTGTTACTATTTTTACCTTTTTAAATTTTTGCAAGGCAACAAACTAAATACATCATCATTACCAACCCAGCCTTACTAAATTTTGGTAATTCCGGAGCTTTCCACTCTTAAAAGTTTTACCAATTTTGATAAAATCTCCAACCAAAGAACACCAACCCTCATCTTACTGTCATAGAATTTGGTAATATCAACAATTGGTATTATCAAACTTTGATAAGGTATTTTTTGGCAATGAAGTGAACAAGCCTATACATAGTTTTGTAATATAGTGTCTGAGAGTTTTGCGATGGTTTGGGCAATTTATGTTTAGAACATTTTTAAAAATATTTGCTCTAATAATATGGAGTGTATGATATATAATGCGCTTAAGCTCCTTGAACTTCTTTTAAACCGAAAGAAGGTCCCTGAAACTTCATCACCAACCTCAAATTGATCTCTCAACTCATAAACTAGGGTTGTTTGGGCTGGTGCCAAAATCGTTTTTGGGCTTTCCTGGTTTGTTGTCTTATTAAAAATTTTGGAATGCTAGATTTTGGTAAAGTTGCAAAGCAAATCAGGCATATACCTTAGCACCGAAAGTTTCATCTGGATCTAATTTTATCTCTTATGCTGAGTTGGCGCGGCAGAATGGTACGCTTGAGTTGCTGACTAGCTAGCTTAGCGGAGTAAGCTTTAATATTCACAGGCCATGATAATTTCCTCCACTCGGCCAGAAGCACACATGTCACTAGTTTTTCTTTGATTTGCAGTACTTCCACCATATTTATCATTCAGGTCGATTGCTTAGCTATGATTAGGGGCATGAAGAAATAATTTTGCCCTTTATTCTAACAAAACATGAACGTGGGCTTCAACGAGGTATGGCAGAGGGTGAAGGGTGGGAGGAAGGGAGATGCCAGGAGGGACGCGGCGAGCATGGACACAACAGCCATGCGGAGGAGGATAAGCATGGAGTCGTCAAGGATGGCGAGGAGAACGACGGATAAAAAGTCTAAGAGAGATACAACGGCGTGGACAAAGGACATAAGGAGGAGAAGGAGGTGGAGGGCATAGTGGCCGGGGAGCGGGAAGGAGATGCTGGTGGAGAAGACAGGGAGGTTGGTATAGAGGTGGGAGATCAGGGATGAGAAAGGGAGTATGGAGTTGAGCACCGCCGCGTCAATCTAGATGAACGGGTTTGCCAACGGCGGCATGCCTATGATGTTCCGCCATTGACCTTGTGAATTTGTAGGATGCGCCGGTGGAGATTGGAAAGACCTGGATCCCCCTGCCACCACGCGTCATCGTGCCGGCCGCCGTCCTCGCCCTTCGTGCGCAAGGGTAAATTAATCATTTTTTCATCCCAACTCACATATACGAATGACAATTGTGACGAAAGTGCTATGAATAAAAAAAATAGTGGCATGTGCTTCTGGATAGAAAAGGAAAATTTGTGTGTAATTCTGTGGTACCAATCTTTTTCTATGCCATAGATCAAATTTTCTCTTTTGTAATACATGTATACGGGTTCCATAAATAATATAGTTATACTACGCATACTAACATTTGAAAAAAATTTTGTTAAAAGTTTGCGACAGTTTTTAATAGTTCCTATTATTTTTCTGAGTTTAATTACATGGCACACGCACGGTTGGTTCAGTGAGGTCATCCCCAACCCAAAAACTATCAAGTAGTTTCCATACTTGCCATGTTATATAGACACTATATATAGAAATTATATATCCAATAGACGGTGTCTTCAAATCAAATTCTCATCCAATCAATTCTCATTTCTCTCCTTTTATCAACCCCTTGTTTTTATTGTTGGTTTTTTTAGAGATGGTTTCCTCATTTTTTACCTCTCTCCTCGTCCACTCTCTTGCCACATCAAATTTTTGCTTGCGTGGTAATGTATTTAATACTATAGATACTAGATGACATTAAGGGTTAGGGATTACCTGACTAATTACTAAGTTTCTTGCTCACCACATGTAATAATTTAACATAAACAGTAGCCATATATCCCTGATGATCGATCCAGCTGGCGCGACACATGGTCCAGTTCATGCCGACGCTACTGTGCGCGGCATCGATCATCCGTAGCCGTCCACGTCAGCAACGCGTGATCACACGTGTACGGCGGCAGGAAGGGTTAGGGCCATAAAATAAATACGCCGTAAATGAACCTCATCAATTAATAAACACACCTAAGAGCAGGTACAATAGCAGGCTATAAGCCAACTGCAAACATATTTTAAGTATATAAAATGAGGAGAGAGAAGGGCGGCGGGCTACAGATTTGTAGCCAGCTGCAGCACGGACTC
>CM020178.1:15974753-15996619 GCA_009805545.1 Oryza longistaminata
AACAACAAAGGTAGGCACATTGCAGCAGCAATCACAATCAAGAAAGAGAGGCAGAAGCAGCCACACCACCTGAGAGATCTCCAGATTCCTCCTTCACCTCCCAGCAGCAGCAGCAGGCCACCCACCAAGAACAGCACACCCCGGATCGACCACGCCCGCAGCTACCAAAACATCACCTCCTCTCCAACCAAAGAAAGAACTCCAACACGACACACACACAGAGCAAGACTCAGAGAATGGCGGATCCTTTCAGATTTGGGAGGTGAGGAGAGAGGAGAGGAAAAAGGGAGAGGAGGAGGAGAGATGTGGGGAGCGGTAGGTAAGTGGTGGTATGGTATGCGTGGAGTTGTATCCGTGTGCTTCCGCTGCGCTTGCTGCTTGCTCTAAAATATCATATTAATATATTTTTCAAGTTTATAATAATTAAAACTCAATCAATCATACGTTAATACCACCATGTTTTGCATAAAAAACTTTATCTTCATATTCATTTTTACGAGAAAAGAACACCACTCGAGTTGATATCTCGCGCATTGCTGCGAGATATTTGGATGAATGCATTTTATACATTGTAGAAATGATAAATATATATGTTTAAAGATGTGAAAATGATGTGGAGATAATGATTTGATATTACTTGGATATCGAGTTCTAAGAATACAACAAAATTATATATAATATGTCATGTTTGCATGATATTTAAAATACTCTAGATAATAATGGTGAGTGATGATGTGGCTTACTTGCATGATATTTAAAATACTTCCGATAATAATTGTTAGGGGGTGTTTAGATCTAGGGGTGTAAGGTTTTGGCGTGTCACATCAGGTATTATACAGTGTGCATATAGGGTGTTCTGGCACTAATAAATAAACTAATTACAGAATTCGTTCGTAAACCGCGAGATGAATTTATTAAGCCTAATTAATCCGTCATTAGCAAATGTTTACTGTAGCACCACATCGTCAAATCACGAAGCAATTAGCCATATACATTGTGGAAAGTAGTATTAGCTTAGGGTGCACCTTATGCTTAAGGTCTACCACAAGCAAAAAGAATATATTTTTTTCTCTCTCATTCACTTCATGAACAAGAGATGAAACAATTCCTTTTCAATTCTATGTGGGCCCATCGTATGACTAAATTCTAATCATAACATTGTGGGTATAGTTTTAACAATGGTTCACTATTCATAGGGCCCACTTAAGATTACACTACACCACAAATATTGAGGATGCCCTTAGGCTCAGAAGATTCGTCTCGCAAATTAGTCGCAATCTGTGCAATTAGTTATTTTAAGCCTATATTTAATACTTCATGTAGGTGTTCAAACGTTCGGTGTGACATGGTGAAAAATTTTGGGTGGGATCTAAACAGGGTATTAGTGGATAATGATGTAATATATTTGCATGTTTAGCTTTAGAAATTAGTTTCCATATAATAATATTCTAATAATCTCCTTTGGCCCTCTTAAACACACTCTAAACCGTTGCTTTAATCCCGCTGTTTAGCACTAAGCACCAAACGAAACCCAAGAAAAACCAAGCAGAAAATGGCAGCATCAACACCAAAGCCACCACCAACTCCTCCAGCTACAGCCGCTGCATCAGCTGCTGCTACTTCTACCCCTACTGCTGCTGCTACTCTTCTCTCTCCTCTCACCATTTGCGTTTTCTTTGGGGAGACACAAGAAAGCGCAGCAAGCAAGCGCAGCGGAAGCACACGGATACTACTCCACGCATACCATACCACCACTTACCTACCGCTCCCCACATCTCTCCTCCTCCTCTCCCTTTTTCCTCTCCTCTTCTCTCCTCACCTCCCAAATCTGAAGGAATCCGCCATTCTCTGAGCTTGCTCTGTGTGCGTGTGTGCGTGTCTGGAGTTCTTTCTTTGGTTGGAGAGGAGGTGATGTTTTGTGTAGCTGCGGGCGTGGTCGATCCGGGGTGGTGCTGTTCTTGGTGGGTGGCCTGCTGCTTCTGCTGAGGAGGTGAAGGAGGAGATCTGGAGATCTCTCAGGTGGTGGCTGCTTCTGCCTCTCTTCTTGATTGTGATTGCTGCTGCAATGTGCCTACCTTTGTTGTTTGTTTCTTGGTCTGGATCTCGGGGTGACCGTCATGCTCTTCTTGCATTTGATTTGTAATTTTTTTCCCGGATTATTATTCTTGGGTGAATGCTTCTCTTGGGATGGTTGAGTTACCTGGAAAAGATCCAGGAGGGGAGTTCTTGGGGAATGGATGATTGATGATTCTTGATAAAAAGAACCATCTTTCTTTTGTCCTTTTGGTTGCAAGAAATCAAGCTAGAAAAGATAAAGAGAGAGGAAAACAAAGCAACTAGTATCTTTTTTCTTGCCAACTGTGGGAAGAAGATGTAAAGTCTTGCCAACCATGGTAGCTCTAGCTAGCAGCGGCTGCTTGGTTCGTACTCCACTTTGTACTTGCTTGCTGAGGATTGCTTCACGTGTAAAACGCCCTCAAGGGCCATGATCTTTCCTCCAGGTCCAGGGCGGCGAACAAACACGGTGAAAAAAAAAGAGAATTAAATGTGCTAGCTGTTGATCCTTGCGCATGTCGGTACAGGGTTGGGTTCGTACCGTGATCGGCATTGCGGGAATTTAATCCCCTGTACATCCTTGGAGCAGAGGAGCAGTAACCTCTTGCCTTTGCTTCCCTTCCAGCCCAAGATAGTGTACTCTCATGTCTTAATTGGCGCTCTGTAGTAGTAGTTCATGAATCCGGCATTATTATACGCTCGTACTGCGAATGTAGATGCTTGCATTTGTTTTTCACTGCGAGTAGAGCTGTAAGGGCATTAGTATTTACTGCATTGTGTGATAATTGCAGCTGAGCTAGATGGGCAGCTAACGTGGTCATCTGAATTTGTTTGTTTGCAGGAGCGAAGCATTGACATTCCGCTATGGAGGCTCCTTCGTCGTCCCCGTCATCGCCAAGTCTGAAAGATCATCTCTCCTCGCCAACTGGCCCTTTGCATCTCAAAGTATGGGAGGTCATATGCATTGTCTTGGGGGCTTTCATGGTGGTCATCTTCTTCGTAACCGTGTGGCTCACGATCCGGAGTCGGAAGAGAGTTAGACGGGCTTCGGCAAATATCCCAATCACCCAAATCCCTGCTATTTCCAAGGAAATCAAGGAAGTGAGGGTGGAGCAAGTCCCAACAAGCGATTTTGCAGCACATGATGGAGTCCTGATGACGATACAAGACAAGTCTAGTGAGAAGGAGTCAGACAAGGTCATGGTCCATTTGGGTGTAAGCAAATCGAAGCGTGGCGATGAGAGCCACTCAGGATCATTCCGTTACATGGACAAGGATTTAGGATTCCAGTCAGCTGATGAAGGAGGCTCAGGAACATTTCGGCATAATTCAGCTCATGCAATAACTGCTCCTTCACCTTTGGTTGGCCTGCCAGAGTTCTCTTACCTAGGCTGGGGCCATTGGTTTACTTTGAGGGATCTGGAAGTTGCTACTAGCCGGTTTTCAAAGGATAATATTCTTGGTGAGGGTGGATATGGTGTAGTTTATCGTGGCCAACTGATCAATGGCACTCCTGTTGCTGTTAAGAAGCTTCTCAATAACCTGTAAGTCTTGCCCTGTTTATCAGAGTTTGATCTTTTTGTTTATTCTCCTTGTCTCTTGTCTCCAATACCACAAATCAGACAGCTTTAAGTTTTTCAAATCGATGTTTTGTAAACTTGCAGAGGACAGGCCGAGAAGGAATTCAGAGTTGAAGTTGAGGCTATTGGTCATGTTCGCCACAAGAACTTGGTCCGGCTTCTGGGTTACTGTGTGGAGGGTACTCAAAGGTATTGATATTTCTCTTGTATCTATTTGCAATGTTCATATTTCCAAGCTACATGTACTACCAAGCAAGAATATTCTTCTAGACGTTCCATGCTCTTGAGACCTTTAGGTTCATTTGACTGCAATATTTGTATGGAATTCTAAGACATATTTGTTAACTTTGTGTGCTTTTTTCAGAATGCTTGTCTATGAGTATGTAAACAATGGAAACCTAGAGCAATGGCTTCATGGAGCTATGAGCCACCGTGGTTCCCTTACATGGGAGGCCCGTGTAAAGATTCTTCTTGGGACAGCTAAAGCGTAAGTTCTTCCTGGAGATGTCGTTTCTTTTTGCTAGTACTTCACCATTTTTTTGTTATATTGTCAGTCCGCCTTAGGGCAATGTAATCTTATGTTCCTATCATGTTCCAAATTGCATTACCTTTTTTTTGGAGCTATTTCTGTTATTTTACTTGCATAATAACATGTCATCCCTCTTTATTGGAGTATAACTGAGCTGAAGCTACATAAATTCCTAATACAACACTGAACTGGTTTGTTGTCGAACTTTGCTCACTTTCTCTTCTCCCTGTTTTTTCATGTGTGAATTGAACTAAATCAAAGAATTATCACTACCTATCTGCAGGCTTGCTTACTTGCATGAGGCAATTGAACCCAAAGTGGTGCACCGTGATATCAAATCCAGCAATATATTGATTGATGATGATTTTGATGCCAAAGTATCAGACTTTGGTTTAGCTAAACTTCTTGGTGCTGGCAAGAGTCATGTCACTACTAGGGTTATGGGAACCTTTGGGTATGTTGTGTTAATTGTGAACAAGATTTCCATGGTTAACGGAATGTTAGATTGCTAGTACTAGTTAATGATGCGTTGCATTGGACTCATTGCAGCTACGTGGCACCAGAGTATGCAAACACTGGACTCTTGAATGAAAAGAGTGACATTTACAGCTTTGGAGTAGTACTTCTAGAGGCAATTACAGGGAGGGATCCTGTTGACTATGGTCGTCCAGCGAATGAGGTATTGATAAATTGGTTAAAATCATTTGTTCTGATAACATGCATGTGCATTCTCCTTTGATACTCGTGTATGGTATCAAATTGCAAAGTTAGGATGGGAACAGTAGGGTGCTGCTTTTCACTAAATTGAGTCTCTTAACTCCAGGTTTAATTGTTTTTATTATGATCTAGAATGCTTAATGTTGACCTATAAGTTGTTCTATACGTGCAGTTGTGTTCTATGTAATTTGCTGTGTTTTTGTGGATATTTTCTCCTATTTCATAACAGGACATAATGTTTATGTCATTGGCTTAGACGCTTGATGTTCATTAGACTCGGAATTGTTTCCTTTATCTGAGGCTGTAGGCTATCTATACTAAACTGGCTTGATAATGACACTGAAAGTTGTGCTTAAATGTGATGCACGACATCATAGACATATAAGCATGCTGCAGACATCTGTGCCCTTCCATAAATTTTATTATTCTATTTTACTTAAGCTGACCAGGTAGTTTTTCTTTTAAAAATAAACATGGCACGAGCTCTACCAATTCACATCAGAAGGGATAAATAAAACTACATCGCTCTACTACACTTGAAGGAAAAATCAGACAATAATCAATAATCTAACTGAAGCAACATTGTTGGAACTTGTAGTGACATTTGTTTTACAGCACTTCAAGTGAACTAATATTATCCAACCATTGATTGCTGACTCTACTGTTGTTCCTGCCCTTCATGCGTCATGTTATATTGGACTGGCCTGGAAGCTACGGCATTGAAGTTACATAAATTGCCATCTGAGCATCTTCAGAACTGTCTAGCTATGAAGTGTAACAATTTAACCTAGCTGTCCTTGAGTTGGAAAAGCTGCTAGCAATGCTGTAAATTGTTGGGCCAGCCTGTCAAGTCATTATCCAAGAGCACACATGTAGCAACTATTGGCTTGATAGTACCATCCAAAACCTAATGCAGCTTATAAGAACTATGCTGCTACATATTTAATATTTCAGAGTTCATTGAAAAAAATAGCATAACTTGTCCATTGCAGAATAAAGTATCATCTACAATATTTGATTTTACGCACAGTGCTGATCGCTGTTTGTCTCCTGTTAACGGTTCCTTAAAAAAAAGGAAAAAAACATTCTCTCTGCTTTTCTGACTGGACATTTTGATTTGTGCCACATGCAGGTAAATCTTGTTGACTGGCTAAAAATGATGGTTGCTAGCAGGCGATCAGAGGAGGTGGTGGATCCCACCATAGAGACCCGGCCTTCGACAAGAGCTCTCAAGCGCGCACTTTTAACAGCTCTGAGATGTGTGGATCCAGATTCAGAAAAGAGACCAAAGATGGGTCAAGTTGTGAGGATGCTGGAATCGGATGACCCAATTCCTCGTGGGGTATGTATTACTGTATTACAGGAAATAAAGGACTTTATCCTTGTTTTCTTAATGCACGTTTTACTTCAGTTTTTCTTTACTTCCATTTGAAACACTTCACGTGATTATGTGGCAGTCTTGAATTAACTCTGTTCTAGCATTGTACTCCAAATGTTTGCTGGTCGTTGATTCATGTCATACTGAAAGCGGATAAATTGTATGGAAGCAGGACAGAAGATCTAAGCACAACCGTGGAGGGAGCACCGAAATGGATTCCCAAAGGGACAACAACTCCGACACGGACAAGAGTGACAATCCAGATTCCAAACCAAGCAGGAGCAGAGCCTCATCTTCCAAATGAGAACATCCAGCATTCCTCTTCTATCATATTCCTTTGGTCCATAACGGACCGTCCCCCCTCTGTTTCTGCTGACGAATTGGTAACCGCCATTGCTGAAGCTTGAATACAAAAGAAGCTCGAAGACACATTGGTTCTCATTCCTTTTTTCTTCTTTTTCGTGGCTGTAACGGTTTATGATTTATTTGTAGAGAAGGTGTTGGTTTTTCTACTTATGAATTTATATATATATACATATACTTAACGGTGGTCTTGACAATTTGTTGTTGTAAGTTTTTAACAGTGTGTACAGTTGTAGCATTATGAATACTGGTCGAACCCGAATATTTGTGAATGATATATATTCCAATTGGAAGCCTCTGCCCGTTTTGAAATATACCCCAGATGCTGGCATTTTCAGTTAAGAAAAGAAAGGTACTTACAGGTTCCAGTGCGATACTGACACAATGCCCTGTATTGGGAAAAATGGGCAAAATACTCTGAGGAGTGTTCTGTTCAGAATGCCAGATTTCAAGTTCATTAGCAGATCTGAAACCTGCTGAACTGAGTGGAGCAGAATTCTGGGTAGTGGTTACTGTACATACCTTGAACTCGAAGGCTTAAACCAAATGTATATCCAGGAGGACAAAACAATGTACTGCTGGCCTGCTTGGGGTCTACACCAAGTATTGGTCTCAGGGAAACTTGGTAGTTAGGGACTTGAATCTTCTTTCAATGATTTTAGTAGAAGTGAAGCTTACACTCTTCTTTCAATGATTTTAGTAGAAGTGAAGCTTACACTCAACAACTTGCAATGGTTTGTTGTTAACCTTCCAAGGTGTGACCTGGGTTAACCTTCCAAGGTGTGACCTGGAAATACTCCTCTTGTTGGGACTTGGGAGAGGAAATCAGGAAATCCTCTCGTTGGAAGAGGAAGTTGTAGAAGTATAACATCATCATTACAACACAAAGTGCAGTGTGCCAATGTCTTGCGCAGTGACAGTCTAACAGAGCTAATAAGAACATATAAGAATATAAAAGTTTTACTCACAAATTATTTTTCGTTGCTTAGTTCATTTTTCCACGGCCGCTTATCGGCCTTAGATAGATCAAATGATGAGATGAGAATTATTAATCTGCCCATTGTAGGCAGAACAACAAAACTTGTCTGGTGACAGTGGAAGCCAAAAGTGGACAAGCAAGAAGCATATATATTCATCCATTTCTCAAACTACTACAAGAGGTCGAGAGGAACACATAATCAGGAGGGATTGCGACAATTTACAGCAACAGGAGTCTGGAGATCGAGGCAAGAACAAGACAGGCAGCAGCAGAGCTACCCTCCTCATTTCCACTGAATTTTTACACATTTGGAATCCATGGAAACCGAGCCTTCCCTCCCGTCGCCGTGGTGTCACCGGAGTCCGATGAGAAAAATGGTCATGGCGTGCTCATAATCCGGATCGCTCGCCGGCGTCGGTGAAGGAGGCGGGGCGATTGTTCGGGCGGCTGTTGAGGAGTGGGTTCAGAGCCTTGACGACGATGCTCATGTTGGGCCTGAAGTCCGCCTCGTACTGCACGCACAGCGCAGCTACGGCAGCCATCTGTTTAAGTTGCCAAAACCATCAAGCTGGTAAGAATCATGGCATACGTGATTTCGGGCTACCACTGTGCCTAATGGCAGAGGCTGGAGATGTAAACCATTTCCATTATATATACATATAAAAAAAAATCCAGGCTGCCACTTGGTTATTTGAGATGTAAACTCTTTGTTGTTATAATGTACTAGTATTTCAGATGTATGAATATATATATGACAGAAAATGCTTCATATGCTTTCCTAATTCAAGATGAAAATGTTGTGTTCTTAGAAAAAAAAAGGTAATAATTGTAGTTTCCATTGTACTTTCCCGCAAAACAAAGCTGTGCAATTTGATAAAGAAAAATGTCTCTAGTATGCTCTGTTTAGTATATTAACTGGAACATGGTCATGTTTAAAATCTGGTGCAACCTAATCAGTATGCATTGAAATTTGTGTTACTTGATAGGAACAGAAACCATCTGGAACACAAGTTATTTTTACCTTGGCAACAGCCTTGGGAGGATAATCCCCTTCAAGCCTTGGATCCACGCATTGCTTCACCTTGTCTTCACTCAGCCTTGGAGTAGCCTGCAATATTGCCAATACAGTCCACAGTACTTGAGTTGTTTATTCATCTTGTCAAGAGCCAAGACAAAGTTTTCATGGATGATGGAAAGATCAGTACCCATGTCACAAGACTCTGCTGGCCACGGGGCAGCGTATGATCGACCGGTTTGCGACCAGTTAAAAGCTCCAGCAACACGACTCCAAAGCTATAGACATCGCTCTTCGTGCTAAGCTGCCCTCTATCATATTCCTTTGGTCCATAACGGACCGTCCCCCCTCTGTTTCTGCTGACGAATTGGTAACCGCCATTGCTGAAGCTTGAATACAAAAGCTCGAAGACACATTGGTTCTCATTCCTTTTTTCTTCTTTTTCGTGGCTGTAACGGTTTATGATTTATTTGTAGAGAAGGAAGATCAGTACCCATGTCACAAGACTCTGCTGGCCACGGGGCAGTGTATGATCGACCGGTTTGCGACCAGTTAAAAGCTCCAGCAACACGACTCCGAAGCTATAGACATCGCTCTTCGTGCTAAGCTGCCCTGTCATCGCGTACCTGGCAGATTCCAAAATAGAACAGTAAGTACAGTCGTATAAGAGCACATTTCATCCTAAAAATTGCCTACTTGATGAGTAACAGGTCAAGAACATGAAATGTTTGGGTGCATACTCAGGAGCATGATAACCGAAGGTGCCAAGAACACGAGTGGAGTGGAGGCGAGCCGCCATGTCCGGGGACTGATTGGATACATCGAAGTCTCCTACTTTCGCAACATCGTTGTCAAAGAGCATAATGTTGCTGGATTTGATGTCGCGGTGGACGACACGAGGCTCCGCCTTCTCGTGCAGGAACTCAAGCCCCTTTGCAGCACTCAGGGCAATCTTCACTCGCTGCATCCATGATAGAGCTGGTCCTGGCTGAGCTCCCTTCACACCCTTTTTACCTGTGATCATGATCCAGATATGCATCAGCCATGCATTAATAATGTACGAGCCAATCAATATAAATGCTAATAGTACATCATAAATTGCCAATCAATCTATTTTGTTTGGTTACATTATTGATACCAATGAGGACAATGTAAATGCTAATTTGAATCCTTCTGGTCTAATGTCATTTACAGGATTCTGATAGCATTTCTTCATGAGTGCGACAAACTAAGAGTAATATCAAAATAAAGAAAGGTTATATATTCCTCACCATGGAGAATGTCATGCAAGGAGCCCCTCGGTGCATACTCATAAGCAAGAACACGGATGCTCCCTCCAGCGCAATATCCGATAAGTTGGATAATATTCTCATGCTTCAGTCGTGAAACGGCTGAAACCTGAAAAAGAAAAATGTAGGTGAGACGAAGCTAGTCCGTTGCATCATATATACATTGAAAAGATATAGTCATATAGAATGAAAGAAAAGAGTGTCAGAACCTGCACAAGGAATTCTTGATCAGGCTGTTTGCTGGAGTCGAGCTTCTTCACCGCAGATCTCCTGCCATCTCTCAGCACACCAAAGAAAACTCTGGCGTACGAGCCTTCTCCGATGAGAGCATCACTGCTGAAGTTCTTGGTTATTCCCTTTATTTCATCAAGGGGAATTGCCGGTACTGCAATTGGCAGATTTCTGCTGGTGGGGGGAGAACGAGAAGGGGCTGGGGGCCCGGGCTTGCTACGTCCATAGTTACCACCTGCGTGTGGAACATTTTTAATGAAATCACACCATGCTAAGCTGGCATTTCTGAATTTTCAGTTTCAGTAGATGTAAGAACTTTGTAGCAAGTTACATTTCTGGTAATAGAAATGGGGGCTCCTTGCCCTTTGCTACCAAAAAAAATGCTAAGCTGAAAAACTCCTGGCTTTCAGCGGTGCTGATTTATGCAATGACACATGTTTTAACCTTTTTTCAAGGTTAAATTTATTTATTTATTTATCCATTCCTGTGTAGTTTTAGATTGTATTGAGTTGAACTATACCTCAAAACTTGATTCTCATGTGCTGAGAAATAGTCTGATAAAAAAATCACACATATTTCCAGTCGACAAACTTGGAATACAAATTTTTTAGAGGTAACGGCAGTTTTGTATTGACTATATCGATTTGAAAGGATACAATATAAAAAGATAAAAAAGGATTTGACCATATCCCTTTGAAAGAGATACAAAAAAAAAATGAAATGATGATAAGGGATTTCTGATAAAGAAAACACAGATCATATAATCTAAAACAGGGTTGGCAACAAGCTGTTTGTTTGTATTGATGAATTTTATTTGCATGCAAGTGCAACTTTTTCAAGGCAACTAATTAAATAATGTCTGACATATTTGTTTACCAATTCATTCAACTAGCTATTTGGGCACTCCTCCTCCATCTGGCATTATTTACTATTACCCCTATCTATTGAAGAAACACAAGGGAATGCAATGCAATACCCAAGTTCAATGTGACAGAATTATCTACACACATTATCACGCATACTTTTTTTATAGGATAAAAGAGGACAGTATCCCTTTTGCAAAGTTCAACCAACAAACAGAGCCTGCTAACATCAAAATTTTGCATCAAATCTGGAAGCAATAGTTTGTTCGATCAAGCATGAATTCACTGCTTCCATCGATTTGCAACCAACCATGATCAAACAACACGGAGGTGAAAAGCAAAGAGAGAGAGGATTAGCAACCTGGATCAGGGATCGGGACGTAAGGATCGTCGCGCTTCTTCTTCTTGCCGACATCATCCGCTCCGCAGCATGAAAAGCAACCCATATCGCTTCCTCCTAACATCCAAGACGACAGGAAAACAAATACGCATTTGCATCAAACTGTATTCAATCGAGATGCGCAGAAGAAAAAAAACATTTTAATTTACTGATCCGATGATCAAACCCCAGCCGACTGAAAACACAACAGTATCTGACATCGAAACGTAAATCGGAAGAGGAGGTCGTATCAAAAAAGCTGGAGGCATTTATTGCACCCGTTTTTTTCATCTACTGGTGGGGGAAAAGGAATCAAGAAACAGATCACTCATTTTTCTTGATCGGTAACCGTTCTTGCGGCCGTTGCACGAACGAGAAACGGCTATGCATTTCGTCCTACATTTTTTCTTCCTCCTCTCATGGGGAAGATCGATCGAGTGCTGATCGACGGGAAACACGAAGATTAATTTCTTGCACATCGATGAAAACAAAAAGAGAACAAAATCAAAACAATATACAACAAATCTTACAACCCCACAAAGATTAAAAGAAAAGGAAAAAAAAGACGATCAACTGATCAAGAACCAAAATAACACAACAAAAACAACGGCAAAATCAAAGAACCAAAGAACAACAACAACAGTAGAATCAAAGAATCAAAGAAGAAGAAGGGAGAAGCAGTAGTAATACCTCTTTTCCTGGAGATCCTCGACCGAATCGAGACGACGAGAGCAATGCGAAGGGTGCGGGGGAGGAATGGATGAAAGGAAGGATGGAGATCGAGAGGAGAGGAGAGGAGAGGAGAGAGAGGAACACGACGACGCCCGCGGCCGGCCCCCTCTTCTCCTTCTCTCCCTCGTCTCGTCTCTTCTTCTTGCTTGCTTGATTTCTTTCTTGTTGCTGGTTTCTTTTTTGGCCGTTTCTCTCTCGATTTATTACTCCCTGGCTTTCCTTCGCTCCAGTTGGCCTGGCCTTCCCCCCCTCTTTTCTCTCCTTTCCTTCCGCTGCCAACCGCCAAATGCGAAGAACCTACGCCCGCCTCTTGCTATTCTTGCCATTTGCCCATATTATGCACCCCCCCCCCTCCCCTACCTTTTGATGACGTGTTAATCCTACGTATCTAAAGTTTTATACATGTACATGTTGAGTATCTATTTTACTTGCTCGAACTACTTCTTTGGAGTATTTAGCCCCTAAATAAATTTTTGACCCATTTTACATTTCAAACTATTGAAAATGTTCCACTTTACTTTTAACAACTTTTTTCTTTTTTCTCTCTATGTATAAGTTGTATTTTGCGTTGAAATTTGATAGGACTAATAGATGCACTAGGAAACGGATAATGAGAAAGTCCATGAGTATTGTCACTGTTATAGATAAAAGCATGCCCAAAAGTTTTGGGTTGGGCTCGACGGGATCCACCATAAGAAAGTGATCTGGATAAGAAAGGAAAATCAAAGTTCCACTTGAGCACTACAAGGACTACTCGGATCGTATCCATATTAGTCTTACTAGTTCTATCTGGACAAAGTGGACATCGTTGGGTATAAATACATAACCGCTTAGGAGGAGGGAATACATGCAACACGCCAACAGATCTAGACAATCCAAGATAAGCTAGAATACACCGAGACAAGCCTAGACAAACCCAATCTGGATCCTAAGAGGCCGACATGAGGGATCTAGAGTTACCTCCAATCTCGTTGAATTCATGTTCGAGAAAGAAGACTACACTATCCGTCGACTACGTGAGAAAGCTCCATTGCGCCAAGTCGATAGAGACTAGATTAGGTCATCTCCAAATATTGTGCTCGTGAGATACTGATATATAAAGGCAAGATTAGCTTCAGCCAATAGGAGTAGGGCTATTACCTGTCAATTAAGTGGCCCAAACTTATATAAAAATCTCTTCCAGCGATCTTTTACTCAAATCTCGCATATACCATGGTTCCAACGATCCCTTTACTCTACAAATACTGTCTACGGGTATAGCCCATCGACAAGTACCCCCTTCTAAATGCATAATGTATTTATTTATTTATTATCCTTTTAAGTATTAATTTAAGAATACATGATGGGAAATTTGTGATAATCCTCGTAGTAAGTAGTTTTTATTAAATGGATATACATGAAAAAATGGGTAAAAAGAAATACTATTTGCCATCTTCCCAAAAACATTAATGGCCAGATGCCACTCTCAAATTTTCATTCTCATTTGCTGCCTACTACTTGTTCAAACTCTCCCATATATGCTAATTTTGCTACTTTTCTTGTCCGCGTGGTGCATTTTTGCAAATAGCCCCCCATTTGACATGGTGCTCTAGGCAAAAAGATGAAAATACCCTTGGGCCTAGCTATAAGTCTTTTCCCACCTTGCCCTAGCTAAGCAGAGATGAGAAGAGAAGAGTAGCTACTGGCGAGATTGAAGGAACTCCAGCACTGCTGCGTCCTCCCTGGCAGTAAATGCGGTGCCGGCGCCAACTAGCCACGGGATAGAATCTCGGTGATATGGTGGCAATTCTCCTCCCCTGCAGAGGAGGCTCTCAGGCAGCGAAGGCATGTCTTCATCATCTTCTGCCTCAAGGATGGCCATGGTCGGGGTCCCCAAGTAGTCACCACCACAGTCGTCACCGTCTGCTACCCTGGCGACAAGCTGACACCACCGAACCTTCTCCATCACTGACACAACAGTTGAACCACGACAGGAGTCCACGTTGAGTACCTTCTACCACAACGTAAGCGACATCGCCAATCTACACTTGAGCTATCAGCGTCGGTTGCCTCCTTTGCCCGAGCTCATCAGACCACTGTTGGTTCCCTCCGTGCATTGCCTCTTCCCTGGCACCTCTCCCCGCCACCGGCGTACTCGCATGCATCCACTACCATCCCCTTATTTCGTTTCACCCTTCTAACTCCATGGCTGGCACCAACCTCATTGCTACTCCACCTCTCCATTTCTTCTCTCCCCTCTCTCAAGTTGGAGTAGCTGGGTAGGGAAGAGGTCTTACATGTGGGCCCATGGGCATTACCGTGTTTTTGCTAGAAGCACGACATCGGACGGGGGTTATTTGCAAAAAAAATACCACATGGACAAGAAAAGTGATAAATGTGGCCCATGCGTGAGTTTGAGTGGGACCGAGTGATAATTGAGAACGAAAATCTGGGAGAGTAACATTTGGGCAACTGCCTTTTTAGAACATGGTGAATAGTAAATTTTCCCTAAGAAAATAGTTAGGTTTTGTAAAACAGAGTATTAGTTTGCATGAGTACAAAACACATGATGTTAACCTACCATATGTTCAAGAAGATTTAGTCACATGAGGTTATAAAAATTTGATGTTCAAGAAGATTTAGTCAAAACTTTAATGTTGATCACCAAATTTTCTCATCCAAATTTGACAGAAAGGCCATGCTAGTTTAACATTGAGACTAATACTAAACTTGGCTAAAGCTTTTTTGTTTTTTTGCAACACCTTGATTTACAAGGGTGAAAAGGTAAGGTGGTCCTCCAAGTTTCATCTGAGGCTCAGTTTAGTCCTTAATGTTTCAATCTGTCAATACTAGTCCTTTAAGTTTTCATTTTAGTTCAAACTTATCCTTGAACTCACTTAGAAGCCACGTGGCTAAACATAACCAACTACTTTCTTGATAAATGATAGTTATACCCCTTCATTCACATATATAAGAGAAAAATTGCGTGCAATGAATTTTTTTATAGATAATGCATAGTAATTTATGTAAAACGAAAATAAATTATGTACTTGCAAGTGTATACCATAGCCATTAGGCTTAAGTTTTATGTGCACATGTTGAAATAATGGGAAGTATATCTGTAATGTTGTTTATTCATCTTAGTTTTTACTTTTCTAGTGTATTATTGTATACAAATTAAGGGTAAAAGGGACATTTTGTAATATAAATGTTGACTAGATATAGCCATATGTCATATTAAGTGGACCCAAGGATGATTTTAAGCAAAAACACATACTTATTAGAGGACCTATATGGACAAAATGAAACTTCAAGGACTAAATTGAGCCTTCGGTAAAACTTGAAAGACTAAATTAGCTATTCACTCGATTTACACCATTTGGTATTTAAGGATAAACTAGAACTGCCTACATGCAAGGCTGATATCTTATCACGACCTCATCGGATGGCCAAATGCTTTGGCTGATCAGCCATTTAAGCAAAATAAGCTAACCAATATGCATTGTAGTTTGGCTCAATTGGAGACAGCTTTGGCTGATCACCAAAGCATTTGGCCATCCGATGTCAATCTATATTTTGAACAAATATGTAGTAGGTTGGAGTATCCTCTTTAAGTAAGGTCGTGCGTGCATTGTTTTTGTACCAATGCACAGATTCACAGAATATGTGCATTTGTCATCTCAGATGATGATGCCAGAGGACCATATTGAAAATTTTGTACCATTGCTAAAAGTCTAGCTTATTAATTTATTGGCAAAAGCAACAACAAAAGAGTGTTTGACAAAAGAGTACATTCCCCCGTCCTGTGAATAGGATTGTTTTCTTGTTCTTCTGGAAAAGATCATAAAAAAAAAAAGAGGATGAAACTGTCATCTCCAAGTTGACTCCTATGGAGCAATAGAAAAATTCTATGTGAGGGTACCACGTATCATTTGAAGCATTCGTAGAAGGAAACATCTGTCTCTGCAGTGCAAACACTTTGGCATATTCATAAGTAATCCCATGTATACTTATTGTGATCATATCGATGGTTGATCAAGTACTAGCGCTTGAAATTCTCTGCTCATTCTCTATGTCATAGCAGGGAAATCATAAACAATCATGTGGCATGTTGGAGAATCGGTTTGACACGGCGTGTTCAAATTTCTTATATATAGGATTTAATTGGATGACCCAATTATGTGTGTTCTTATTACTCTCCAACTATTTGTTTTTGCAAAGCTTTTAACTTCTCGATCCATAGAGAATATGGACTTTGCATACTAAAATAAATTTGTTAGGTCTATATTTTAAACTGACAATGGATCTACAACTTCCAACCTCTGAAAGTCTAAATTCTAAATATGAAATATATTCAAAATGGCTCACTAAAATAGCCCCCAAATACCCCACACTCCATCTTTAATTTATTAACTAGCTGATCAAGATGATTGGTTATATGTACACAAATTTTCCGACATGAAAACTTTTGACCATTGAAGCTAATTGTGAATTTCCCCCAATCTTAATGAACTACGGATGGTTTCATTCTGCCGGCCCGGCGGGGGAAAAAAAAAAGCCAACCACGAAAACAGGTCTGATATTATATTTGCAGTACTGTTTGAATGTTTGATCAATATTGATATTGTTTACAGAAGTAAATGATGAATATATTATACCTCGGCATGAATAAGACCAATCAACAACCATAGTTGTAGTTATCGCATCGTTTGTTTGGTTGCTTCGCTTTGTGTTCTTACTTGCTACGAACTTACAGGGGGTTAACCTTTCCTTGCAAGTAAAATAACCGGGGGATATGATTAATTAGTACACAACATTGACAGCAGCCAACAAATAGCGTAGCTAGAGTACTGACCTACCACTCGATGGTTTCTCTCTATGAACGAACCAACAACGTGATTGCTACTCCGAATTATATACGCACAAAATATCGATCTACTTCCCCAGTTCTATCCTAAAATCTATCTACATTTTAAAACGACGTACGTACGCACTCAAAAGTACTGCCTTATATTATTGAAGTTTTATTTTGACCATCATTAAACTAATCTTTTTAATTTGAACTGGCCATAACTTTGCTATTTTTCGATTTGGATCACCTAATTAACTCTCTTTACTATTCCTGTATCTGTATACCCTCCATTCTGGTGAAATATGACATGCATATAGATGGAAAAGTTAACTGGTGTGTACCAAAGTCGATTTGATTGAGGTTGTTGATGAGATATTTTTTCTGTCTTTCATAATACGGGTTGTGTGTGGTGGTCCAACCTGAAAAAATGGCAAAGTTACACGGTCCAATTTGGGATGATATAACCGACCTACGAAATATGTAAAAATTTCTACTGTACTTATCAGCAATAGAACAATTTGATACTCCCTCCGTTTCACATTGTAAGACTTTCTAGCATTGCCCACATTCATTTAGTACATATGTCTAGATTCATTAACATCTATATGTATGTGGGCAATGCTAGAAAGTCTTACATTGTGAAACGGAGGTATATTGTATTCGTGCACTCACATGCTCTAACAATTGAATAATTTAATTCCGCCATTCTTGGATTCACTAAAGAAGAATAAATCCATTCATACATAAACAAAAGGTATGTGTCGACGTGTGATGTCGTCGTTCTGGTATTTGCATAGTATGGGGATCGTCGGTGCTAGGATATACGCGAGACTGAGGTAGAAGAGATGGGGACGATGATTTTTATACAGGTTCGGGCCCCTGAGTGGTCAGGTAATAACCCTACATCCTGTTGGCCGGAGCCGATGTTGCTCTTTATTCACCATAATCACACCAGTACAATATGTGGGGTAGCCTATCTAACTGTTGTCGACATGGCGGTCTGAAGGTCTGACCCGTAGTCGACAACTGGGTAGCCTTCCTCCTCGAATCCGTGTCCGGCGAGATCAGAGATAGCGCTTTCGTATCTCCTGACGGTATCCGGAGACACTGTAGGGGAATAGCCATGCCTATCCCTAAAGTCGATATCCGGCGGCGTGTCTTGGCATATGTTGGCTTGTATGTTGATCTTCTGTCTTCTATGGTGGGTGTTGATTGAGGTGGTCGTGTCCCTTCTCCTCCTAGGCCTTGTATTTATACCTATAGGTGTCCCCTTGTCCAAGTAGAACTAGGGAAACCAATATGGATACAATCCCTCCGATGGGCCACCGGCGGGGCGCGGGGGCACTCGGAGTAGCTGAACCGGAAGTCGAACGGCGCGCCCCGGGAGACGGAACGACAGCCCCGACGGCCCCACCACCACGGCCCGACCATCGGCGGCGTCGCTGGCGTCGGCGGCGAGGAGCGCCTCGCCTCCCCCGCCGCGCCACGGTGGGACGGGCTTGCGGTAGGCGGTGCGGAGGTGCGGCGGCGGAAGGCGGGGTTCCCGCCATTGCCGTGGTCGGATCGGAGGCTGGTCGTGGCGGGGCGGCGGTTGTGGGGGAGCGACGGGCGGAGGGGAGAGGCGGCGGGCGCGGGGCGGCGGTGCTGGGGGTCGTAGCGGTTGGGGAGGGGAGGCGGCGGGGAGAGAAGAGGTTGCGCGGCCTGCGCGGGAGGGGGATGGCCGCTGCGGCGCCGCGGCGGCGGCGACATGGCGGGAGTGGAGTGGTCACTGGAGGAGTGGGAGACGAGTCACGAGGAGGGAAGCAAGATAACGAAAAGATTTTTTTCCTTCCCTTTCGCTGTAGCCGTGGGCTACTGGGCCGTGGGGCCGTGGGCCTTGTTTGTCTCAAACTAACGGTAATTGAGAATTTATTTGGACTCTCTTCATCTGGCTATCAGCAAGCATCACCAAGAGTCCCCAAATACTTACAATCCTGAAATATTGGATTCAGCTACCAAGTGGTCCCATCCTGTTATGGGGCAAACCAACCAAATATATGGGATTCAATTTTCGTGTCTTTTTCAAGGCAGGGGTGGTTATTGGGCCCCAATTGATAGTCCCAATTCAGAATTTTCTGGAAGTCAAATATGAGGGGGCAATTGGAAGTGATTTTGTAGGTAGTTATTCAGATTTACTCCATCCATTTTTATATCATAAGTCATTTAATTTTATTTATATATAAATTTCTTTAAATTTGATTAAGTTTATAGAAAAATATAGAACATCTACATAACCAAATTAGTCTCACTAAATCTAACCATTGAATTATTTTGATGGTATGTTTGTTTTGTGTTGAAAATGTGTTATGTTTTTCGTATAAATTCAGTTTAACTTTAAAATCTGCTATAAAAAAATGAAAATGACTTATAATATAAAATAAATGGGAGTAAATTTTAAGGGGTTCTTTTTCTCTTGAGATATGTTTCATACCTTTTGTTTAGTATGAATGGATTTATTCTTCTTTAGTGAACCAAGAATGGCGGAATTAAAATTGTTCAATTTGGTTAGAGCATGTTGAGTCACGAATTACAATATACTCCCGTTTCACCAATGTAAAGACTTCTAGCATTGCCCACAAATTCCCCAATTTTAGATGTTAATGATCTAGACATATATACATAGTTCTAGATTCAATAACATCTATATTGTATGTGGCAACGCTAGAAAGTCTTACAATGTGAAACGGAGGGAGTAATCAAATGTGTTCTATTGCTGATAAGTACAGTAAAATTTACATATTTCGTAGCGTCGATTAATCATCCCAAATTGGCCGTGTAACTTTGCCATTTCAGTTTGGACCACCACACACAAAACCCCGTATTATGAAAGACAGAAAAAATATCTAAATCAACCCAACCTCAATTCAAATCAGACTTTGGTACACACCAGTTAACTTGTTCCATCTATATGCATGTCATATTTCACCAGGAATTGAGGGCATACAGATACAGGAATAGTAAAGAAGTTATTGGTGATCCAAATCGAAAAATAGCAAAGTTATGGAAATAAAAAAAGATTAGTTTAATGATGGTCAAAATTAAACTTCAATAATATAAGGCCAGTACTTTTGAGTGCGTTTACTGTACGTCGTTTTAAAATTTTAGATATGATATTAGGATAGAACTGGGGAAAGTAGAACGATATTTTGTGCGTATATAATTCGAGTTAAGCAATCACGTTGTTGGCTTCGTTCAATAGAGAAACCATCGAGTCATGGTAGTCAGTACTCTAAGCTACGCTATTTGTGGCTGCTGTTCCAATGATTGTGGTACTAATTAATTCATATCCCCCCGGTATTTTACTTGCAAGAAAGGTTAACCCCCTGTAATTCGTCAGCAAGTAAGAACAACAAAGCGAGCAACCAAACAAAACGATTGCGATAACTACAACTATGGTTGATTGATTGGTCTTATTCATGCCGAGGTATAAGTATTTCATCATGTACTTGCTGTTAAACAATATCAATAATTGATCACCACATTCTGCAAATATAATATCAGACCTGTTTTCATGGTTGGCTTTTTTTCCCGCCGGCTGAAATGAACCGAAGTTCATCCAAAGTATGATTGGGGGAAATTCACAATTTTAGCTCATGGTCCAAAAAGTTTCGTGTCGGAAATTTGTTCGTTTTGTACATTCTATACAATAACCAATCATCTTGATTCAGCTAGTTAGCAAGACTAGCTAGATTTTCATAGTCCAAAATAAATTTAAGATGGATGGTGAGGTATATTGGGGGTATTTTAGTGAGCATTTTGTCATATTATAGTCTCTCCACTGATATTCAGTGCGTTTCGAATTTCATCATACGAAAAGGGCCGTATGTGGATCAATTTACTGGCTCACTGTTTTGGCAGTCCTGTTGGGAAGATAGTGGGTGCACCCCCACCCTCCTGGCCTCGGTCTATACCAAAACTTCTGGAGCAGTAGTTTTTTTTTTTCTAGTTTTTTCCCTTACCGATTTATTTTTTTAACTTTTCTCCTCCTGTCTGGCAAATAGCCTCCGGCCCGAGCCATTGCGATGTGTTACTTTAAATTCTGGTCTTCTAATACTATTGACGTGTAATCATTTTTAACGCGTTCTGTGAAAAAATAGTTAGGGCCCCTTTGAATCAATAGATTTACGCAAGGATTTATAGGATTCAAATCCTATAGGGAAAATTTTCCTATTTGGCCATTGATTTTTGAAGCTTTCCAAATCCTATGAAATTCTATGCGCAATGACAACATTGCTTGTGATTTTTGGAGGAATTTGTAGCAAGAAGCTGTAATCTCTTGAAAAATTCCTTTGAGTCTATCTCTCTCATATTCCTCTATTTTCGTGTGCTCCAATCAAACGACCATTCCAGTGTTTGCAATCCTCTATTTTACACCTTCAATCCTGTCACAATCAATGTTTTCCGTATTTCTTTAATTTTTTTCAACCCTGCAATTTCAAAAGGGCCTTAAAATATAAGACGCTGGAAGTTGTACATCAATTGTGCCAATAGTTTAAAAATATAGGACCTAACAAATTTATTTTAGTATGCAAAGTCCGTATCTCCATGGATCGAGAAAGTTCAAAGTTTTGCAAAAACAAATACTTGAAGGATATGAAGAATATAACTCCTCCGTTTCACAATGTAAGCTTCTAGCATACCCATATTCATATAGACGTTGATGAATCTAGACACCTATATATATTATATATACTATATAGATATCATTAACATTTTATATGAATGTGGGCCAATGGCTAGAAAGTGTATTACATTGTGAAAACCGAGGAGTACATAATTTGGTCATTGAATTAAATTCTATATATTAAGCAAATTGAACACGCCGTGTCAAACTGATTCTCCAACATGCCACCATGATTGTTTATATTTCACCTGCTATGATCTCT
>CM020178.1:15996644-16025353 GCA_009805545.1 Oryza longistaminata
CCGGGAGCCCGCGTTCCTGCCGTTCGCGCCGCCGACGATGCCCCGGCCGTGGACGGGGAAGGCGCCGCTGCTGACCAAGGAGGAGAAGGCGCGGCGGCGGGGCGTGCGGCTGCACACCCCGCTCGGGGAGGAGGCGCCCAGGACGGTGAGCGCGCACGGGATCATGATGGAGGTGAGGGGGAGGAGGAAGCTGGACCTGGCCAGGGTCAGCCCCGGCGACGGCAGGAGCAGGGAGGAGGTGCTCGGCGAGCCGCTCACCGCCGCCGAGGTGCGCGACCTCGTCAAGCCCCACATCTCGCACAACCGGCAGCTCAACATCGGTAAACTAACTATACTATACTAGTACTAGTATCTTTTATCTTTGCTGATGCTAATCGACCAAACTTCAGAAGTTCAGATTAGAGTGAATTGTGTTACAATCTAACCAGGAAATACTTCAAACCGAGTAATTTGTGTACATGTTGGTTTAAATTTCACGAAACAGCTGTAATAATCTGTACTTACGAAGGATTGCGGAGATTTTCCATGTTCTGTTAGTTGTCACATTGGGTAGCAACATGGTTCAGCTAACTCATAATTAATGCCTAAGCAAATCTAGTTCCCGTACATGGGTAGATATTGGTAGTAGATCTTCTGGCGATGACTGCCCGTCATGCTTCTAAATTTGTGGTGGTACCATGCCATCCAATAAAATGTGAAATGGTTCCTTGTTCTAAGGATAAGATGCTAGACTGTGTTACTTATATCACAACTCTGCCAGAAGTAACATGTGCAGCTGCTTCTTCAAACTCGAGTAGTGTGTGCACAATGAGTAATTGTGCAGGTCTGATTCACTCTCACAAAGCGCTCATTCACCAAAAAAACTTGTCTTAAAGCATCCTGTCACAGAACCTTGTACAGATAACATATATCTAATGTCATTAGTAATTTGCCATGTACCCAACAACCTTGCTGAAAAAAAATCTCAACCACCATTATTGCACAGAAAGAGTGTGCAAAGCATATGCATACTGCTGAGATTCACAGCTGCTTAAGTATCATGTCACAGCCCACAGTCTCATACTTCATCTATGATAATCAATGTTGTAGTAGGAATTGAGATAACAAATTGGGCCAGAACTTGGAACATGTTAGTCAAAACTAGCTGGAAACTAAAAAGAAAAATCATTTTGTGGAAAACTTTACTCCTGCACAACTTGGACATTTTCCTTGAATACTTGATAAATTAATGCAGAGCTAACTTTGTTGCTGATACTAGTATAACTAAGTATACATGTTCTGATTTTTTTTTTTTTGTACTTGTAGGAAGGGATGGATTGACCCACAACATGTTGGAAATGATACATTGTCATTGGAGGCGCCAGGAAATTTGCAAAGTGAGATGCCGAGGAGTTCCAACTGTTGATATGAAGAATCTGTGCTATCACCTTGAGGTATCTACCATTACCAAGTATAACTATTTTTGAATTGTGCTCATGTACATGCATTCATGCACTGTGGGAATATGGACATGCCACCTCCTGGTACCATCCACAGAATGATTGAGAAGTACCATTTATAAATCTGCAATTCAATGCTATGTTGTGTTCTTTACACTTAAGTGAATTTATTGACGTTGAGAAGGATGCTGGTGAAGTTCGTTTTGTTTCCTGGTCTTCATAATGGCTCATATATAATGTAAGATAGCATCACAACTTCTTAACCAGAAAATAAGACAAAAATGTTGTATGTTATTTGGCCTTTCTTGTACATAAGGGAATTAAGACTCTGGTTGGGATGTGGTTTTACCCCCCAATTCCCTAATTTTTAAATTTATTATATTCATGGTAAAATGCAATAATGTAGGACAATAGTTTCAGTATGGATATTGTGAAGCCAAAGGAGTATGTTCATAAAATAGAATTGCATGTTTTCTTATTAGAAAAGAGTACATGAGCCTGGACTGGAGGACTTGTCTATTGTTAGCCCTCTATGTTGTGGAACAAGAAGACCTCTGTTTTCATATATGCACACTTCAACATTTTCCAACACAGGTATCTTGTTTTATTATGCTCCAGACATGTGACATCCACAATTACAGGAAAAATCAGGCGGAAAGGTTATTCACCGAGTAGGTGGTGTAGTTTTCTTATACTGTGGAAGAAACTACAACCCTCGAACCTGGCCTCGTTATCCACTAATGCTTTGGAAGCCAGCTACTCCTGTCTATCCAAAACTTATACAGGAAGCCCCAGAAGGTCTTACAAAAGAGGAAGCAGATGAAATGAGAAGAAGAGGGAAGGATCTGCTGCCAATTTGCAAATTAGGTATGTATTTATGGATTAGGCTGAATATTTGTGTTCTACACGATGTTCAGAACCCCTTGATGTGTTTACATACTGAAACCTTGCCTTATTCCTGTGTCATGTTCCATAGGAAACAGTGCATGATAGACATCAATTCCAATCATGTACAAACACACCGTTGTGAGTATAAATGTAGCTTATTTCTGAAGGAACCTAAACCCTGCTCTACACCATTTAAGCATAACCTAGTACCATGAATCCAGAGCTAATTGACAAGGAATTTCCTTTTGGTCATGGTTTCTCATTTTGCTTTTTTTATCATTTATAAGATTGTGTTGCAAGTGTGCAAGGTACTCCCTCTGGTCATAAATATTTGATGCTTAGGATAAGATTTGCTTAAACATATAAAACTTTGACCATGAATAAGTTTTTCAAATGCTTAGTTTACAACATAAATAATGGTGTATGTACATTTGCCTCGAAAAGTAGGTACTGTATCATAATATCATAAACTTACTAGAATTTTATAAATTTATTCTGATATAAATTTGGCGATTGGGATTTTGAAAGTTCGATTGAATCTTGTCCTAAACATCAAATATTGATGACCGGACGGAGTAATAGACACTGGCAGAGCTCCTTGAGTCCAGAGTGGGTTTTGGTCCTCTGTTTTTTTATGGATATTGCTTAAGAAAACTATTGATTATGAAAATATGGCAACCAAATACTAAAGCGGAATGCTCATGATAAGGTTGTAAATATGCTTGTTTGCTTGGTCTGTCCTTTAGTTTGCTCCACCCTCCGCCAATGTGTATACAGTTTGCTAATACTACGTTTTTCGTTATATCTGTCTTCCATCTGGTGATGGGAATATACTGGATTTACTGAGGTTACTGGCATGTATATTACTTACCTCTTACCCTGTAAGTTTGTAACGGACAGAATACGGAAATAAACAAAATCTACCATTAATGACATCCTCTTTTTTATCTTTGTTTTGCAGCAAAAAATGGTATATACATCTATCTTGTCAGGGATGTTCGAGATGCTTTTGAGGGAAGTGATCTGGTGAAGATTGACTGCGAGGGGTTGAATCCAAGTGACTACAAAAAGATTGGAGCAAAACTAAGGGTCCAACTCATCCCCATGCCTTTCTCTGTTTCATGTCATTGCAGATAGTTGAAGCGAAACCTGTATATACTTCCTGACCCCCTCAGATAAAGTTTCTTGTTTCTGTACATGCAGGATCTTGTTCCTTGTGTTCTTTTGTCGTTTGACAATGAGCAGATATTAATGTTCAGAGGCAAGGAATGGAAGTCCAGATATCCAAAGCCTCTGACTCTTATTCCAAAAATTCGAAAGAATAATGTTCCAATGTCATCTGATGAGAGCAGTTCAGGTGTGTATCCTCAACTTTCTACCCTTATCACAAGTGAGACAGGAGAAAATTTTCAAGCAGTGATAATAACAACCATATAAGATCCAACTGGAAGCAGTGTAACCATGATCTGATTGCTTTAAAATTCATGTACATTTTACATAGAATAGCGTGCTGCAATCAGTGTTTGCATTTTGGATCTATTTCTGCAAATGATTTATCAGATGTTTTAGTTCGCGATTAATTTAGTAATACTCTCAGGTGCTCGAATGTCATGGAAACCACATGCTGCCCTTTTGTTCTGTGTGAACAAAATCTCCTTTTCCAGTTATTTTATAGTTTTTTTTTCTCAAGAGCTTTGTACTCTCTAGATTAACATGCAATTTATTGTACAGATGAAGCCACTGATGATGATGACCGTTTGGCAGTAAGAGAAGTACTGAGACCTAAAATGTTTGAACTATGGACGAATGCGATTGAGTCATCTGTGGCACTGATGTTGGATGATGCTGAAGTGGATGCTCTGACACCTGATTCCCTTCTTACAAGGGTAGAGGACTTCAGTGTTACATCTCAGGCTGTCGAACATTCATTTCCAGCTGTGCTTGTGACCAATGATGAATCAAACCCAGATGTCCTAAATGCTGAATACACCGAAGATGAGCCTGAGACAGGTACACTTGAACCCCAACAACATGAGTTTACAGAATCTTCTGATGTCGCAGAGGATGATCATTTCGAAGATGACATGCTTAAGCGTTTGGAGTCATCAGTCCCATTGGGAGCATTATCGATCGATGCAGTGGTAAAACAGTTGAATGATGAGTGAATTACATTACCAAACAATCATGAATTCAGTGTTCAGTCCAATGGGGCAATGACCTGCAATCACAAATACAGCGCACATTCCACCTTCTTTCAGTCCGATCAATAACAATATTTTGAGGATAGTCAGCAATTTGCAACCAACCAACATGTAGAGGGACTGGATAACTGTATACTACTGTAGTCTGCAAAATGCAGCCTGTGTAGATAAAACTGATCCATCAATCACCAATAATAAGATGGCATTGTGTGGTTGCTGCAGCTGTACATATATACGCCTGCTACATAGGATGCTTGTTTGTAACGTCCAAAATGCTGGTAAGTCACGAGTGTACGTTGGCACTGAACAAGGTTGGGTTGGGTGCTGTGGAGGTCTCAAAACAGCAAGTTTGCAGCTGCAGTGAAAGAGACTGCACGAGAATATAGGTTGTATGATGTTGAAGGAATTGAGATTTCGTACTAAGAATGACGCAAAGAAAAGGGAGATTAAGAAAATTATCATGGTCGAATTAGAATATCCTCTTTGCAGAAATATATTTTTACCAAGCATCCTGATTCTCTGCAGGAGCACTTGCATAATGTGTTTGATGACCAAAGAGCACATCGATGTCATTATATTCTCTTTGATATATTTGTAACATGTGATTAATTGGGGCGTGGGTATTTCTAACAGCCTAGCCAAATCAGGCTCTTTATCTTTGCATTTGGCAAGTTGACAAAAAAATATTCCTCGTCATATTTTTTGTGTTCCAGCAATCTCTCCATCTACATACTCTTCGTTGTGAGTATGATAGTGAGATCCATATGGCATTGTTTCACTCCTTCCTCCCTTCACCTTCCTCTCAACCATTGTCTCCAATCCTCCATCCTCCGTCTCCACACCACCCACCGGCAGTGGCATGCCGGCACCAACACCTCAACGAGATGGAGGCGAAGGTGGAGACGACGGTGCATGGAGAAATGACGATGGCAGGGTCTCGTCGTAAGCGCTAACATAGTAGGCGAGCGCCTCGGTATACATGACCGGGGAGGTGACGACCGTTATAGGGGAGTCTGAGACGAGCATAATAGCCTGCTCAAGATCAACCATAACGATTGTGGAGGAATCTGGGGTGGAGCAGAGAGGAAAAGGAAGGTAGTCGGGACGTCATCGAAGGTGGGACGGCGGTGCAAGGGGAGGTGGAGGAGGCGAGGATGACGGCGGAGGCACGACAACGATGATGGCGGGCGCTCACGCACGACTTAAAGCGGTATGGACCCACATATGACAATTGGTTTCAACTTGCTAGATGGAGAACTTTTTTTTTCCTAAATCTATTCGATTTTAGTTCAAAGATCGAGATAGCTAGGTTCACGAGTTGCTCTAAGGGCAGTCCCAACCCTCCACTTAGGATGGTTTCTATGGCATTAACTACATTGTCACGTAGGACTTTTAGCTTATGTGGCACTATATTAATTAAGAGAGAGAGTGAAGAGAGAAAGAAACTGGGTCTCATGCAAGACACCGCTTCAACACGAGAACCTATGCACTAGACACTATCAAGTTTTGCATTGGGAGAGAAGAATATCTTCATAATAGATGAAGAATAAATATGATTGGTAGATAAGAGAGATGATGTATTTATTAATGGCCCGCTTTAAAAAATCATTGGTTGTGGAGTGTAGTTTCTATTGTAATGTCTTATTGACATGGCACCATAGACACTGTTTATGGACACTATAGGTTGGGACTGCCCTAAGGCTGTGTTCGGAGGAGCCAAGGAGGGGGTTGGGAACCCTCCTCCCCGGCACGCAAAACGAAGTTTGTTTTAAACAACTTTCATACAGAAAGTTTTTTATAAATCACACCGTTTAGCAGTTTAAAAAACGTGCGCGTGGAAAACGAGAGATGTGGGTTGGGAAAATAGGGGGAAGAACACAGCATTAATGAATGTCCGAAGAAATGGGAAGAGCTGTATGCGCACCGCTTCCCAAAGAGATGAACAGAAGTTACGCATTTCGCTTTCGCCAATGTGTTCTCTCGCTGACACGTGGGCCCAGAAAACCACCGAAAGGTTAACATGAGAATGGCACGAGTCAGATGCAAAGACCAAACGAAAAGGAGAGAAAAAAAACTCTACAGGTCTACAACACAACGTGGCAATCCTGTTTCTTCTCTTTTGTGTTCTCCTCTGTCACGTGTTACGAGTTGCCAGAGCAGAACAAAAGAGAGGTAGTAGTAGTGCAGTTGCAGTCAAACCGGACGGGCAGCGCTGGTCGCTCTGTATTTGGCCACGTTCCCGTCCTAGTTCATCATCCCTTTCAAACTGGTCGCTTCATTTTTATCTATATCAGACATATCAATACAAAGTACTTCCTCCATTTCACAATGTAAGTCATTCTAGCATTTTCCACATTTATATTAATGCTAATGAATCACATTCATATTAGTGCTAATATATGTCTAGATTCATTAGCACTAATATGAATGTGGGAAATGCTAGAATATGAGAAATATTAGAATGACTTACATTGTGAAACGGAGGAAGTAAAAAACTAGAATATTATTTTTTGAAAAACTTCAATATATTTATCTATTAATTTTTTAAACTCTAATATACTCCCTCCGTCCAAAAAGAAATGCAGTTTTGCACTATTCATATCCAACGTTTGACTATTCATTTTATTTACGAAGAAATGGGAAGAGCTGTATGCGCACCGCTTCCCAAAGAGATGAACAGAAGTTACGCATTTCGCTTTCGCCAATGTGTTCTCTCGCTGACACGTGGGCCCAGAAAACCACCGAAAGGTTAACATGAGAATGGCACGAGTCAGATGCAAAGACCAAACGAAAAGGAGAAAAAAAAAACTCTACAGGTCTACAAACACAACGTGGCAATCCTGTTTCTTCTCTTTTGTGTTCTCCTCTGTCACGTGTTACGAGTTGCCAGAGCAGAACAAAAGAGAGGTAGTAGTAGTGCAGTTGCAGTCAAACCGGACGGGCAGCGCTGGCCGCTCTGTATTTGGCCACGTTCCCGTCCTAGTTCATCATCCCTTTCAAACTGGTCGCTTCATTTTTATCTATATCAGACATATCAATACAAAGTACTTCCTCCATTTCACAATGTAAGTCATTCTAGCATTTTCCACATTTATATTAATGCTAATGAATCACATTCATATTAGTGCTAATATATGTCTAGATTCATTAGCACTAATATGAATGTGGGAAATGCTAGAATATGAGAAATATTAGAATGACTTACATTGTGAAACGGAGGAAGTAAAAAACTAGAATATTATTTTTTGAAAAACTTCAATATATTTATCTATTATTTTTTAAACTCTAATATACTCCCTCCGTCCAAAAAAAATGCAGTTTTGCACTATTCATATCCAACATTTGACTATTCATTTTATTTGAATTTCTTTTACGATTAGTATTTTTATTATTGTTAGATGATAAAACGTGAATAATACTTTATGTGTGACTAATTTTTTTTATTTTTTAATAAATTTTTTAAATAAGATGGATAGTCAAATGTTGGACACGGATACCCACAGGTGCACTTATTTTAGAACGGAGATAGTGTCAATTATTTTTTTCAAACTCTTTTAAATTTGAAATTTTCTGAACCAAATGAATGGGACCAGGACGAAGTCTTCTTGGTGGAGGGACTATATGAAAAGAGATCAGTCACCAAAGCACTCACTTGTACTTGTCAATGACTGAGCTTAACCAGTAGTATTATGCATCTTTCTTCCTGTTCGAGGCAACCGTCAATTGGCTACTTGCTGCTTCACTCACACGTCAATAGCCGACGTCTTTCAGAAAATGGCAGAATAGTGTAAAGCAGCTTCCTAATCCTGCCACAGTTGTTGGCACAACACAATGTCACAATGAGCACAAGTTTCACGAGTTTTCGTGTGTCTGCATCACAACTAATCCCACTGAAGAAATATTGGGGCTGATTCGCGGTGTTAAGCTGAGACAGCGGCTGTGGCAGTTCAAATCAACCACTCCCTCCGTTCTATATTATAAGTCGTTAAACACTTTTCCTAATCAAATTTAACTAAGTTTATAAAAAAATATATTAGTATCAATACAAAACAGACATATTATCAAAACACATTTAATATTAGATTTTATAAAATTAGTTTGGTATTTTAAATGTTGCTAATTTTTTTATAAGCTTAGTCAAACTTAACTAGGAAAAAAAAATCAAATGACACAGAGGGAGTATATGACTATTTATACCTGTCACAGCAGCCGCAACGACCACGACAGTAAGATTAACCGAACACATCTATTATTGATAAAGAATACTAATATTAATTTAAGAGTGTAGCATAATCCTTAAGGAAAATGAGATTTTTTTTAAGATATATATTACTTTGAAACCTAGCTAGGAATCTTCATCCATATAAAAATTTAATAAAACTTTTACAAGATTTTAGGAGTACTGTGAGACGTTCCAAAGATGACGTAAGAAATATTTGTATTTGCCTTGCGTTATTTTCCAATAAAGATTTCCTCCGATGCCAGAATCCTTTCTACCAATATTTTGGGTATAATCAGGTTGGTTTCATCCGCATCATGCAAAAGGCATGTAAGCACTTGAGGAATCCAGCTGGAAGTATATCCTTTGATGTATCACGCATCAAACTTATATTTGCATCTTGACCAAACCAAAAAAGAACCCATAGAAATATACTTTTATAGTACGTTTGTTTTGTGCTTTAAAGGTTGTATCTATATAAAAAGATTGACTTAATTAAGACAAAATCAAAACAACTTCCATTCTAGAACGGAGGGAGCAACCTTTTGTTTTCCAACAAAGATTTCCTTTTGATACAAATAATAATCTTTTCCGAGAGCAGTTTTGGGAAACAATCAGGTTGGTGTGTCACTCACATCATAATGCAAAAGACATGTGAGCATATATATTCAAGGAAGCTAGCTGGAAGCAGACTACTTAAATCATCCATTATCTCGCACGCATCAAACTTAATTAATGTTTTGCATCTTGACCAACCCCCAAAAAAGAGGCAGACACACATGCATAACAGCAATGAGGTTGAGTGTTGGACATGGACCAACAGCAATACTGCACCTGCAAGCAAAAGAGAGAAGATGGAGAGATTATGGGGTTGGTAATGACCGGTCCGGGGCCACAGCTCAGTGGAATCAGCACGTCACCACCATCTGATTTTGTTGGCATATCCAGGTGACTGCCTTGACCAAACATCTACGGCGACCTACCTAATATTACTCCCGCTCTGTTTCTTTTTATTTACTACTGTGAACCATTAATGTCATTTTATCTTTGATCAATATTTTTTAAATTATGATGTGCTTGATGAATGCAAATGGTACAGTTATGACTGTCTCAAAAGAAAAGTAATATAATATGATAAGACAATTTTTTTAGTGCAAATTTAAAAAAGAAGTCGTTAAAGTTTATTTGGGTGTGTTTTTTTTTACTTGTTGATGTACGTTCGTTGTTGAGTGAATTTGTATAATAATTGGTTGTCGCTCGTTGAGTAAAAGCCAAAAATTTATTCTATTATCTTAAAGAAAAATATATAGTTCGGTGTCATGAAAAAATAAATGGAGGTAAAATAATACCCTAAGAACTAAGGTTACGTTACATACAGTCTCTAATTTTCACCTTTTCAGTGTGTGGGTTTAGTTAAGTCTACGTGCTCCCAGCTACGTCTTTGACTGAGTTGAGTAGTCTTGGTCGCGCCATGAAGGTAAAAAAGCTAGTCGTTTTATAAGTGATAATGGTGTATGACCATAAAGTGTATTTTCCGGTTACATTCGCAGTATGCTGTCTTAGAATCCTCTAGTCAATAACAGTGATTCTTTTTAGGTAGTGGTTGAAATGGATGAAAATAAAGATCAAGCTAGCTGGCGGATGTAAAACGAGAAAAACCATTAGAACATGATTAAACAAGTTTTAATTATTATAAACTTTAAAAATTGATATATTTGATATTTTAAAGCAACTTTTATGTAGAAAGTTTTACACGAAACATACAGTTTAGTAGTTTTAAAAATCATGCTAATAGAAATAGAGATAAAATCTAAATCTTAATAAAAAGAAGGGCCTTACTATGAGAACTATTGTTTAGAATATACTCCCTCCATCCCATAATATAAGGAATTTTAGAGGAATGTGACACTTTCCTATCCAGATTCGTAGTATTACGAAGTGTCAAATCTCTCAAAAATCCCTTATATTAATTAATATTAATTATGGGACAGAGGGATAACTTGGACCATATAACTAGCCAAGTTTATTATAACAAAAACTGTTATGTTATTAAAGTTGGGTGTATTTTTTAATTACGTGGTCAAAGTTATATCTTATGCGTATTTAGTTTGTTGCTACGCTGCCAGATTCAGCAAAGTTCCTAGCTCTTTTATGGCTGACGAGTTTGGTCAAGTAATTTAAGGTCCACCTAAAAAATGTCAGTGGCAACAAGCTCACTTAAGAGTCCCTTTTAATCAAACAATTGTGAAGAAATTTGGTAGGATTTAAATTTTATAGGAAATTTCCTTATTTGACTCGTTGATATAAAGGATTGAAGCTTATAAAATCATATGAAATTCCTATACAACGGCTCGTTAGATATAGATTTTGGAAGAAAATTAGCCAGAGCTCTAATCTCTTGAAAGTTTTTCTTTGAACATATCTCTTATCTAATTTCCTGTGTTTTTTCTCTGGTCTAATCAAACGATCATTCCTATGACTTTTTCTATGTTTTTAATTATCTATCTTACACTAAATTTGTATTAAAATTATGTTTTTTTCTATTCTTTCATTTTTGTTAATTCCATGTTTCAAAGACCCTTAAAAGTTGCATTTGCCAACCTCTTTTAAAAACTTAGCCGCAACCAGCTTAGCCGGGCATGGTCAACCTCTCTTAAAAGTTAACATATGGGAGGTTGGTCATGCTTGGCTATGCCAGTTGTAGCTCTATGTTCACTCATTCGCCATACGTAGTACACCATAAATATCTTTCTATGAGAGAACTGAATGGACATGATTTGCCTATCTTGATCTGTCCCTTTAAAATAAATCTAGTATTAGATGTTGACACATCCTATTACTACAAATTTAAACATACATCTGTCTATATTCGTAATATTAGGATGTGTCAGTATTTAGTAATAGCTTGGTTTTTATGGGACAGAGAGTGTAGGTGAGAAGAGAGAAATCTTGTGAAATATCATTTTTTTGCTCTTTTCTTCTTTCACTCTTCGTTCCTCTTTTGTAAACTGGCATCACCACCATGACGCCGCCCTCCACAGCGATCCACTCCATCCATCACATAAAAAACCAACATAGTACTGGATGTGACATATTCTAGTACTACGAATCTGGATATATCTTTGTCCAGATTCGTTATATTAGAATGTATCATATCCAGTTATAGATTCGTTTATTGTGTGACGGAGTTCGTTTATCGTGGACCGGAGAGAGTACCTCATTTGCTGCCAGCAGGTGGTGGCACCTCGGCCTCGCTGTTGCCGGCCATGGCCCAAGCTGGCGTCGCCCTGACCTACATGGGGTTGAGCAATGACGCCCACACGGCACGGTGGCAGGCAGGCATGCTCCTGCCGTGTCATCGTGTCCTTGTGCAACTGCCCTATCCTAAACATGCATCATCTCCGGTGTCACCGTCGCTCACGCGGCACTATCCTTCCCGCGGCCAGGAGCCCCTAGAAGGCTAGAACTCCAGTGGGTAAGGGTGTGTAGTGTGCGGTTGCATCGCTGCCATCTGCCAATGAGAGCCATTTCGCGGCGCACCATTGGTATTGTTTGGATCCGGAGGGCTATTTATTTAGGAGTATTAAACGTAGATTACTGATAAAACTTATTCCATAACCCCTAGGCTATTTTGCGAGACGAATCTAACGAGGTATTTTAATCCACGATTTGCTACAGTGATGCTACAGTAATCATCCGCTAATCATGGATTAATATACATCATTAAATTCGTCTCGCAAAATAGCCTGGGGATTAATTATGGAATCGGTTTTGTCGATAATCTACGTTTAATACTCCTAAATAGCAATATTCCAGAGGGCTATTTAATAGCTCGGAGGATCCAAACAAGGCCATTGTCTTGTCGCCCGCGCTCATTAAACGCCAGCGAACAACATCAGCCACGACGAACGACGAAGCTGTGGGCTCATTCGGTTTAGACGATTTTTATCGGTTTATCATAGAAATTGAATCCTTCGAAAATTTTCCTATATGCATCATTTGTTTCATTTGAATGTATCCTACCAAATTCATAAGGATTATAATTTTACTCTTACAAGCTAATTCTGTATGAGGTGAGACCACTTGAAAAAATTCCTAAAGAATAAAGTGCATGTGACATCCTAATTCTTTACTTTTTCCTATTTTACCTGTAAATCCTATGAACTGAATAAGCCCTACTCCGTATGTCGATCATGGAAAAGAAAAGTATCTACATGGGATAATTGGGGATTTGAACTAGATTGACCATATTGACAAAAAAAAATCAACATGGAGTTGCTTGATGTTAGGCCATTCACAGTGCGTGTGCGTGGCGTTCAGCCCCAACCATTCATGTCGGAGATTTCACGCCACGCACGTGTCCGTGCTCCCAACTTGAAGACCACGGAGCCAAACAAAGACACGGGTTCTTCGTCAGAAATTGCGTAGGCATCTGTCAGGGCGGAGCTGAGAGACGAGGCGAGCGACGCCCCCACACCTCGTGCAAGGCGGCAACGGTCACTGGCGAGGCCACCACCACGAGATGCATCACCGCCCCCAAAGCGGATCTGGCGAGCTCGACAAGGCGGCGGTGGCTAGGGGAGGAGAAGGGAGGATAGCAGTGACTAACCTTGTTTTCGTCCCCGTTCAGCGCCGCCGAGCCCGTGGTCGTCTCCGCTCCAAACCACACCGCAGCTTGACGGAGAGGGAGAGGGGAGCTTGTCGGTGTCCGGCCAAGGGAGGAAGGCCGCTAGTTGGAGGAGGAGGAATGAGGGTCGCTGCCGAGCTCCAGCCATCCCCCGCTCCCGCATCGCCGAGCTTATCATCGCACTGGCTATAGGGGAGGACCCTTGACTACTAAAATTTCAGGGGTTGAATTATAAAATCAAAGCCACTATTAAAACCACTTGCACTGTAAGAAATATAAATTTTGGACCCTTGACTCTAGCCTACGTGACACTTTGAAGCTTCTCATATGGATTGGATGCAATGTGAATGCTCTTAGGGCCCGCTGAGAAAACCGATCCAAAGCTTGGGCATCTCGGTCTTTTTGAATTGCTTCTCTCTTCAAATAGGCAGGAAATAATAAAATAATCGTTTTCGTGTCTTCCATTCCCTCCGTCCAAAAAAAACCAACCTAGACACGGATGTGACACTACATAGTACAACGAATCTGGACTGAGCATGTCCAGATTCGTTGTACTATATGGTGGTTTTTCTCTTCAGATAGACAGGAAATAATAAAATAATTGTTTTCGTGCCTTGTAGTAAATGAACAAAAAATTAAAATATCTAATTTTCATGATATCTAACAGCAAAAATTACCAATCTTAGTATGTCCTATAACATTTTTTTCCCCCGTAAAACATCGAGTCCTACGGCAGTTGGAAAGATATTTCAGCAGCAGAGGATCCACAGGATTCAGGCGTCGGCGGCGGCGGCGGGCGGCACCTCGTTAGTAGCTGTCTCATCACACCGACAATCGCAGCAGCACGACGTGATGTCCACTCGCTCTCTCTCGCCGACGCCTGACGGCCAGACGTAGTACGTGACATGCTGGAACATGCATCATACAGGATGCGTGTGTGCTCGGCGCTGTCCTCACATGTCACATGGTGTGTGTGCCTGTCTGCCCGCTAGTACTTCCATCTCTCTCCATCCTCTTCGTCGAGGCGACCTTTACACTGTACACACACGCACAGACAGCTGCTATAGCTTCCACAAGCTCGCCAAAACGTCGTGCATCCTGAATTTCAGTGGAATTTCAGAACCTCGATTCATGTGCTTCCTCCGTCTCATCATATAGCAAGTTAGGACTGAATATGAGCACAACGTATCAGGACAATAAGCATGTTCAGATTCATTGTACTATATAAAGTGTCTTATTCGGTATTTCCTCCGTTTTAGGTTATAAGACTTTCTAGCATTGCCTATATTCATATAGATGTTAATTAATCTATGCACACATATATGTCTAGATTTATTAACAAATATATAAATATAGGCAATATTAGAAAGTCTTATAATATGAAACGGAGGAAGTACTAGATTGTTATATTATGAGATGGAGGGAGTAGTAGTTTTTGGACTTTGATTCATGTAATTTTGGAGGAGCAAAATGAATTTCAGAACTTGTTGGGCGGAGTCTGCTGCCTGTATTGTGAGGGCTAAGGAAAACCATATGCTTCAGGTCTCATCTACTACTCGCTCCGTCCCAAAATGTAAGCAATAACACATATTGCTTATATTTTGAGACGGAGGGAGTAGTATATTTGGATACATAAAAGAGCTTGTTTGTCCAAAAATTAGGGAATTTTTAATGATGTCTGCTGATTGAGACAACTTTGAAGTTGCCTCAATTGTGTTTGCCTTAAGGTACATAGATATGGAGACAGGCAAAATAAATTCCATGCTAATGTAGGGGAGTATTAATAATGTACTCCAGCAAACTTAATATAATCAGTCCAACAAACTACTAAAATAATCAGTCTCCATGATTGAGATTTCGGGCCTGTACATTGTGGTTAAGGAACAGACGAGTACTCCCTCCGTCCCATAATATAAAGGATTTTGAGTTTTTATTTATACTGTTTGACCATTCGTCTTATTCAAAAATCTTTTACAAATATAAAAAACGAAAAGTTGTGCTTAAAGTACATTGGATAATAAAGTAAGTCATAAGAAAAATAAATAATAATTCCAAATTTTTTTGAAAAGACGAGTGGTCAATCAGTGCAAACAAAAACTCAAAATCCCTTATATTATGGGACGGAGGGAGTACTAGATATTTCTAGGGTGATTATTCGGCTCGTGTTAATCCACCGTCCGTCACATCCAGCTGACAAAAAACTAACAATTTAACCCTTTTAGAAAACAAGAAATGGAAACTCGAAAAGAATCCTTATGATTCTCAAAGAATAAGGGGTAAGGGGATCGATACCGAAAAAGATTTCTTCTTATTATAAGACGTGATTTGATCCGCATATGTTTAGTAAAAGAACGATCTTCTCCTTTAATCATAAATGGAAAGTGTTCAATTAGAACATGAAATCGTGACTCGATTGGTCTTAGTTAGTCTTTGGGACGGAGTGGAAGAAGAGCGGTGACTCTCGAACAAGGAAAAGGATCCGTTCGAAAGAATTGAACGAGGAGGCGTATGAGGTGAAAATCTCATCTGCGGTTCTGTAGAGGGACTGGAAGGGTGACTTATTTTTCATTTTTTCCACTATCAACCCCAAAAAAAACCAACTCTGCCTTACGTAAAGTTGCTAGGGTACGATTAACCTCTAGATTTGAAACCACTTATTTTGCAAATAAACCGCGGCTGAACTTATTTAAAAATGAACCAAAACATCAGCGCCAAATCATGTCCGTGCCAAGTCAACTGACGCTGGATGTCAACATTAACTTACTCCACAACTCCACACGAATTCAGCGCCAGTTCACTCGATGCTGAGATGACTACTTTCAACGCCATATGATTTGGTGTTAATATTCTGGTTCATTTTTAAATGAATTTTGGCCGCGGCTTATTTACGAAATAAGTTTTTCAAAAAGTGTCAAATTATCAATTTTTTTTTGCTAGTAGCAGTAGTAAATTCAGCTTTGGCCATGTCCATATATATGATGATGCCACCAACTACCGACTGAAGTACTGAACTTGACTTCGCCATTTCTTTCAGGTCAGACTCAACAGTGAAGAACACACAACAGTGAAAAACAGCTTGAGAAAATTGTATACTCCAGGACCAGGAGGATGGATGAATTATGGTGCCAGTATCACATATGGTTCCTTCATATTGAAAGAGACAGTATTACAGATGCGGTTACACAAAGACCTGAAAAAAAAAAAGAACAGGACAAACTGATAGAGCAAACTGCAGAGCTCTCTTGCAGTTTCAGCTGACTCAAAAAAAGAAAAAAAAAGAGATAAAACGCCGAAGATATCCGAACACTAAAACTCTGGCTGCTACACCGATATCACTAGCAACTTCGCAAGTCGATTTGAACCCTTTCATCATCTTCCCATCTTCTTCTTCCATGGAGCAACCAGTCACTACTGATCAAAGACACATCAGGTAGGCGGCGGCGGCGACATCGGCAATGGAGGTAGATAGCGAGAGACCCCCCTCTCATGGATGGTCATCTTCATCTTCTTCCTCAGGAAGATGCCTTCTCATACTTGAGCGGCTTGACAACCTCCCATGTGAAGTCGGGATCCTCGCGGCCGAAATGGCCGTACGCCGCGGTCTTGATGAACCGGTTGCCGCCCCTCTTGAGGTCGAGGTTGATGGTCATCATCCCGGGCCTGAAATCGAAGTTCTCCTTGACGATCTTGAGGATCTCCTTGTCGGGGATCTTGCCGGTGCCGTAGGAGTCGACGAACACGGAGAGCGGCTCGGGGACGCCGATGGCGTACGACACCTGCACGATGCAGCGGCGGGCGAGGCCGCTGGCGACGATGCTCTTGGCGGCCTGCCTGGCGATGTAGGCGCCGCTCCGGTCGACCTTGGTCGGGTCCTTGCCGGAGAAGGCGCCGCCGCCGTGCGCGCCCCATCCGCCGTAGGTGTCGATGATGATCTTGCGGCCGGTGAGGCCGGCGTCGCCGTGGGGCCCGCCGATGACGAAGCGGCCCGAGGGGTTGAGGTGGAAGATGGTCTTCTCGTCGAGGTACTTGTCGGGGATGACCGGCTTGATGACGTGCTCCTTGAGGTCGGCGGCGATCTCGTCGTTGGTGACGGTCTCGTCGTGCTGGGTGGAGATGAGGACGGTGTGGACGCGGACGGGGACCATGGCGCCGGCGTCGTTGAGGTACTCGACGGTGACCTGGGTCTTGCCGTCGGGCCTGAGCCAGGCGCAGGTGCCGTTCTTGCGGACCTCGGTGAGGCGGGCGCCGAGCTTGGTGGCGAGGACGTGGCTGAGGGGCATCAGCTCGGGGGTCTCGTCGGTGGCGTAGCCGAACATGTGGCCCTGGTCGCCGGCGCCGATCTCCTCGGGGCGCTTGGTGAAGTGGCCGTGCACCCCCTGCGCGATGTCGGGCGACTGCTGCTCGATGTTGACGAGCACCTTGCAGCGGTCGGCGTCGAGGCCGACGTCGTCGGACACGAAGCCGATGCCGCGGCAGGTGTCGCGCACGATCTTCTCGTAGTCGACGGTGGCCTTGGTGGTGATCTCGCCGAACACCATCACCATGTTGGTCTTGGTGCACGTCTCGCACGCCACCTTGCTGTCGGGGTCCTGGGCGAGGCACGCGTCGAGCACCGCGTCCGACACCTGGTCGCACAGCTTGTCCGGGTGACCCTCGTTCACGGACTCGGAGGTGAACAGGAACGTCTCCGCCGCCATTTCTATCTGCCCTCTGCATGCATCGGTTGCAAGCCATCAGAAAAAAAAAACGAAGCCGATGTTGCGGCAGGTGTCGCGGACGATCTTCTCGTAGTCGACGGTGGCCTTGGTGGTGATCTCGCCGAACACCATGACCATGTTGGTCTTGGTGTAGGTCTCGCACGCCACCTTGCTCTCGGGGTCCTGGGCGAGGCACGCGTCGAGGACGGCGTCGGACACCTGGTCGCACAGCTTGTCGGGGTGACCCTCGTTCACGGACTCAGAGGTGAAGAGGAACGTCTCCGCCGCCATTTCTATCTGCCCGCTGCATCGGTTGCAACCAAGCAATCAGAAAAAAAAAGACTCTATTTCTGCAGATCTACTGCTGCCGACAGCTAAGTACTGACAAAATTTTGCAATTTAAAATTGGATCCACCAACGCTAGATCTAGTCCGTTCTCCCCCATAAACCAAAAAAGATCGGACTATTTTTTTTTCTCCTAATCCAGAACTCCATACACGCACAGTCAAAGATTAAACAAAAAAAATGCAAAAACATCCCCCAACCGCTTTCCCCTACCACTTCCACGACCGAAAAACGAAACGAACAAACAATCACCACCACCTAGTCCCCAGATCTCCAATCCACCAAACCTCGCGCTCCTCAGATCGAAGAGCGCCCAACCCAGATCTACCCCCAAACCCAAACCCCACACCCCACACAGCACAAAAAAAAAAGAAAAGAAAAGAAAAATCCCCGAGAGGAGTGAGGATCTCACGAGCAAGAAGAAGAAGACGAGGCGAGACGAGAGAGCTCACCTTCTTCGTCCGCCGCTGCGGCTTCTCGCCTTTATTCGGGAGGATAAGGCGAGCGAACGAAGGAGCGAGACAGAGAGAGGGAGATAGAGTCCGGCGTGTGTGATTCTGCACGGGGGTGGCCTCCGGAATGCGCTCGCGCCTCCTATTTATAGCGCGCGTCGGGTGCGGATCGGGAGGTAGGAGACGACGAGCGGGGGAGTGGAGTGGGGCCCACCCCACCGTGGGTGCGGGTAGGATTCGCGTGCGAAAAGTATTTCGCCCCGGGGGGTGAGCACGTGAGGACCGCACACACAGCCAGTGAACCGTCGCTGACCCCGCCCGAAACTTTTCTCCCCCGCCGGGCGGACAGACTCTGGGGAGGTGGGGCCCACGCCCCCGCGTCCACCAACCCCCCGTGGCCGTGGCCACCAACCCCATGTTGGGTGGGGCCCACGCCCCCCTCACCAAACATCTCTCCACACCCACTACTTTCTCCATTTGTTTTTCCGGATTTTAGTGTATTTTTTTTCTTTTTCTCTCTTGCTATACAAATTGTTTTTCTCCACATCACCAACCATTGCTTTTGATGATGTGAGCTATATTTTCTTTCTTGTTTTGAACTTTTTTTGGAAGGGAGTTCAAGGTTTTTATTTATTTTGTGGTGGTGGAGAGTTACTGAGGAATTAACTTTTGTTTTCCGTTTTCCTTTTCAGTCCACTTGTAGTCGGTGAAGTAGGAGCCATAACCGAAGAGGAGTACACTGTAGGCGTTACAAAGAAAATAAAGGGGTAAAGGAAACAGATTGCATAAGCATCTTTAGCATCAGAGTCAAAATCCAAATACTTACTGTATATCGTTTTAAAAATTGTGCATACAAATTAGTGACGTTCCTACAATTCTTGCAATGAATATCATGAAAATGGCATTTCGTCCATAATTGAGAAAATTGTTGTTGACTACATACCCTTCATCCTAGAAGAAAATCAACTTTTAGGGATAAATATAAACAGATGTTTGTCTAGATTCATTATTAGAAAAGAAAAATTTTAGACAGGGGGTATTTACTTATGGTTTTGTAAGAATTTTTTTTATTTGAAAACTTCCAGTTGCATACAGACGCTTTCAAAACAGTTTGGTTTGTAGTGAGAATTTTTCCCCTATTTGAAAATTTCCAACTGCATAGTGAAGGTTTAAAAAATGTTTGGTCAAGTGTAACGGATTTTCTTTCTTGACAAGGACTAGCTAGCTATTCGATGAAAAAAATATTGTCCTTATTATCTAAATCTTATTATGTAATCACATTTTTGGGGAAACCTCTCTTTTTCACGGCTGCATCTAATTGGAAACAAGCTTGAAATTTTCAATTTGTCTTTCTGATGAAGGATGGTTATTAGTTCGTTTTGTTTATTTTCCTCCTAAAAGGCGATGTACCACAGAATCATTCCCAAGCCTTTGTACTTGCTGCTTAATCTTTTAATAAAATTATGAGTCTTAAAATATTGCTTATGAAAAAGATTGGGTGAATGTTGTTGTGTTCTATACGAATCTTGTTGGCTCCCTTATTCAAACTCGTTCCAATGATTCGCGGTGTAAAAAAATAAAATTGTAAGAATAAATTGTGCGAAAAATAATATTTGTATTCCTGTAAATATGTCAATATGGTTTCATTTGTTCGTAAAGAAACATGAGAATCACTTCCACACATTTATCCAATCACCTGTAAATCCGTGCAAAATGCTTAAAAGATTCCAATTTGACATTCTCCTCCGCAGCTTTCATGTTCATCTTTTGATGCCTAAAAAAATGAGCTGAAGCTCAGCAACATGCACCCATGTTCGGAAGGACTGGCACAGCCATTACAAAATTAATCATGTTGACACGGCAAAAAAAAAAAAAAGCCTCAGATGATCTCTTCCCTAGACTCATATAGCCGTTAATTACATGGAATCTCAATCTGTCATGCAGCAGCTAGCTAGCATCAACCAAAACATCCTGATTAATCAAAGGTTAGAAAAGCGAAAAAAGCACGAAAATAAATTGACAACTTGGAGTCTTGGACAGCATGCTTCGTGCAGAAAGCAATCAAGATTATGTTTCAGTTATTTTGTCTCCTTGTCTCTCTCTCATGTCTGCCTCTTCTTCTCTTCCAAGAGCTATAGGTAGGCAGGCAGCTAGTAGAGGATATGGCCAGTGGGCAGCAAGATCCAGCCCTTCCTTCCCCTGAATCATCGTGCTTCAGCTTGCCTTCTTTCCTTCAGAGCTTATTAAGCCACTGTTGGTTAAGTAATCCGGCTGATGTGGAGGACACGTCACCGTATGCCGGCGTACTTAACGGTGATGTGTCCTCCACGTAAGGGCAAGTACAAAGGTAGAGACCGGTATGGTCTCTACGTTAATTAGAGGCTATCACATTACAATAGTTAAGACAATACGGTCTCTAAACCAAAATACTTTCTTAATCCTTCCTTTATTAGACTCAATGCAACGAAAAATTTCCTAATAAATGCTAAGAGTCGACTCTATGCCATTGTCATGCGTAGCAACCATCTTTCTCTTTCATTCTTCATCTCTCTTCCACGTCACCAAATATGTTTGCATGACGATAAAGAGAGACCGCTAATAAAGACCATCGTACATGCCCTAAGTACTTTATGTCCGTATAAATACCCTTCCATCTTTAATATTGTAGCACCGTTAAAAGATGATAATACTCCTTCCCTACAGTAGCATTGCCTTAGTCATGAGAGGGGAAGAGGAGAGTGCACTTGGAGAAGCACATCCTTGAAAAAAACCAACCTAGATGTGACATAACCAGATTCGTTATACTATGTTATCACATCTTCATTTAGGTTGAGTTTTTTTTGGACAGAGGGAGTAGAAGATGAAGACATGATAAATATTTGAGTGGTAGAATACTACGTATTTCTCCATCCCATAAAAAATAAACCTAGCACAAGATATGAGCGGGGACTGCTGGGCTGCACAAATCTCTCCCCATTCTTCTCTAGTTTTCCTAACAAGAGATGTGCAAGATTTTTATATGATTCTCGGATATTGAATGTGGTATGGAACTATTGAATGTAATATCAAGTGTCTTTGACTCTTTGAACTGTATGAGAATTGCAAAATTTATGTTAGTTTTTGCAAAACAGCTAATGGGCTTAGCTGCCGCTATAGCCAGCTATAGCTGGTCGTAGCTGATGGAAAGCCTAGCAGCTAAAGGGCATATCCGGAGATTTTAATCCTTGCCTAAGTTTGATAGATTAATTTTATAAGATATCAATTTATCTCAACATAGGGTAAGAATGAGGCTAAGTGTCCATATGTCACCAAAATTAATATAAGCATTAAATTTTACTTCATAATACCGTTGAGAAAAGTGAATCAAAATTAACATTAGTATCCGAATAATGAAAAAAAAAATCCTAAATCATAACTTCCATTGGGCCAAAATGATAAAGGCAATAACTTAAATATTCTAGCCAAATTTCTCGTTCGTTCCATTTAGCTAGACAATTTTATTTGCATAAGAAAAATTATAGTGCACTTTTAGGAGATCAAATAATGGCTTAAACTGATTAAATGTATTTCCGTAAATATGAAAACATTAATTCGGGCAAAATTTGAAAGAGACCTCATTTTGGCCCGAGATCCGGCCGCGGCCCAGAAGGCACGCGCCAGCCCATTCACGCGCGCCTCCGCGCACGTGACCTGTGAGAGGAACGCGGCCCGCTCTTGATTGAGAAACCAATTTACAGAGAACTGGCTTACAAACCATCGGCAACTTATTCTAATCTAATTAAAATGTTTTTTTTTGAACTTCTAATTAAAATGTTTTGATGATGCATGTGATTACTTGTAGTATGAAAATTACTCAACAGTTAATTCGGTCGGTATCCTCGGTTAATTGAATGACCAAATCAGGAGGAAGCAAAGTGCCTCTAGCCGGACGTGGCTCGCTTGCTCCCTGCAAATGCAGAGTCTGTGCTCTCTTCGACATGGCATAATAAACTCATTTGTTGCAGTACATGCCCACAAGTTCTGTTGTCAACAAAGTAAAATATTGGACCAGAGCTTTGATTAATCGATCACCGTCTCACGTTCCTAAACATGACGGCACCGGAGTATACCATCCATGTCCCAGTCAACTACGTGTAACGAGACGTTCGCCTGTGTTTTTTTTTTTCTTTGGTCTCCGCCCTTCTCGATCAGCTAAGGAAAAAGTACACTGAAGAAGGTCCCTCAACTTGTCATCGAATTACATAATCGTCCCCCAACCGCAAAACCGGATACTACACATTCCCCAACTTACAAAACCAGTGCAAACTAGATCCCTCAGCGGTTTTGATCCCGGTTTTGTCCCACGTGGCGACTGAGTCAGCGTGGGAGCCATGTGGGTCCCATATGTTAGGGTGTCCCTGTCAGCACAGAATCAGATCCTCTAAAGTCGGACAAATCGACTTCCCTCTCCAGTCACTCATCTGGACCATCCAATTTGGATCTAACCGTGAGACCAGCAAAACACTAAAACAAACCAGGCCTGTAACCGGCCCATATCTGCCCAATGCCCAATGACTAGCGTCCCTGACTCTGGTCGACTCGTTCTACGCCGCCGCGATGGCCAGGTCAGCGTTCCCCTCCACGACCGGCCGCCACCGCGACGCTCGGCGCTCCCTACCTCGCCCCGGAGGAGGTCTGCGCCCCGTGGGATATTGTGAATGAAATCCAAAAGATGTTTGCTGATTACTGCAAGCTCATATGGCTGCACAAAATAATTGCAAGTCTGTAACTTTCAACTTTCATATGGCGTTATGGCTCATTACACAGAACTAGGAAACTAAAACTGTCTGAACATGATGGACAAGGAGGTTGTTGAGCCATACTCCTGAGTGCATATGAGGTATAATCTGTACTACTAGAATTCACCAATAACAATAACAGCATCTGTCGTTGCTCCCTCATAATTAGAAAAATAAAATTCAACATAATGGCCATGTATGATTCAGAGAAAAAGTGTATTACTTTGAAATATTACCGTCAATAGTTCAGATAAGCTATTGCTGACCGTGTAGGATTCAGAGATCCCTTCTTCAGGCAATGATGTATGATTCAGACATGTATTTTGTATTGCTGCACCATCATCGACCACCACTTTTATAGTTTCTTGCTCCTTTAAATAAAAGAGAATCAAATAGTTACATACAATTGAAACTTTTTGCAGGAAATCTGCAACCACAAAAAAGTACAGCCAAGTCCCTCACAACTTGTCATCGAGTTAACCAAAATCCGTCCTCCCAACCACAAAACCGGATACAACACATCTATCAACCTACAAAATCAGGACAAACTAGATCCCTCGGCGGTTTTATAACTCTGGTTTTGGTCCCACATAGGCCGCTGAGTCATCAGTGGGTCCCCACACATGTCAGGGAGGCCACGTCGGCACCTCTTTCTTCCCCTCTCTCCCTTCCCTCCTCTCTCACTTTTCTCCTCTCGAGAGGCACGGCCGGCAGGGAGAGCGCGACGGGCGGCAGTCGGCGGCTGGCCGAGGGAGACCTGCGCCCCGGCGCAGCCTAGAGGCGAACGCTGCGCCGCTCCACCGCGCCCCGGGGCCTCTCCACTTGCATCGCGGCCGCGACACGGGAGCAGGAGGGCGGCGGACACGGGAAAAGGGGAGGGCGGCGGCGGGCGAGGCGGCATCGGCAGGCGAGCGCGCCTGGCGGAGAGCGGCGGCGGCGGCAGGCGAGCGTGGCTGCGGATGGGAGCAGCGGCGCCGACGACTCCGCGCCGGTCGGCCTCATCGTCGTTGGCGGCGCCGACGACCTCCACGCCGCTCGGCCCTCATCGTCCGCTCTTTGGGAGGGAGGACCAAGGTGGGAGGACGTCGCCAGCGGTGCAAACGGCCGGATCGGAGTGTGAGTGTCGACGACGACGAAGCGTGGCGAGCTGGTGAGCGGCGCGGACCTCGTCATCGGTGCGACGTCGACGACGAGGCGAGGACGTCCGCGCGTACCCTCTCACGCCTCCCCCGCCGGCCGAGCTCGTGTCGCCCTGAGCCCGCGCTCGCCGCCACTCGGGAGCCGCCGTCGCCGGCCGCACCACCTCCCGCCGCGCGCGCCCGCCGCCTGTGAAGAGTGTTTGGACTTTGGATGTTGAAGGTCGCCGTCGTTACTTCTGTGTTTCTTGTTGTGACTGCAGTAAAACCCCTGCTGAAAAGGTGGTGTGTTATCAATGGTATAGCAAGAAAGACTTGATATTTTGATAATTCGTGTGATTAAAACGATCATTGATTCATCTGCAATATAATGTTATTCGAGCAAAAGAGAAGGGTAAGAAATTTGTAACATGCAAAATGAAATGGGATTTTTCGCAGGCACAACGATCCTTTCGCTATGCTACTACTGATATGCTTTGACATTAACATCCAACAATCAGTGAAGAAACAAAGATGAAGTCGCATTGTTTGGTTTGGTGCTAGCTCGGCTGAGGCTGAAATTTAATCTGAGCACGAATCGAGAGAGAGTGGTGATCCATGGGTGGCCGCGCTGCAGGCGACGTAGGCCGGCGGCCATATCCCCGCGTAAAACCGTGCGAACTGTAATGTGCGGCCGGCGCCTTGGCTGCGGCTTGGCGGCGAGCCGAGAACCGGGCACCGGATTGTAGCTGCCGATGGGCTCCGATCACCTTACAAGTTAGGATGAGGAGACCACCGAAGGAGAACTATTCGGCAGAGGGCCCCTTCCAGACTTCCCGTACACCCGCGGCGTCGGAGGCACCGACGCGCGACGGACCGCAGCCACGCAGGAGGAGCGAGACAAAGTCCAGGCGACGAGCATGTTCGCAACGCCGCCGAAGTGGGCCTCTAAGCCATCCCGACTAACTTGTGGACGAGTTCTACTGGTGGCGAGAAGGGAGCACGCGACCACCGATGTAATATGTATAAGGCGAACCGCGGCTTCAGCAATCTCTGGCCATCGCATTGCCAACCTGTCGCAGCTGAGCCCAAAACCGTCGAACGAGGGAAGCGCCTCGCCACCATCGAAGAAAACTGCGGCGGAAGAGCCCCCCATCCACTCGTTGTCGACGTCGAGCGAAGACCGACGAGCTGCGCGCACCGCGTACGCGGCTTGTGGGCCGATGCCGACTGGCGAGAGACGACAAGCGCCAGCCGACGCCGGCATGACTCGATCTGCCCCGTTAGAGCAAGGTTACGGCAATGGCCGCGTTCGCCTGCGTCGTTGAAGGCCCGCGGAGGCAACCGATGCCAAGCTCTCCCCTCGCCGGCAGCGAAGGCGGATGTTGGAGGAAGTGCGCGCGGGAGGGGAAGAGAGGATGCCAAAAAGTATAGTACTACTCCTAGTCCTCCTGCGCCTCTGGGCTGTCTGGGCCGGTGGCTTTGAAAGGAAAAGGAAAACCACGGCTAAGTTAGCCGTGGGCCGGTAGCTTTTGCGGCGAAAGCTAAAGGAATAAGTTCCATTGAAGATACCGTTAACTTGACTGCGAGTTCGACTTCGTACCTGAGCTACCAATTCCAGATACAACAGTCCATCAACTACTCAAAACCGAGTCACAAGACGAGATCCCTTGAATGCGTTTAAATAGCGATTTTGGCTGACGTGGACACGCTACATGGCTGGTTGGACTTGGTCCTGCAGCCTACGTGCCCAGTTGAATGTGGCACTGAAACACACAAAATATAAAATTAAAAACTAAACAACAAAAAATATGGGCTAACATACCAGCCAGATAAAAATAGTGGACCCACCTTGACAGTGGTCCCACACTCCTCTCTAGTTCTCTACAGTGAGTCGTCGTCTCCTCCTCTCTCTTGCCCGGCCCAATGCGGCAGTGGTGAGTCGCGTCTCCTCCTCTCTCTTCCCGGCCCAGCAACAGTGGGGATTTGCAGCTAGTCGGGGTGATCACACTAACAATAGGCAGCGTAGGTAATGTAACGTCCCGCCTCTCCCAGGCCAGGCCCGCTTACATCTGATAGCCTGTCAGAGTTCAATAACACAAGAGTCTTTTTCTGTACACTTTGGTCCTCACTCGTGTGCACCGGAAGATTTTCCGATCGGTCACCCAATCCCAAAATCGCTCCAGGCCAAGCACGCTTATACCCTCAGAGTTTTTTTTGGAGATCGTCTTTCCGGAAAAAAAATTGCAACTTGTTGATATGAGTATCTTTATAATCCTATAAGCCTGGGCCGGGATGTCACAAGTACGACGGAGGAGTGGCCATGCATGCTACAAGTGCAGCAAGGAGGCCACAATGGCCATGGAACTACTCCAAGGGTGGCAGCGACGGTGCAGGAGGAGTACAGCGGACGAACGACCTCACCCTGGCCCAGACCGCCCTCGACGGGCAAGCACAACATGCGACGACGAGGTCACCTCCTCCACTTCCTGTCATGGGTCACCGAACCCTAACTCAGCAATCGTCCGTGTCGTCGAAATGTTGTTTGTCATCGTCCCTCATGCCTGCCTTCCCCACCTGGCGGCCCGGGTGCCCCGCTCCAACCTGCTCCGCCCAAGTGAGAGGAGTGATATGAGAAAGAGGGATGACAAATGATGTGAGGCCTAAATGGCCCGCCATTTTTTTTTATAAATTTTGTGTGTAGACTGATATGTGGGGCCCCACGGGTTTTAATTAATTTTTTTTTCTGATAGATATTGTCACCTAAGCGTCACGTTAATGCCATTGGGAGTGGGACGAAGGCCTGGTCAAAGGTCTGGTAGGCGCCCACGTCAGTCAATACCAAGGGTCAATATTGTCAAGGGCCGCGTTTGCATGGTTTTGTAAGTTGAGGGGTGCGTTGTATCCGGCTTTTTCGGATTAATGGGCGAAAAACTAGACTGGGTGAACCGAATTGAAAGGGACCTAGAATGAACTTATTTTCCCCAGAAAAATCTAGATTGAACGTCGGGCCGGCCTATTAGCCAGAAATGAAGGCAGCAACCAGCAGGGCAGGCCCCCAGCTTGATTATAGTCTAAGGATACTCTAAGTACTGTAATATTTACGTCGTGGTCCAGGATGAACCTGGACACACTGTTTGTCCAGTGGGGGGGATTCCAGTGCTTTCCTAACTCGATTTTTTTTTTCTTCCGCGTGAAATTAGCCGTTGTAGATAGGAGTTACGAGAGGAAGAGTAAAGATTGGGTGTCACTGTCTGGTAGCACACAACGTACTAACTGGCCGCAATGCGTTAGTTGTGTCATCAGTGCCCTTGAACAAACAGGCAGGCAAAATCAGATTAAAGTTTTAATAAACTGTCTTAATATGTATTTGTTATTCTTTAGGATATGTGACCACATCGCCCGAGCCATTTCGGGTATGCCTTGCTGACACACCATATTTAATCTACATTCATTGAAAGATAAATCTGAAGCAGATATTTACTCTATATTCCATTTTTTGAATTGATTTTTAAAACGAATAATAGGCTCAATCACTTCCGTTTGTCAAAGGCCCCATTGTTTGGCTAAGCCCAAAAAGAAAATATATTTATAAAACTAAAAGAATTTGTGAATAAACTTTTTTTAACTTTTCTCAATGATCTAAAAGCAAGGCTGAAAAATAAACTTCAATGAAAATAAACCTTCAAAATCCAGCTTCAAATTATTTCAAAATCAAATTTGACTAAAGCATAAATATAACGAAAGATGAGGTCGCAAAAATTTTGAGATATGTGCTTTTCACCCTTGAACACTGTGTTCTTTGTCATCCCCAATAGCGCATTATGTGTTTTCACAGCTACTCCCTCTTTCCCAAATATGGATACATCCTAAATACTACGAATCTGGACATACTCTCTGTTCATTGCACACAGTACAATAACGATTTTTCCAGTGTGGTCGAAAGCG
>CM020178.1:16025378-16036322 GCA_009805545.1 Oryza longistaminata
AAATGATTTAGGATTTTAGTTATGTCAATTAAACGTTATCTAGAACCCTGTTACAATGTACGACATTATGCTAGTCTATGAAAAGATAACATCTAATAACAAAACAGCAGTGTAAACTAACTTATTCTCAATCGCCCTCGGTTACGTCATTTGGGTGCAAGTTACTCGTTCACAAATCTAACTATAGATCGTTCAACTCTAGTAAATCGGAAGTAAGTATTTTACTGGGACCTATTCGCTTAACATTATTTTATTTATGAAGCCATATTTTTTTAATCAAAATCAGTTTGATTTTTTAACATGTATATTACATAGGAGTAGTAGATTCACATACTTAAAAGTATAATTTTCACATTTTACACTGTAATCTTCTACTACTCGCCATATGGAGAAATAGGGGGGAAACGGTTGCCTATGAAATTATCCAAAAAAAATACTAATACAAATTAGCTATATATGAAAGCAAAATGATCTAAACACTTCATTGGTTCACATAGGCAACAAAATATAGACCATCAAGTTGAGAAAAAACAAAACAAAAAGAATGAATGTGAGCCATCGACGTACAAAACCTTTTTTTTTTTTTTGAAAAAGTACAATACTAGTCCACGGATGGAGAACAATCGATATTTCACGCTTGATGCTTCTCGTGCGATAGTGAAGGATAGTCAGACAATAGACGACAAATGGATAGCCTTGAGAGAATGAGAATTGAGAGCTGAACCTGAACTAGAATCTTAGCTCGTGCTGTTCAGTGTTCAGCTAGTAGGGATTAAAACGGTCCGGAAACGGACAAAAACCACCGTTATTGTTTCAGTTTTCATATTTTTCTCGAAATCAAAATCAAGAGATCTAGATATGAAAATGAATAGAGTATTATCGAATACGAAAACAGAGCGAATACGGTAACGGAGATTTATCAAAATATAATTGAACTTCTCAAATCAAACGAAAAAAATATAGCTTAATATTTTTTTTCTAAAATAATAAATCGATATTTCTAATTTTTATCGATTAATAATAATACAACTAGTTATGCACTTTACTTTCATATCTCGTCTTCCGCACACACTCGCCACGGAGGAGGAGCGCAAGTGCGCCCTGCAAGGAGCGGAGGCGAGGTGCTGGCGACCGGCGGCAGAGGCGGAGCGCTCGAAGGCTAAGGTGCGGCGGCAGGGGGATACGAAGCGCCTGCAGATGCCAACGGCGTGTTGGCGTTATACCTGGTTCTGTAGTACATCAAGGAGATGATTTGCACCGGTTTTCGAAGATGGGGAAGGCGGTACACCTGGTTCGAGCGATGCGATTCAGCTAGGAGCAACCGAGCAAGACAGCGAGAGGGAGCAAAATAGATTTATTCCAACACTCAAATAGCCTCAGAAGTGGCCGAATTCACACCGTGCTCCAAGGGGTGGTGACCCGGCCCGGCCCAGGTCGGCGAGAGGTTTTGCCTCTGGTGGTGGAGCCGAGCCGCGAGGAAGCGCAGTAGAAGAAGACAGCAGAAAACCCTCAAACCCTCGCACCCCGCGCCGCACCGCCACTCCCCCCCGCGCCGCCACCCCACCCCACCCCACCCCACGCCGTCTCCTCCGATCGCCGGAGAAGGAGGAGGAGGAGCGTCAGCCATGGCGCTGGCCTTCGACGAGTTCGGCCGCCCTTCATCATCCTGCGTGAGCAGGAGAAGAAGTCGCGGCTGCGCGGCCTCGACGCCCAAAGGCCAACATCGCCGCCGGCAAGGCCGTCGCCCGCATCCTCCGCACCTCGCTCGGCCCCAAGGGCATGGACAAGATGCTCCAGTCCCCCGACGGCGACGTCACCATCAGTAATCATATCCACCTCTCTCTCTCTCTCTCTTCTACTCTTCTAGGTTTTAAAGGCTTTCTGCGCGCCTTCTCGGCTCCGTCTCGTCAGAGATCTGGGAGTGGGAGGCGGCTCGCTCGCCGCTGGATCGGTTGGCCCCGGGGATGACGCAGAGCGATCTGTGGATTAGGGTTTTCGGCCGATGCAGAGATCATGAGATCTAGTTGTTTCATGTGTGTTATATCGAATGGCGGCATTTTGTTTTTATATCGAAACGTTGTAACTCAGATTTGTTTAGGGTCGGATCCGGTTTTGTATTTTGTTCCTTTTATTCTGCTAAAAAAACCAGGCTACCATTTCCTGTAGCTATCTATTGATCTCGGTCTAACGGATTACTAATGGTGACTGGTGTGTTAATTTGTATTTGTGAGGTCTAGGTTTATGCATTGAATTGGTTATGCAGTCGTGGATGCAAATTGTATCTAGATTCCAACATTTTCTGTTGCTTATTGAACATGTTACGTTATGAATTGTCAGCAAAGATGGCGCAACGATCCTGGAGCAAATGGATGTGGACAACCAAATCGCGAAGCTGATGGTGGAGCTGTCCTGCAGTCAAGACTACGAGATTGGGGATGGTACCACTGGTGTTGTGGTCATGGCTGGCTCTCTCCTGGAGCAAGCCGAGAAACTGCTGGAACGCGGCATTCACCCCATAAGGATCGCCGAAGGTTATGAGTTGGCCTCAAGAGATGCTTTTGATCACCTTGAGCACATCTCCCACAAGTTTGAGTTTAATGCTACCAATATAGAGCCTCTGGTGCAGACCTGCATGACAACCCTGTCATCGAAAATGTAAGTCATAAGATAAATATAATTTAAGCTAGTCTTGAACTGTTCAGAAGGCCACATGACGATTTTCTTTTCTTGTTTCTTTTTCGAACTAAGTATATTGACCTTTTTTTCCAAGTAGTATGCTGTTGCAAAGAATTGTTATGCCTTTGCCACTTTTTTAGGTAGTGCAATGGTTTTCCTGGATCTTTTCCCCTTTTTCTTCCCTAACTGCCTTGGCATAATAGAGTAAAAGATTCCACTAATTCTCACACTGTCATTTGTAGTGCATCTATATTAACTGCCACTTGAACTCATTTCCGTCTTCAAAGCAGATCTACTCCTAAGAAATATACTTGGTATAACAATACAAACCTGTGGTTCCACTTCAAGCATGGAAGGTGTTTGTAGGAGACTTTTTTATCTGCCTCTAAATTTATATGCTAGAGCTTTAGAAGTATCTTTCTTAGGTCAGATTCACAGTGACTATAACAGCTTGTTGATCTTTCTTACTCTTATTCTGCAGTGTTAACCGTTGTAAGAGGACTCTTGCTGAGATTGCTGTGAAAGCGGTCCTTGCTGTGGCTGATTTGAAAGGAAGGATGTAAACTTGGACTTGATCAAATGGAAGGTAAGGTAGGCGGGAAACTAGAGATACTGAGCTAGTATATGGAATCATTGTCGACAAAGATATGAGCCACCCTCAAATGCCAAAGAGGATTGAGGATGCTAAGATTGCCATCCTGACCTGCCCATTTGAGCCCCGAAGCCTAAGACAAAGCATAAGGTTGACATGATACTGTAGAGAAGTTCCAGATGCTGCGTGAGCAAGAGCAAAAATACTTTGATGAAATGGTTCAGAAATGCAAGGTAGGATCATGGTTGCATATTTACATACATTATCTCTACATTTTTCAATAGTTGTATTTTTTTTGTTTCCTTGGTTATATTTCATGGTTGCACATTTATTTAATTGATCCTGATGACTTGTCAAGTTAACTCTCATCTTTCCCTTCATATTTCCCTAAGTACCAAACTACCATAAAGTGAATGTATTGGGTTTCACTTTGCTCCATATCATGTTGTGTGTGTGCTTGCTAATTAATTACGTATATTTATAATTTTGTAGGATGTTGGAGCAACCCTAGTATTTGCCAATGGGGCTTTGATGATGAAGCCAATCATCTGCTGATGCATAGAAATTTGCCAGCTGTCAGATGGGTTGGTGGTGTTGAATTAGAATTGATTGCCATTGCTACAGGTATCCATACCTCCATGAGAACTGATTGACTTGTACATACAGTGCATAACATATAAACACTGACTGCAGGAGGGCGGATTGTTCGAGGTTCCAAGAGTTGAGTCCTGAAAAAGCTTGGAAGGTAAACATACTCTCTCACTGATGAGAATCAAGAAATATGTGTGTTTGTTTATCTTTGTTGGTGTGAAAAGTGTTTAAGTTATCCATTATGGGGATTCATGTTGGCACCATTCTGAACTGTCTTATGATATTTTCTTTTGTGCTTACTTTTCCTATACAGGCTGGAATAGTCAGAGAGAAATCATTGGAACAACAAAAGATCGTATGCTTTACATGAACAGTGTGCCAACTCCAGAGCTGTAACTATCTTCATACGTGTGGTATGTTATTCCAATTGCCAAAGGAGAGTGACTGATATAATTGAATATAGTAATTGTGCATTTAAAGCCTACATTACATATACCATATGTGGTATCAAATACATATGCCACAAATATTTCATATGTTTAGGGCAATAAACTAAAATAGCAACTGGGTCTTACTAAAATACTAATTTTGACAGTACTTGTTTGCATACTTCATAGGTAGGAGTAGGTTTGTAAAATCGAATTAAATATCAACTGCATCATAATATCAACATCATCTGAGACAACTTTAGATAAAATTTAAAAAGGCAGCAAAGCAGTATGGATCACAATGCATGGTTATGCTCAGCATCTACTTTTCAAATCTCAATGAAGTAGAAAATCAATAATCTCCTTAAAAATAACCTTTGCTTGGAGCTGTGCGATGATGAAACTATCTACTTGGAGGCAACAAAATGATGATTGAGGAACCAAGCGAAGTCTTCATGATGCTCTTTGTGTTGCAAGGAATCTTATCCGTAATAATTCAATTGTGTATGGTGGTGGTTCAGCAGAAATATCTTGCTCAGTTGCTGTTGAAGCTGCTGCAGATCGGTACCCAGGAGTTGAACAGGTAATTACTGGCGTGCGAGCTATACAAACACATCCTATATGTATCCTCTGATTCTATCTTTTTTATTTGCAGTATGCAATCAGGTCATTTGCTGATGCGTTGGATGCTATTCCACTAGCCTTGGCCGAAAAACAGTGGTTTGTCTCCTATTGATACACTGACAGCAGTAAATCTCAACAAGTAAAGGTATTTGTTTTCTGTGATACTTTTTTCCGTTGTTCTGTTTATTAGTACAGATGTGAGCTTAGTTCTTGACTATTCATTTCTTGTCGATGCCATTGCGATGTTGATGGGCCAATTGCATACCAGTCTAAATAAAATGCACTAGTTTTGCATGGTCCTACAATACACTATACGTGCTTGATTCTATGCATGTTATATTATGATTCTGAGCTAGTTAATAGTGTTTGTACTGTATTGATGCCATTTGTATCCTTAATACATAACATTTCTGAAAACCTCAGGAGAGCAATCCTCACTGTGGCATTGACTGCAACGATTTGGGACAAACGACATGAAGGAACAAAATGTTTTTGAAACACTGATAGGCAAGCAGCAGCAGATCTTACTGGCAACCCAGGTGGTGAAGATGATTCTCAAGATCGATGATGTTTCTCGCCTTCTGACTATTGATGATGCTTTTGAAGACTATGGAGTTTATTGTGCTAGGGCCTTGGCGACAAGCACTTCCAGTAGGCTCTACATTTTCTGTCGATCGGTTTTTGATTAACATTTACGCCATGGGTTTGCTTGCTTGTGCTATTTGATGAGCTATCTGTTTGTGTGAACTTAACTTTTGGTACTTTGTTTTTCGCGCCCGCACTTTGTATAGCTTGAGACAATAGCACAATCCCTTTGAAGCTGGCCTAGAAGTGAGTAGCTACCATTTGCTCTTGTGCTGCTCAGATTCGTAGATGCTATATAGGTTGCGCGCTGTGGTAGTATCGTATTGTGTTCTGCATCGTCCGCATGTACTCTACTTTTCTTAATGATCATTTTTGAGCCATATGAATATTTACAATTTTAAAACTTTTTTTCTGCAAGCAAGAGAAGGGCCTTGGTAGCTTTTTCATTCAGCTAAGTAATCTGTCTTCAACAGGACCTCTTTTCTCCTGAAAAAGAAAAGGAGGAAATTACCCATACGTGTGAATTGTAGAATCTAGAGCTTGAGTTTTAGCATCCCCTTACTGTGGCGGCAAATAAAATGGATTGGCGTTATGAATAGTTTTACTTTAGATTTAGATTATTGTAAGACGTACAATCTGGTTTTAGGGGACATTTTAACTAGATGTTGGAATGGATTTTTTAGGAACACAATATAACGTAGATGCTTGTAACACCTGCACACATACATCCTACCCACTATGAGCACCAACATATCTCGTGATTGACGAAGTCAGCACTAACGTAAATGCGAGCACATGTATCAAATATAGAATTTGAACCCGAATGGATTCTACCACAAATAACTATGAGTCGCTTTTTTGGAACATTTCTAATAACTAATGAATGGCAAGTGATTTTTCTTGTTTAGATCCTATTTCAATCGTAACTTTTCGTGTCAATCCTTTTTTTATTACATCTTGTTTTTACTCCTATATTGAGAGTTAATGTACATATTGCTTAACGCAAAACAATAGTGGATTTGTTTCTGTCTTTTTTGAATCATTTTCATAATTCGATAGAGAATTTGATAAGCCAATGATTTTTTCCGTCTCCATAATACAGTTAACGGTTAACTAATCGATTACGAAAATTGATCGGATTTTACAGGTTTTTTCTGCAGTACCTTTTTTTTTCCAGGGAAAAGGCTCATTATCCTCCTCACAGGCAAACTGTGAGACAAAGGTACACTTATTGTCCGGCTAGAACTGTGTGATCTTGTCACATCGGCCCTTATTAGCTAAACAATGATTCTATGACACTTACTGAAATTAAATTCCCTATTTCCCATCGAGAGAAGCAATCTCCCTGATTAAAAACGCCAGCTTCGATTTAGCACCTGCTACATCGCGTATAAGCTGGTCATCGCCAAGCAGTCTGTCTCAATCACTATTGGCAGTAGGGTCCATTGTAGGGCGAGGGCGAGACCATCCCTACAGGCGAGGAGTTCCGCTTCCAGAGCACTGCTACAGCGATCAACATGACCACAAGCAGCAAAATAACCTCCCCTGTACAGTTCCGCAGCACATCTCCATTTTCTGCAGTACCTTAACGTGACATGAGCGTGAAAGAGGTTCAGGAATATGTTTTCTTTCACTTCGCGAAAACAGATAAATAGTCACACGTACATGATTAGCATATAGTTAATTGAGTGTTAATTATTAAACAAATTAAAATATATAATGTATTTGATCTTTTAAAACATCAGTTTAAAAAAACATGCTAATAGAAACCGAGAAAGTAGATGATCCCACTTTATAACATGTCAAAATAAAAGGGTCGTGATAGCATTTGCATATCCGATATCTGAGGGTTGAATGCAGGCAATGCACTGGTTATGGACGGATCCTGTGTGTGGGCTTGGATTGGAGCCCTCTTAGGACACCCCGCAATGGTTATCTATAGGCTCTCTACAAGAGTTCCATGTCAGCATATTTTCTACTTGGAAGATATTAAATGAAGAGAGAGAGCAAAGCTATCTACTAACCTGGAGATAGTCTATAGAGAAAAACGAGACAATGGATTAGAGAGCTATAGATACCCATGTAGACATACCATTGAAGTGGTTTACTATTAATCTAGTCTATTGCTGAGATGTACATGTTTATAGATAGCATCTTACTTTACCATTGCGGGTGCTCTTAGGGCAGTCTCAACCCTCCACCTAGGATGGTGTCTATAGCTTAAGTATATATGCCATGGTAGTACTTTTAACTTATGTGTCACTGTATTAATTAAGAGAGAGTGAAGAGAGAGAAGAAACTGGGTTTCATGCAAGACACAAGCTTCAACATAGAACTTATGCACTAGATGACTTATTGCATTGGGAGATAATAGTGTCTTCATAATAGATGAAGAATAAATATAATTGGTAGAGAAGAGAGATGATGTATTTATTAATGGCCCACTTTAAGAAACCATGGATTGTAGAGTGTAGTTTCTATTGTGATGTCTTATTGACATGACACTATAGACACTGCTTATGGACACTATGGGTTGGGACTGCCCTTACGCATTGGATCCTAAGGATGAAGGCGTTGTTCACTTTGCTACCATTTTCAACCTTACTAAGTTTTAGCATTGCAAATTTTAATAAAGTTGTCAAAATTTGGGCAAAGTTGTCAAATTTTAGCAAGATTTCATATGTGCTTACTAAAATTTAGCAACAAACTAAATGTAGCCAAAATTTTGGTAACTTTTTAGAAAAATGGTATGGTTAAAAATGGTATCAAAGTGAATAGGACCGAATATAGGCCCCTTCAAAAAAATAAAAATAAAAAATAGTGGACCCGCTTCTGCCACTAGCAGCATAAACAGATGATGTTATGTGGCAAACATCATTGCTCTCACTAAGATTCAAGCAGAAACAAGGTGAATAATTAAGAAAAATCTATTGGATCGTCATTGTGGATTTTCTTCAAATGATGTGTCATTGTCTTTTACCACCTCATCAAGTATACTACAATGGTAAAATCTGTTTAGGGCATGTTTAGTTTGTTGTCACGCATTGCCAAATATTGGTAGAACCACATACTAAACACACTTCAACCATTATTAACGTACCAAATTTTGGCAACTCTAAAAACTTCCTCTCTTAAACTCTAGAAAAAAATTTGCAACGGTATCAAATCAAATAAAGCCAATGCTACCAAAATTTGGTAATGCTAAAATGTGTCAAAATTTGGTATGGTTGATTTGGGCAAAAATAAACAATCTATTAGTTTGTTATTCTACCAAATCTAACAATGCCAATCGATAAGGTTTATTTTGGCAATGAAGTGAACACGCCCAAATCACTTTTATATCGTGGTCAACTGGTGACTTTGAGAAACATGAATCATTTTCGTCTGTTCCATCTCTTCTACCTTGACTATGAGATACATGGATCATTTTTCCTCTGTTCCATCTCTTCTACCTTGGCTACCTATCCTGTCTCAACATTCAATAACACAATCAAAAAAACCCAAAAGGCCTTGGGCTATGAACAAGGAATGCAGCCCAGCAACGGAATCAGATCCTCTAAAGTCGACCAAAATGACTTGTGTCTGCAGTCACGTGCATCTGGCCACTCAGTCCCTATCGAACGGTGAGCCAGAAATATATGCTGTCCCACTCGGCTTGCTGGGCCGGCCCAACTCAGCAGGACGCACGTAAGAGCTTTGGCTGCTGTAATTTTTCTGGCGCGAAGCTTCACTACTTTGGCGCCGGTTTGACAAAAAGAGCAAATTTACAAAAAAAGGGAGGAAACAAAAAAAGAAAAAAGTTCAAAGGTGTATGACAAGAAAAATGGAAATTGTTCAAAGGTATATGACAGCACAAAATATACCAGATTATCTCTAGTTGAGCCGTGCCCAGTGGCATGAGATGCGGGTGTAGATTATGAGCAGTACAACCGCTGCCGATGTTTCCCGTGCTCACACAGGTCACAGCCTCCTGAGTCCTGACCTACTTATTCCTTCTGCCGGCTGCAATTCGTGTTGGATTTATGTGAGTTTTTTTTTATTTGTGCGATTTCTATTCGTCTCCCTTTTCTCTTTTCCGTTTTGGTTTCTATCTCTCAGTCCGTCTGTGTAGTTCTGAACCTCTCATAGAACCTCTCATATTTGTAATCTCTGATTTTGTGTTTTCTCCGTTTTACGTGATGAGTCGGTCGCTCAATCGGATTTACGTACCAAATTGGGATTTACGTACCAAATTATGCTGCGTCTAATATACCAAACTGGAGTAGTATTAGGTGTGGGTTTTTTTTTCGTGGATGCGGTGAAAAAGAAAGAGCGACGGAAAAAAAACACACGGGTGAAAAGATGTGACGATTGGAAAAATTATGAATCTTTTAGTTAGTTATTATTATTATTAAGTAATATCGTCGTAACGTTGGTACGGGCATATTAGGAGCTAGTAAACTTAACCGAAATTTGTTGAAACTTGGCGGATCAGTCAGAATCGAAAGGTGAATTGCGGAGTTGGGACTCCTCGGGCCCAACGAGGCCCATCCGGTTCGTGAACAATCTTCCTGCCAATAATCCATATAAATCTCTCCATCAAAAGCCCTAATTCAATCGCCAGCGAGGGACTCAAATCGGTGGTGGGATTATCGACATCGAAAAGCTAGCTAGGCAGCTAATTAATTATGGGATCTGTGATGGGCTCCCTCGCCCTCGCCTACCGCGATGCGAGGGAGTTTCGGATGGAGATGAAGCGGAAGGCGGAGCACGAGGTTAACCTGCTCCGGCCGCCGGCGTTGCTGCACTGGGACGGCGGCGGCGGCGGCGGCGAGCAGCCTCCGCCCCTCGACGAGCGGCGACGGATCGTGCAACGCTGGATCGAATACGAAAAGCGCAAAGGCCCTCGCCGTTTCGAATATCTCCCAGGGTTGGTACAACCTAAATCTCTTTCTCCTTTGATTCGCTACTGCACATCACTTTGCAGTTTTTCACTGTTCGTCCTAATTAACCATGTTAAAAGATCGATCAGTAGAAATTTATCATGTTTGTGAGAGAAAAAAAATAGGCAACTGTAAAATAGTACTATATGTTAATGATCTAAAAAAGAGTAGTAAGATCTCGAATGCTCAACTTTCTTGTATTCTGATAATCTAATGCTGGGATGATTAGATTTACTACATCCGCATGATTTGGTTTCCATCTCGTGAGATCAGTTTGTTAAGTCAAATCTGCAAGGTTACGAACGGATCAGCATATATATACCCCAGACTATCTATTGGGGTGTGTTTGACCCGAATTTGTCTTCTTTTTTGCAGCTAATCATTGTCTGTCGGTGTGCTGTAATAGATCATTGCTTAGTGATTTTTAAAAACAAGGCATATAGAATTTTTTTATACCAAATTTTACATTCCTAATAAAACATAAAAAAATAATTATAATAGTATATATATATTTTTTCTAATAAAT
>CM020178.1:16036347-16068179 GCA_009805545.1 Oryza longistaminata
GAATTTTATTTAAGCATGGCTGTGTGAATATGCATGGGTTAACAACAAACAAGTAGTATCTATGTACATGGTTTCTATTTCTGCTCGATCTGACATACATAGATTACATGCAGAGAGGATGGTGCAAACGATGCTCGCCCCACTGTTCGCATCGCCCTCTATTATTACAACTGCAATCATCCGGTATGTTAAATTATTTGTATTGCTCCTCTATACCCCTTGTGACTTATTTATCATTCAAGCTACAAGTATGATTATATGGCTACTAAAATTGTCGCATCGTATTTTTGGAAAAAAGTGCAACAGTGTGAAAGTGTTATTTGTGATATTTTTTTCGTGTATCAAAGTATGTACTTATATAACAAAATGATGAACCACACACATTGTAACATATCAATATTTATTTCAATGGAGGGGATATAATTGTATTTTTTCTGCACACTTGATTCTCTTTATTTCGAAGGGATTTTAATTATTTGAGCTCGATTTTTCTACGTGCATATTTTTCAGGGTGCTGAGTTCGATTGTGTTCAGGTCCCTGAGTGCTCATTTTGCTTCTTTCAGAGGTGAAATTTGGTCCACGTCAACTTCCTGGCTCGCAGGAGGGGTGGTATTGATGCCCCCGTACTTCGCTTCTTCGCTGAGCTATTCTACTATGGCCCTCTCGCTGAAACACAGTTGTCGTATCATGCATCATATTACGAGGTACGTAAGGGCTGGTTTAGTTCCAACTTTTTCTTCAAAACTTTTCAACTCACATCGAAACTTTCCTACACACAAACTTTCAACTTTTCCATCACATCGTTCCAATTTCAATCAATCTTCTAAACTTGGCGTGAACTAACACACCCTAATTAATATGCTTGTTTATCTCTTTATTTACGCTAAGCCTAGTTAAAACCATGATGCTAACAAGACCGAATGAAACATGCTAGGAGAAAAAAATCCTGCAGGAAATGTTTTGTCACGATTTCTTTCTTTGATGCGCATCAAAAGCATGCATATGCATGTTTCGTTGTTAGGATAGAACTCAACCTGCAGAAATCATGGCAAGGTGTGGTTTTGGCATTACATTAATGTGTGTTTATTAAAGAAAGGAGATTACAACAAGCAACAAAAGCCTGAGCCCCCTAAGCTTTTACACTGAATCTGATTGCCGCTGGCATGCTTCCTAGCTCTTCCCTAGTTTAAATTATTTTATCAACCCTAGAAGAGGAATAACCTGATGAGCCATTGTATCATCACTTCTAGCCATGTCATTTAATTTTGGAGCCACAGCCAACAGAGTATTTAAAGCTATCCCATGTTTGTTCAAGTTGTGTAACCGCATGCCCCCTAGTTCAATCAGTTGACACACTTTCAAACAGGCTACCCAGTACATTCTTTTTTACCACCTCCATCAAGTATATGAGTTTAGTTTTCTGTCCCAACGTCGAATTATTGACTGGAGGAGTACTTGTTTAGGACATCAATACAAAAACTCCAATGCATGTACATGTTTGATTATTATTTTCTAATCATATGTCATAAAATATTTAAAATGACTTCTTTCCTCATGAATGAAATCTTTATGTTTTTAGAATATTATAACATTGTACTGAGGCTTAATTGCACATCATAATTAACTTCATTTGTGTTAGGATGGAGGGAGTCCTCCTTTTCTTTTTGAAGAAGGAGGGAGCCCTTTCTGACTCCCTTGATTGATATTTCTCCGTCGCGCCCCATTGTGTAGGATTGCTGGAGATCAATCCTCATTGTCCTTTTTAGACTGCATATACCTATCTATATTGCTGAGAATAGACGAATTGACTTCTAGAACACCACTTTTGCTATGTTTACTGCCGCCTTCTTGAACTGGATCGGTGTTTAAAAGACGTGAATTTGCCCGAGGACACTCTGAAAGTGTGGTAATTTGCTGCAGGACACTGATCGCATTAAAATATAATATCCACCTAATTGATGAGAGAGAAACAGCTCAAAATGACAATTTTGCCCTTATCTTCTTCTTCCTTTTTTTGGTCTTCTTCCGACGCTCACTCGCAACGAGCTCTATCGGCTTGCCCATGGCGGACAGCTGCTTGGTGTAGTCGATAACGCGGTGCGCGGCATGCCGCTGGCACTGTCCTCATCCCCACCTGCAAGTCTCCTGCCTTCGTGGCACCATGAGCCCTGCTGGTCTCCTCGATGCGCTGCACGAGCTCAAGGACGTGGCTGCTGAGAGCGAGAGTAGCAGGAAGCTCCTCGCGGCCGTCCCCGACGCGTTGGATATTCTGGCCACCATCGTCGCCATGTCTTGTGAAGATGCAAAGGCCGTGTGCGACAAAGCCCTCGAGATCATCTGCTCGCTAGAGCTCTTGGAGTAGTGCCTGGCGCGCCTCATCGAGGGGAATGAAGAGCTCGTCAACGTGCTTGTCGACATGCTGCAGCGGACGAACACCACGTCCCGAGCGCACGCGGCGCTGCTCCTGGAGGCCGTGACGACGGTCATGTCGTCCAACAGGATAGTGTCCCAGGTGTTGGTGGTGTAGCTGCTCTGTGACAAGGTATCGAACCCGGCGACGGGAGCGGCGCTGCATGTGAAGGCTGTGGGAGAGCTGGTGGAGCTCGCTGCGAGTGTGCGTCATAAGAAGACTAGGAGAAGGGATAAGAAGGGTAAAACTGTCATTTTGTGTGGTTTCTCTCTCATCAAATGGGTAGGTATTATATTTTAATGCGTCTAGTGTCCTACAGCAAATTACCACACTTTTAGGATGTCTCCGGGCAAATTCACGTCTTTCTGATGTTCCACAGCTAATTACAAGTTTTTTGAGTGTCCTGTAGCAAATTTTGCCAAACTCCAATGCATGTACATGTTTGATTATTATTTTCTAATCATATTGTCATAAAAGTATTAAAAATGACTTCTTTCTCTTGAATGAAATCTTTATGTTTTTAGAATATATAACATTGTACTGAGGCTTAATTGCACACATAATATAACTTCATTTGTGTTAGGATGGAGGGAGTCCTTTCTTTTTGAAGAAAGGAGGGAGCCCTTTCTGACTCCCTTGATTGATATTTCTCCGTGCCCCATTGTGTAGGATTGGCTGGAGATCAATCCTCATTGTCCTTTTTTAGACTGCATACCTATCTAATTGCTGAGAAAGGACGTATTGACTCTAGAACACCACTTTTGCTATGTTTACTGCCGCCTTCTTGAACTGGATCGGTGTTTACTTTTTTGCAAATCTAAGCTTATCTCCTTTTTTTGTCGAACTAAACCAGTGCAATTTCAGTAATCCCTTCATCCCAGTATAAACGTAACCAGGTTGCACTTATATTGGGACGGAGGGAGTAGCTTCTTTCATATATACACGCACGCATGTGCCTGATCATTCTATTGAACTGTTGATGACAGAGGAACCACTGTTCGTCGTCAGGAGAATAGAAGCTCTTCAAGAGCCAGTACACCTCACCACTAAAAGGGAACTGTCGATAACAGAAGAGCCAGGGAGAATTGAAACGGTTCAAGAGGCGCTGCTGGTCCAGTACAGAAGCAGTTGTGCGTTCTGCAGCGACCGGCATTACGAGGTTTTGCACCCCAGCGAGGAGGAATTCGTGTGTGGAAAGGAGGGCCAGGAAGTGAAGCCATCCGGGTGGTTCTACTGGATGATGGACATCGGCGGAAGGTTACCCGATCGCATCCTGGTCAGACCAAGATGTTTTTTGGATGATGTGAGCGATTTTTGTTCTTTCGTATTTTATGTATTTTTCATATGGCTCGCCAGACTAGCGAGTGCAATCAAAGTAAGTAGCATAGGTTAGTTGATGTACCAAGTTATTTACCCCGGCCCGCTCAATCTACGGATGAGAATGGATTGAAATTGGATGGAAATTAGCTCTAGCTGTATTATATTCGTTTTCATATTTTTGGGAACGGAATTGAAATAAAAAAATCCCAGTTGAATCAAATATTATTGAAAATAGATACGGAGAAAAAAGAATAATAGAATATCATTATATTCGTTTTCGTATTTTTAGAATTGGAATTGGAATAAAAAAATCCCAGACACAAAAGTTGAATCAAACATTATTAGCGAAAAAGAATAATAGAATATAATTAAATACAAATACGGAGTGACTACAAATGGAACAAATAAATACGGTACTACATATTTGCCGTTTGCCAGAATGTTTTTAAAAAAAACTGAATTTGAGCTTTCCAAATCAACGAAAAGATATGGCTTCCTAATTTTTATATCATCAATTTTCATTTGTGCGTTATAACCGCCTATGAAAATCGATTTTTCATACGTATGTGAAAGTGATTTTTCACTTTTTGTCCCTTAATTGAACCCAAGACCGATTTCTCCATACATAGCTTACCTACCATCTCATCTATCAAGCGTATATTGTCTAGATTAAGGATGCTATTCATTTTATTTTACCTCTTCAAAACTTATATTTGTTCTGCACTTCAAATAATTTCTCTACTATTACAAGGTACGTCATCCGTGTATGAATCTGCTTTCAAGTTCGTTCATTTTTGGAAATACATATCCATATTTGAGTCGGGTTTAAAGTTCGTTCGCTTTTAGAAATACAAAAGGAGTCGTATAAGAAATCTCTTTAAAAAAGATTTGCATGCTAACTTGTCATGATTTTCTAGAAAAATATATATATCTAAGCAAATTCTCATAGTGAACAATAATAAGATTAAAATAGCCTGCATCCGTTACATTGCACGGGCATTTTTTTCTAGCCAAATAAAAAGTTTATAAACTACAATAGTATATCCCGTCGAGCTAATGTAGAGCACGTTTTCATCATAGGTCGTTTCAATCATAGGTGAGATTTTGTAAAAGGATATATAAAATTTTGTAATAAATATTATTTAGAACAAAAAATGATCTCAAATGATAAAATTTTCGTTGGATATCTCGTCGAGCTCTATGATTTTTATATAAAGTTTGTCTCCATCCAACTTGATATAATAAAATTACATATAAATACGTGTTTTTCTAAACATTGAACTCTACATGCGGATATCCGGAAAAAAAAACTTCAGATAGTTTTGGATGACTTCCGATTTCCACCATACGTCTTACTGTCTTCATTTTCGTATCTGGTAGTATGAAAAAATTATCCATTCCAACAAAATATGTCTGGATATAAGAAACTATCCGAACCGATTTCATCCTTTAGCTCAACCCTGAATCTATGAGATTATTGGTGCTTACTGGACAGCTTATTGGTGCTTATTGGACAGCTTAGGATCCCGGAAAATATATAGTACAATAGTGGAAACTTAAAAATTATCATTAGATAAAAAATGGATGTTTGAGATTTTTTCCACATCACCAAAAGTAACTTAGGTGTCTATTTTTGGATCCATTGATATTTTCCAGATTTTCATTACATATGTGATTTGTACTACTCTGTTTCAGATTATATATAAGAAATTAATATCTACAACTCAAGATAAATATATTATGAAAATATATTTAATTATAATTTAATGAAACTAATTTGGTGTTATAAATATTATTACATTTATCTATAAACTTAATCAAACGTGAATTAGTTAATTTTGATCAAAGTCAGAACGATTTATAATTTAAATGGGAGTGAATACACATCCTATATACTTATATATACTTATATAGTTCATCCCCACTAAGTGTAGTTAATGCTATTTCTCTCTTCTCTCATTAAGCCACACCACACTAATTATTTCTAGCCTTTGGATGATAGATCTATGGTTCAAATTGTCTCTTCTTTATTCTCTCATAAACCCATGCAATCTCAATTATTTTTAGGCTCAAATTGTACTATCAATTTGTTTTAGTTTTGATAATCATATTACATCTTATTTGTACATATTATGCAACTTAATTTTCCACAGCAACACGGCGGGGTATTCATCTAGTTTTTCATGGGATCCTGGCCCTTAGGGGAAAATTCCGTGGGCCAAGATTACCTGAGCATTTGGAAGACCATAGGGGAAATCTGGGAATGCATTCTTCTCAGGCATCCCAAGCCTGAGGAAGAAATCGGACGGTCTCACCAAAGTGAGTATAATTCAGCAGCGTTGAAATGGTGATAGCCTTTGTATGCTTCTCACTAGCAACGGCGGCTAGCGAAAATTTTCAGTATTTGCCATCCAGTTCACACTTATTTCAGGATTTGCCATCCAATTCGCAACACTTTCAGATTTTACCACCGGGAGTGCAAAATTCTTCATTATGTGCCACTCCCGTCCGATGTGCATAGTCGCCTTCCGTCACTGGGCACCGCCGCCATCACCATCGCCGAGCCCTCGCTTGCACGGAGGCCAAGCTGACCGTTGTCAAGAAGCCCATCATCGCCACGCCCGGGAGGGGGGCGTCCGCTAGCCACCGGCTGCTGCTCACCTTTGCCGTCGGGATCGACTCACGTGCACTTCTCGTCCCCATCCGTGAGGCACTCCTCTCCTCGGCTCTGTCGAGATTTGGCTTCGCAAGAGCCACTATTCCACCATTCTTGAAGCAGAAACGAGCAAAAAGATTCTTGCTGCAAGGCGAGTCCGTTTCCTTTCCTTTCGGCGGCCGATAAGATGCGGAGGCGGCCCTCACCGGCGCCGCCAACGAGTGCAAGGAGGTGCGTCTGGAAGAAGACGAACCAACACTGGCATTAGGGATGAAACGACGGGCTGACGGGAGTGGCAAGGAATAAAGAATTTCATACTCCCGGTGGCAAATTTTGAAAGTGTTGCGAATTGGATGACAAATCCTAAAATACATGCGAATTGGATGGTAAATACTGAAAATTCTCGCGGCTAGCTGGCCTGCTTTGCACGACCTGAAGGGGCAAGGGCAATTAGGTCCTTTTGCGTGGAAAATGTGTGAAAGGAGAAAATAGAGAGAAAAAAAATTGATCTAAACCCCAAAATAGCATATTATCAGGCTGACAATATAATAAGCGACATTTTTATCAACTGTATCGTAGATGGCGTTACATTGAAGCTAAACTAGAAAGTGGCATATTCTTAATTTTCTCGTATCGACGCCACATGTTCCACTTCGAAAAAAAATGAAACTATGCCATCGTTAAAAGTAGGTTACACTTAAATACCAAAACAATTTTTTTTGTAAAATGACACTCTCAATCCATGGCTACTACATGCTAGAACAAACTGCTCTTTAATCCTTCCCGACCTTCTCTTCCAACTCTAGTTACCCCTCCCGTAATACCAACAATGACGGCTTCCTGGACTGCTCACGCATGAAGATGGTGTCTGCAACGTAGCTAATGTATAGAGTAGTCACTCACCTCAAATTCATTCGGATAAAGCCAGCACCACCACTAGCACCAGCCACACCCAAGTGCTGACCGTTATGTAGTACCTAGGTAGCCCAAAATAAATATCATCTTGCCGAATATGGACTCAAGGAGTAAGAAAAGTAGCTCCTCTCCACCATTAACACACGCATGCACAAGGGAGGAAGAAGAGAAGATAAGAGAGAAGAGGTCAAAAAGAAGAGAGACAGAGAGAGATGGAAGCGACGGTGGTGAGTTTGATGAGTTTGGTACTGAGCGACGTGCTAACACATTATTTATAACTTGATATAACCTTTTAATACAACCTGTATGTAACTTTAAAAAAATTCTATGGTAACACGTTATTTCCATGAAAACGGAGATGTCTCACGATGAAATCCCCTCACTGGTACGCACACTAATATTTTTTCCCTTCCTGTTTTGTATGAATCTTAAAACAAATCTAACGGTTCAAAGTTATGGGAAGTTACAATGTAGTAATTAGTTAGACTGCAACTATACTGTATTTATATTTGATGAAACTGGGGGGAGAGAATTTATGGATACATGTATTATAGCAAAAATGAATCCAATTCTCTCGTGTCTGACGGAGCCTGCTAGCCACCTTCACGACGCTTCCGCCTCCCACCACGTCCCACGTGCCAGTGTGCCACGCCACCCCCTCCCTCCCGCCTCCTTTTCCTCTTTCCCACCCGCCTCCTCCCCATTAGCGCCGCCGCCTCCCTCTCCTTCCTATGCCTAGCGAGCGGCGGGGACGGGGTACAGGGAGGAGGAGGAGTACGACTACGTGTTCAAGGACATGCTCATCAGGGGCAGCGGCATGGGGAAGTTGAACCTGCAGTTTGCACGGGAACGAGTTCACTTCAGCCTGGAGACCTGTTCTACCAACGGCCTTGATTCGCTACAAAGATAGACATCGTCGACGACAAGCTCTTTCAAGCCCCAGCTACTACTTCATTCGTATCGTCACTCGTCACCATCCTCTATTCCTCTATCACTACTACCTCGATTATGCGACTTACTTAGTTTTGCTCTTTCTTTGATTATCTTAGATTGATTGATTGATTCTAATCTATAAAAAATCAAAGTGTGTTTGATTCTTATTCTATGATGAACAATTGGCATATGAGATTATTCATTTTAATATTTGAAGATTATTGGCGAAGTGGTTATGGAGATGATTGGATTTGCAGGTGAACAGGAACTGTTGCTAGAGTTTTGGACCGGTCAGACCGGGCAAGGGTTGCCGGACAGACCGGTGTGTATCGAGCAGTCAGACCGACCAGCCCGTGGTCTGACTGGCCGACTCTGTGTCGGTTTCAGTTTCGGGTTGTTTCATTGGATATCCGTGGATGTTTCGTGTTTATGGCTTCTAGAGGGATACTATGCGTATGTAATACTGTTGTTTCCTAATAATGAGTCCAGTTGGAGATGGCTTGGTCTCGAAATATGGTTTCTTTGTTTGATATGATTCATGTGTAGGTGTCTTGATGCCTCGGGAGAGTATTGCCGGTGATAGATCGGGAGTCAACTTGGAGATAAGGTGATGTCCATATGGTCAGATATCATGCGGGATACTTAGGCTAAAGATCAATGCACGTGGTTGGTGAAGATTCCATATGGCATACGATGAAGATATTGTGTGCGTATGGGATGCGGAGTCGAATTTGGAAGGAGTCCAAATTTGGTATAATTGGAGTTTGTAAAGTTGGTTTCTTGTACGGGAAGGTTTCCTAGGTGGATTAGGACTTCCTGTACGAGTTTGGTTCTTGGCTCTAGGCTGCCTACCTCATGTATAAATAGAGAGGGAGGGTGTGGCCTCCCGGTATCGCTTTTGAGAGCTTTGAGTTGAGAGTTGAGTTAGGGTTTCGAGTTTAGTCGAGATTTTCATGAGAAGTGTTGTTGTTGCACTTTCTAAACACAGAGAGAAGTAATAAGGTTATCATCTACTTTGAGAGTTCTTCCATTTGTATTTGCTCGGGTTCGGCGGTCTAACTTAAATACTGAAAATTCTCGCGGCTAGCTGGCCTGCTTTGCACGACCTGAAGGGGCAAGGGCAATTAGGTCCTTTTGCGTGGAAAATGTGTGAAAGGAGAAAATAGAGAGAAAAAAAAAATGATCTAAACCCCAAAATAGCATATTATCAGGCTGACAATATAATAAGCGACATTTTTATCAACTGTATCGTAGATGGCGTTACATTGAAGCTAAACTAGAAAGTGGCATATTCTTAATTTTCTCGTATCGACGCCACATGTTCCACTTCGAAAAAAAATGAAACTATGCCATCGTTAAAAGTAGGTTACACTTAAATACCAAAACAATTTTTTTTGTAAAATGACACTCTCAATCCATGGCTACTACATGCTAGAACAAACTGCTCTTTAATCCTTCCCGACCTTCTCTTCCAACTCTAGTTACCCCTCCCGTAATACCAACAATGACGGCTTCCTGGACTGCTCACGCATGAAGATGGTGTCTGCAACGTAGCTAATGTATAGAGTAGTCACTCACCTCAAATTCATTCGGATAAAGCCAGCACCACCACTAGCACCAGCCACACCCAAGTGCTGACCGTTATGTAGTACCTAGGTAGCCCAAAATAAATATCATCTTGCCGAATATGGACTCAAGGAGTAAGAAAAGTAGCTCCTCTCCACCATTAACACACGCATGCACAAGGGAGGAAGAAGAGAAGATAAGAGAGAAGAGGTCAAAAAGAAGAGAGACAGAGCGCGAGAGAGATGGAAGCGACGGTGGTGAGTTTGATGAGTTTGGTACTGAGCGACGTGCTAACACATTATTTATAACTTGATATAACCTTTTAATACAACCTGTATGTAACTTTAAAAAAATTCTATGGTAACACGTTATTTCCATGAAAACGGAGATGTCTCACGATGAAATCCCCTCACTGGTACGCACACTAATATTTTTTCCCTTCCTGTTTTGTATGAATCTTAAAACAAATCTAACGGTTCAAAGTTATGGGAAGTTACAATGTAGTAATTAGTTAGACTGCAACTATACTGTATTTATATTTGATGAAACTGGGGGGAGAGAATTTATGGATACATGTATTATAGCAAAAATGAATCCAATTCTCTCGTGTCTGACGGAGCCTGCTAGCCACCTTCACGCACATACGCACTTTGGATGAGTAGTTTTTGACTAAAAAGTTGTTAAAAAAATATCAAATTGCTTTTCATGCTAGTTTGATGTTTAACATAATTTGTGCTAAAAAGTTAAAACAGCAACATGATGTTTTGGATTGCTCAACATATCCATTAAACGTGATGAAACTAAAAGATGCTTTAGGTCGTGTGTTGATGCGAAAAACACACAATGGCCTGGGAGATCTGCTTAGCTCCAGTGCAGGTCCAAAGGTTGATGAGATGCGGGCGTGCAGTCAGTTTGATCCTGCAACTGACAAGATATACAAATAGTAGATCAATGAGCTGATCGGCTGACAAACCGATGGAGTAGTTCCAGCCGATGCCGCTACCAGCCAATAGCGATAGGGTTTTGAGCTATCGGCTATATGTCCGATGTAGATTCTGACGCTTGATGTAAATACCAATATAAAGGCAATCGATTGATGATAATATAATATAACAATAATATAATCCAGTAGAAACCAATCAGCTTGCAATGATATGATAGAATAAGCACTGATCCGAAGGTTAAAGCATACATCGGCTGAAGGTCCAATGTCATAAAATCCAAACGATTAGATAAACAGCGAAACCTTTGTTGCGATCAGCTAAACCCAACTTATATGTAATCCTTATAAGCCGATGCAATGTCCAGATAACTTATCGGCTAACACCCCGATAAAACACTAGCGTGAACCTATCGACTTAACAAGATTTATATTACCAACAACAATCTAGTAGGTCGAACCTAACCGATGTAGCACGAGATTGCATATGATAATCCAATACTCGATGAGCCGATATATCTGTCTAATGTGATGGATATAACAAATCTATTTACAGCAGCATTGTGATTGTAGAGATATATCGGCTAAGACCGAAGATCAGACCTAACCAAGACAGTTCCAACTAAACTGATGCATCTCTAAACACAATGCAATTAGAGATAGAATTGAGATATCAGGTAGGCAAATATATCAACCAAACCAGAGCGATCCAAGAGATCGAAGCGATGCAGCCTTGAACAACACCTACGTAGCCGATAGATTCACCATGGCCGGCGGAACGTACGACTTACCCCTTCGCTGGAGATCGAACTGAACCGATGCAGCCTCGCGTTAGGTGCTAAAGTCCGCCAGATGATAAGTAAAAACCTTGGTAAAGTGGGTGGCGATGCGCCGAGAGTAGTTGTATTGATCTAGAGATATTTTACAATGACCCCGGGTGTACATATTTATACGCATAGGGAGATACTAGTCCTTGTAGGACAAGAAAGAAACTTTCCTAAAGATAAAAGGAAAATATAAAGTCCTTATGGGACACTAAACACACTTTCCTAAGGATAAAAGGAAACTATCAGGCTATTCCTAATTAATAGATAACTCGCCATGCCGCATCCTTCTTGAACTCGGTCACTTCTAGATAAGCTTCCTTTAGTAGATTAATTTCCTTAACCGAATATAGTAAGAATCCGACAACTGGCAACTTGATAACTCTCATCGGCCGATCCCAGGACTCTGAAGCCGACACTGACTCTAGGCCGATGGTGACTTCGGGCTTACCAAATTTTGGCGTTAACATCGTGTTGAGTACATGGAAGATGTTGTGAAAACCAATGAAGTGCTTTCTTGCCCCAAATGTCGTAAAATCAAATGTGTCATGGTAGATTATGAAAATTGTGCTAATTTGGAAAAAGAGGTTTCTTATTTGAAAAGTTCTTTGCAAAGATTTTCTGATGATAAGAAACAACTTAACATGATTTTGGATCAATCTAAAGTGACTAGTTATAATAGGGGTGTTGATTTTGATGTTCATGACTATTTCACCAAAAATCTACCAAATGTTTTGAGTGTGACAAAACCAAGTGCTAAGACAATAGTTTTCAAATCCGCTGGAGTTGTGCCTTCTCTTTCTGCAACACTAAAAGAAACAAAAACAAATCTTTTAAAACCATCCTCTTTTAAGAAAAAGTATACTTGTTCTTTTTGTGCTAAAGATGGACATCTTGTTGGTTTATGTTTCAGATTAACTCGTAAACAGAAAAATAAGAGAGAAATTGCTTTTGCAAAATCAAAGTGGCAAAAATCTGGTTTTTCCTCGAGGACACCGGTCAGACCGCAGTGGATCCCGCGGTCAGACCGGCGACCGGTCAGACCGACAGCGGTCACTCGGACAGACCGGCAGTAGAACAGCGGTTAGACCAGCCCCCGGTCAGACCGACAATACCTCGGCGGTCAGACCGGCCTCGGAGAGATTTTTTTAAAACTTCTCAAAGTATTTTTGCACGTGGATATATGCCTATTGGATCTACTGGTCGTGTGTCTAAGTACTGGATTCCTAAATTTTTATTATCTAACCCGAATACTGAGGCCTAGACATCTTCTTGTGTGCAGGCTTTGGTGGTGAGGAAGGAGAGCGTGTGGATCGTGGATTCCGGTTATTCGCGGCACATGACCGGTGATAATAATAGGTTCTCCTCCCTCAAACAGGCATCCAAGACTGAATCGATTATCTTTGGTGATGCTTCTACTAATGCCGTTCTCGCTACAGGTTTGGTCAAGGTAAATGACAAGTTTGAATTGAAAAACGTAGCTTTGGTTGAGTACTTAAAGTATAATTTGCTTTCAGTTTCTCAAATTGTTAACGAAAATTTTGAGCTTCACTATAAGAAAACTGGAAGTAAAGTATTTGATTCTTGTGGTGGTTCTGTGCTGAATATTTCTCGCTATGGAAGAGTGTTTAAAGCTGATTTTGAAAATCCTGTTTCACCTATGATAACATGTTTGGTTGCTAAGTTTGATAAGGATGTAATGTTTTGGCATCGTAGACTTGGACATGTCGGTTTTGATCATCTCACGAGGTTAAGTGGTTTGGATCTTGTTTGTGGTTTGCCTAAACTTAAGAAAGATCTTGATTTGATTTGTACACCGTGTTATCATGCTAAGATGCTTGCTTCATTACATGCTCCAATTGTTTCTGTGATGACGGATACACCGGGACAACTATTACACATGGACACTGTTGGTCCAGCTATAGTGCAATCTGTTGGAGGAAAGTGGTATGTGTTGGTTATTGTTGACGATTTTTCTTGATATTCTTGGGTTTTCTTCATGGCAACTAAGGATGAGGCTTTTCAACACTTTCGTGGTTTATATCTTCGATTGGATCTTGAATTTCCTAGTTCTTTGAAAAGAATTCAAAGTGATAATGGTGGTGAATTAAAAAATGCTTCATTTAAAAAATGCTTCATTTAAACAATTTTGCATAATGGTGGTGAAATAGGTCTTGAATATGAATTTTCTTCTCCTCGTGTTCCGCAATAAAACGGTGTTGTTGAAAGAAAGAATCGTGTTTTGGTTAAGATGGCTAGAACGATGTTGGATGAATATCACACTCCTAGAAAATTTTGGGCTGGGGCGGTTAGCACTGCATGCTATAATTCAAATTGGGTTTTCTTGAGGTCAAGCTTGGAAAAACTTCTTATGAGCTTCGATTTGGACGTCAAACCAGAGTTTCACATTTGCGTGTTTTTGGTTGCCAATGCTTTGTCTTGAAATCTGTCATTTGGATAAGTTTGAGGTACTCTCTACCGATGGAATGTTTCTTGGTTACCCTGCACGTGGCTATTGTGTACTTCTTTTTGAAAATAACAAAATTGCTGATACTTGCGAAGATACTTTTGATGAGGCTAGTCCAGGTATTAGACCCGGAATTGCAGGTACATTGTCACAGGTTCAGGGGGCGGATGGTCGTATTTTTGAAAACGAGAGCGACGACGACGACGAGGTCGGCTCGGCTGGTCAGACCGGGCACCAGGCCGGTTAGACCGCCGGCACACCTCCGGTCAGACCGACACAGGAGGTGCGGTCAGACCGGCCAGGGTCATCGGCTTCCGGTTCTGTTAACGCTGATCGAGATGGTCCTCCAGAGGTTACAACTTCGACCAGTACTGGTACAGAACGTGAAACAACTTCAGAAGTCGCTGCTCCTTTGCAAATTCTGTATTGGTAATATAGGTGAGCGGACTAGAAGGTCTAAGGTAACGACTCATGATGTTTGTGCAAATTCTGTATTTGTTGCTTCTTTTGAACCCAAAGATGTTACTCATGCATTAATTGATGAATCGTGGATTAACGCCATGCATGAAGAACTCGAAAATTTTGAGAGAAACAAATATTGGACTTTAGTTGAACCACCTTCTAGACATAATATTATTGGGACCATGTGGGTTTTCAAAAATAAACAAAATGATGATGGTTTGATTGTGAGAAATAAAGCTAGACATGTTGCTCAAGGTTTTACTCAGGTGGAGGGTTTGGATTTTGTTGAACCTTTTCTCCTGTTGCTAGAATTGAGGTAATTAGACTTTTGTTGGCTTTTACTGCTTCAAAAGATTTTAAATTGTATCGAATGGATGTTAAAAGTGCTTCTGTAAATGGTTTTATACATGAGGAAGTTTATGTCAACAACCACCAGGTTTTGAAAATCCTGATTTTCCCAAACATATCTTTAAATTGACTAAAGCTTTGTATGGCTTGAAACAAGCACCTAGAGCATGGTATGATAGGCTTAAGAACTTTTTGCTTGCGAAAGGTTTTACAATGGGAAAGGTTGACAAAACACTTTTTGTTCTTAAGCATGGTGATAATCAACTGTTCGTTCAGATTTATGTGGATGATATCATCTTTGGTTGTTCAACTCACCCTTTGGTTGTGGAGTTTGCTGAGACTATGCGCAGGTAATTTGAGATGAGCATGATGGGTGAGTTATCGTACTTTTTGGGATTGCAAATTAAGCAAACACCTTAAGATACATTTGTGCATCAAACAAAGTACACGAAGGATCTTTTGAGACTGTACAGGATGGAGAATTGCAAGCCAATATCAACACCAATTGGTTCTACAGCTGTGTTGGATCCTGATAAAGATGGTGAAGCTGTTGATTAGAAGGAGTATAGAAGTATGATTGGATCTTTGTTGTATCTAACTGCTTCTAGGCCAAACATGCAATTTGCTGTGTGTTTGTGTGCACGCTTTCAAGCTTCCCCTCGTGCTTCACACCGTCAAGTTGTCAAGTGAATAATGAGGTATTTGAATCATACTCTTGAGTTTGGAATTTGGTATTCTACTTCATATTCTATATGCTTGAGTGGATATTCCGATGCTGATTTTGCTGGTTGTAGAATTGATAGGAAAAGTACTAGTGGAACATGTCATTTTGTTGGTACATCATTAATTGCATGGTATTCTAGGTGTTAACGACCAAATTTGGTAAATTTACAACGGATTTCGAGTTAAGGCCGAAGCAGATTTGGGAGGAAATCGATAACAGAAACAGGGTATGAATCGGCTTCGGAACCGCATCGGCTACAGTGTGCGTCGGCAGTTATGAATCGTACAAGGCAAGCTGATGTAGCCGATTCCGGCAAGGTGATATTGGAATCATTGTCGGATTGAGTTGACGTGCTTCATGATGATTGCCACGTACGGATCGAGTCCGAAGAAGGCAGTTGTATCCATTAATTAGGAATAGTTTGTTAGTTTCCTTTTTATATTTAGGAAAGTGTGTTTAGTGTCCTATAAGGACTTTATGTTTTCCTTTTATCTTTAGTAAAGTTTCTTTCTTGTCCTACAAGGATTAGTATCTACCCATGGGTATAAATATGTACACCCGGGGTCATTGTAATCTATCTTCACGATCAATACAATTTGATGCATCGCCACCTTTTACCTTTTCTACTTTATTTTATCGTCCGACGGGACTTGGCACCTGACGCGGGGCTGCATCGGTGTTCGATCTCCGGCTAAGGGGTAAGTCCAATGTTCCGCCGGCCCAGGCAATTGTATCGTTTACGTCGGCGTCGTTCAAGGCTGCATCAGTACATTCGACCTCTTGGATTGCTCTGGTTTGGATGATATATTTGCCTACCTATTTATCATATGTCTCTGTTAATCTAGTCTTAGCATATCAATTTAGCTCTATCGGCTGCTTCTCGTTTTAGGGTTTTTGCCGGTATCGGCTAAATCGCATTGCTAGATTAGATTAGCTTAGACATCTACCACCCTAAAAATTCAGTCAACGGCTTGATTGTCTAGATATTATGTTACTTTTCATACTTAGTGCTGCATCAGTTAAGTTTGATCTACTAAGTCGTGCTTAGAACCATAATCTCTAGCCTGCTTCTTGATTGCCAATAAGGGTTTCATCGGGGTTTCAGCCGGTGAGTTATCTGGACGTTGCATCGGCTCAAAAGGATTGCATATACATATAAGTTGGATTAAGCCGATGACAACAAAGGTTTCACCGTTTAATCTAATCTTGTGGATTTCATGACATCGGACCCCCAGCCGATGTGTGCTTTTAACCTTCAGATCGATGCTTATTTATCATATCATTGCTAGCCGATTAGTTTATACTGGATTATATTGATATTTTATTACATAATCACCAGCCGATTGCCTTTATATCATTATCTACATTGGACATATAGCCGATTGCTTAAACCCTATCGCTATCGGCTGTTATCGGCATAGGCTAATATCGGCTATCGGCTGGAACTACTCCATCGGCTTGTCAGCCGATCAGCTGTTTTGATCTACTATTTGCATATCTTGTCAGTTGCAGGATCAAACTGACTGGCACGCCCGCATCTCATCATATTTGGACCTACACTGGAGCTAAGCAGATTTCCCAGGCCAGTGTATTCGATTTTTTCGTCAACACTAGGAAACAGTCTAGTGTTGCTCAATCAACTGCTGAATCTGAATATGTTGTTGTTGCTAGTTGCTGTTCACATATTCTTTGGCTTATATGAACTTTGAAAGATTATGGTCTTAATTTTGAGAAAGTACCTCTCTTTTGTGATAATACTAGTGCTATTAACATTGCTAAGAATCATGTACAACACTCACGCACAAAGCACATTGATATTTGCTTTCACTTTTTGAGGGATCATATTGAGAAGGGAGATGTTGAATTGACGTTTTTGGATACAAAGTTGCAACTTACTGATATTTTCACTAAATCTTTGGATCCTAATCGCTTTGCTTTTCTTCGTAGAGAATTGGGAATAATTCATCCTTTTGGCAAGGTTTGAGGGGAAGTTTTGTACCTTATGGTTTTATCAAGCAATAATTTGACAATGAGAAAAATTGAGAAAAGGGAGCTTTGTTTTATACATATGGTATTTTCTTGTGCATGCTAGCAATACTATAAAGGTTTATTTGTCTCTAGCATTGCTTGTATGTATTCTAGTCTTTTTATGAGGCTTAGATATTTCTTTTAAGGGAGATGATGCATGACACTTAAATTCTATACTTGAATTAAGAAAATGTGCAATATTGATGCTAGCATATGGTTTGATTTATAAATGCTTTATATATATGCTTTCTTGAATTGTTATTCCTCAAATAGCTTTGTAATTGCTCTTTGTACAAGCGAATAAAAAATATCTATGAGAAAAAAAATGAATATCGAATCGTTGGAAACAATCTTGACGACAAGGACGTAGTCGATGTGAGCAAAAATAATGGGTGCCGAATCCTTAGAAATAGCCTTGACGATAAGGACGTACCCGGAATAATTGAGAGAAAAATATGAGCAAATAGGATCAAGAAAAATAAAAGATAAAAAATTCTCTTGGTTGTTTTGTGCTAAAGCTAATTTGAGAAAGAGTGATAAATGCAATGGGTATATATGTATAGTGTTTATTTTTCAACATATGTGCTTGTTACGATGTTGCATTATAAATTGTATGAAATCATGAATTTTGATTGTTGATTCAAACTTAATTGTAAAATCTTTGGTTCATGATTATACTTTAATGCATGCTTGCTATATTATAGATGGATTCATCTTTTTATTGCAACACATGACATGATATGCTATATGTATGCTTAGCTCTTAAATATTAATGAACATATTCCTATGCTTGATGAAATCATTGTCAAAAGGGGGAGAAGAGAAGAGTTTTTGAGAAGAGAAGAGCATGTTTTTTTTGGTTTAAGGGGGAATTTCTTTCTTTTCAAAAGTGAGAGAAGTTTTCTTTTGGATTTTGTGCACGATGTGTACATTTGTACAAAGTGTACTTTTTATTTTTGATGGGTTTGCCAATGTGTTCATCAAGGGGCAGATTGTAAAATCAAAGTGTTTTTTATTCTTATTCTGTGATGAACAATTGGCATATGAGATTATTGCTTTTTGATATTTGGAGATTATTGGCGAAGTGGTTTTGGAGATGATTGAATTTTATAGGTGATCTATAGGTACTGCTGTGATGTGGTTCGGTCAGACCGGGCATGAGCTGCCGGTCAGATCGGCGTGTATCGCGCGGTCAGACCAGCACAGCCGGTGGTCTGACCGGCCGACTCTATGTCGGTTTCGGGTTGTTTGTTTGGATATCCGTGATTGTTTCATGTTTATGACTTCTAGATGGATACTATACGTATGTAATACTGTGGTTTGCTAACAATAAGTCAAGTTGGAGATAGCTTGGTCTCGGAATATGGTTTTTTTGTTTGATTCATGTGTAGGTGACTTGATGCCTTGGGTGAGTATTGCCGGTGATGGATAGGGAGTCGGCTTGGAGATAAAACGATGTCCGTGACGATCAGATATCATGCGGGATACTTAGGCTAGAGTTCAATACACGTGATTGGTGAAGATTCCATATGGCATACGATGGAGATATTGTGTGCGTATGGGATGTGGAGTCGAATTTGGAAGGAGTCCAAATTTTGTATGATTGGAGTTTGTAAAGTTTGTTTCTTGTACGGGAAGGTTTCCTATGTGGATTAGGACTTTTAGTATGAGTTTGGTTCGTGGCTTTGGGCTGTATACCTCATGTATAAATAGAGAGGGAGCGTGAGTCTTCCGGGTATCGCTTTTGAGAGCATTGAGTTGTGAGTTTAGTTAGGGTTTCGAGTTTAGTCGAGATTTTCGTGAGGAGTGCTGTTGTTGCACTTTGTAAACACATAGAGAAGTAATAAAGTTGTCATCTACTTTGAGAGTTCTTCGATTTGTGTTTGTTCGGGTTCGGGGTCTAACCGGCGGTCAGACTGGCGACATTGCGGTGGTTAGACCGGCAATGGCATTAGGTGATTTCAGGCGCGGCTGCTTATCTCGGCGGTTCGACCGACGATATCTAGATGGTCAGACCGGTTCATCTACCTCGGTCAGACCAATCCGTCGAATTTGAGGGTAACTTTTAATTCCGCAAAAAATTTAGGTTTTTACGTATACCAACTATTCACCCTTCTCTGGTTGGCTTAGTTCTTGTAATTGGATCCTACATGAATCACTTTTTCACAAGAAAATAAAACGACAAAAGAAAAGCATGGCAACTCTTGATGGTGTTTTAATCCGAACAGAAGACGGAGATGGCGAGAAAGAGAGAGAGCGACAGGCCAATTAATTTGCTGAAGTGTTTATTTGCTTACGTATTTATATACATTGTTAATTGAGGGCTGCTATAAAATGGGATCCCGTTGCAATGGGATAGGCATATTAACTATTCTCTTGCACGAGTATCACAGGTATCAGGTCCTAGGTATCACAGGTACCAGGTACGGTATCACAGGTATCGGGTACCATGCAGCTGGTATCACAATATCTATCAGGTATCAGGTATTGTCTCATAGAAGGATATCCCGTTCCAACGGAATACCGTTATCTAGGTTTTCTGTTGTTAATTAGCTACAGGCTAATACAACTTACTACCTACTCCCTCCGTCCCAAAAAAAGACAAACTCTGGGTTTCCGTGTCTAAAGTTCGATTGTCCGTCTTATATGAAATTTTTTTATAATTAGTATTTTCATTGTTGTTAGATGATAAAACATGATTAATGCTTTATGCATGACTTGTCTTTTTAATTTTTTTCATAATTTTTTCAAATAAGACGGACGGTCAAACGTTGGACACGAAAATCCAGGTTTTGTCTTTTTTTAGACGGAGGAAGTATATACATTAAAGGTTAGTATAGTTAAAGCCCACATATATAGATCCCATTTATATGGACTATTTTACTATTTATATTCACTGGTGGAGAAACCATCTTTGCTCGGTTGGCCAAAATCCACAATAGTCCAGGTTACAATAAAAACCGGGATTAAAGATTATCTTTAGTCCCGGTTCAAAAGTTTAGAGCTGCTTTTTAATCTTTAGTTCCGGTTAGTAACACCAACCAGGACTAAAGATAGTAGCCATCTTTTTTCCCGGTTGGTGTGTTACCAACCGGGACTAAAGATCTATTTCTAGTCCCGGTTGGTAACACTAACCGGAACTAAAGATTAAAAAGCAGCTCTAAACTTTTGAACCGGGACTAAAGATAATCTTTAATCCCGGTTTTTATTGTAACCTGGACTATTGTGGATTTTGGCCAACCGAGCAAAGATGGTTTCTCCACCAGTGATAAAGACTATTCAAGTTGTCCCCGAGAAACTCGTAATTATGGTAGCGGCTTTAATTTCTAACTCAACTGGCAAAACCTATTTTCGTCCATATATCAAGTGTCACAAAATGAAATTAATTGTCGTTGGTTCAACGTAGGACAAACGGTCATCTCAATGACGAATCAACAGTATACACATGATATGCAACAATCGTCTACAGAAAAAAAAACAGAAGATGTACTGCCATCGTATTATTCCTCTCTTTGAGAAGGAGGAGCAAAAAGTATACTCAAGAATCAAGATACGAGAAGCTACATCATGGAAGACTATTTAATTGTCATGCTTGAATTTCATCTGCAGCTTAAACGTGGGAAGGTCATCGCCGTATGACTCTCTGATTCCTCCCAAGTCTAAATTCATGGCTGGCAATTATCCGGGCAAGCTTTATAATAAAGGTGATGACACCTCTTGTGATGAATTTTGTAGAAGTTGTGATGTAATTTTGTTTTAAGATTTTGTGATCTATTTGAATATCCCCGATTTGGGGATTTGAGGATTCGGGGATAATTTATTTGGGATTTTGGGATGGGGATGCAGTGAAATCAATATATAAAAAACACAATGAAGAAAAGAAAATAATAATAGACAACCGGATCTCTCTATCTTTAGTCTCGGTTGGTAACACCAACCGGGACTAAAAAGGCTTTATCTTTAGTCCCGGTTGGTAACATCAACCGGGACTAAAGATGTATTTTTACTCCCGGTTTTTTCACCCGGGACTAAAGATAGTTATCTTTAGTCCCGGATTGGTAGTCCCGGTTTAAAAACCGGGACTATAGGGGGGTTACGAACCGGGAGTAAAGCCCCTTTCTCCACCAGTGATTATTGTTGCCACAAGGGGCCGGGCTATATCAATGCGGGACCTGTAAATCAAGGAATCGGAGAAGAAAACCTTGGTGGCTAGCTACAACCAGCTTCATTCGTTACAGATATAAACCACCAGATATGGCGAATCGTATATGCACTCTTCTGTTTTTTTCTTTTCGACGTCTCTTTCTTGCGTACGTAAATAGAATTTGGGTATGTACGTAGGAACGCATTATCCCATTTTTAGGAGAGAGGTGTTACTTTAATAGATTTAATCTAATAGTTTAAAATAATGGATCTTTTAAGTGTAGATCGATATCTAGATGTTTTATTTTGTTTATATCTTCTCTAATTTATTATAGCATCCCCTGACATCTCATGAGTTTTTGCAAGATAGAAGGAATGCTCTATTACTCGGAGTTGTAAGTCAACTATTGTGTGCTACAGCTTGATGGCATCTTCTACTTACCTATTGCTTCTTTTATTTTTTGCGGGGACTTACCTATTGCTTATTGCTGCTTGCACATTTAGTATCCTTTTTTCTTTGGTACTTGATGACACACGTGCTCATTGGGGTAATATTATATTAATTTTGAATGATGTAAAAGTTACATGGGTTTTAATCAAAAGAAGAGTCAATGGAAATTGCAATATCATGATTTTTGATTTGATTTTCTAAGTTGAGTAAAAGAAATGCATAATTGGCAGTCGAGTGTGGCAATTTATATATGAATTATTTTTTAATTAGTGAATTCATTGTATATTTTTGGAGTGCGATCCATGAACATTAAGTAATTGAATTTATTAACATTAGTGTACTAAACCAATCAGTCTCAAAGGAAATAATTATCAAAGGAATGGAATGGATCATATATATATATATATGTAGCAACATAGATGACTCTGTGAGTATATCAGTATATTCATTAGCACCTTAATCAATACGAACTCTCTCAGGTGCACATCTGAAAGGAAAAAACTCATAAATACCTGGTTTTTAGATTCATATATAATTTGAGTAATTTCATGCAGTGCTCTCCTATTTTGTAACATCTTCAAGTGTTCCTTTTAAGTGGTCTTCTACTATTTTCTCTTCAACACTGTCTTCTAAATCATATCTTTTTTCATGTACAGGAAATCTAATATTAGGTTACATATGTTAGGTTGCATGTTTATAATAACAAAGTGTTATACCTTTCTCAGCTCTATTGTTTCATGGACTTCTAAATCAAGATAAATTTTTGGTTGCACTTGTGGAGACAATGAAATATCTACAAATTAATAATGCTATTAACATTTTTAGTCAATATAAAGAATACTTGTTAAAATAATGCAATGATTTTAAATAAGAAATACACTTGAGAATCTTTTAACGGTTGTCGATGTTACTATAATGGCATGGCCCAAAGAATCAACATCCTAATTTTGCTTTTCCGCACCATAATCTGATTCTAGCCATTTCATCCCTGCATATGCTGGGCGCTAGAAAATGGAACCCAACACTTACACATAGATTAACTGATATTAATTCAACTTACTCAATTTGAAGTATAATGTTACAGATTTTACTTATGCATGACATCTTTGTGCCTCTTTGATATGTCCTACGAAAGATGATAAGCCAACAAATCTACAAAAAGAAAAGGATGGTTAATTAATTTGTAGGAAATGAAATATATTTCATATAAATCAAACAATTGTGATGGCAGTAAATAAAGTTCCAAATCAACGTTTTACCATATAAGTATGTAGTGTTGTCTACATTTTGAGATATTTTGAATGGCTCAAAATTTGAAGGGATATGTTCTCTTCACTCTTGATCTTCGAAACTTTGGTTGTGTTTAAGCAATTGAGTTTGGAAGATACTCTATCATGGATGAAACATTGAAATTTGTTATCACAAGTACATATCCTTATTTTATTAATGGTTTAAACTTATTGACCCAATATTCCTATAAAATCGCATTGATCATGGTGCCCTGTAGCAAATTGTTTAAGTGAGAACACATTTATAAATATCAAAACTATTTGTGAGGAGAATATTCTATTTATACCAACTTTTTCCTTAAAAAGTCTTTTCCTTATTCGCTGACAAATAAGTATCAAGTCAAGGCCAACCTGTTCATCAATTTTGTATCACATAACTCTATGTGCATATTTGCACGTGCAATTAATATTACATTTATTTGTAAAACTAATGTTAATATAGAGTAGTTGAAAAATAAGTAATTTTAAAATTCAACATTAAAATTGATGTAATCAATATTTCACTATTTGGGATTTTATTAATTCAATAGTTATGATATTCGTACAGTCAACTAAAATATTTGGTTATATATATAGTCAGCTTGATTGAAAGCAAGATCAATAAACCGAGGATGTGAATTGGACCAAATTAATTGATCCTATTGTTACTTCAGTTAAGATGGTCTGTATTCATATGTATAAAATGCATATATGAAATACATGTGAGCAGTTCGAGAGGATTTCCTGTGATTTAAATTAGTAAACACGATACAGGTTTCATAGTTGCTAGACTGACCTGTTCGAACTATAAACTTGGGCTAAGTACATGAATTTTTATTTGTCAGCGAATAAGGAAAAGGCTTTTTAAAAGAAAAAAACAAAGGAGAAAATAACCGAACCTGTTAGCATGCTAAACTGACAAATTAACCTCATCGTCTGATTTTCTTCTGTTCCCTTCATCCCTTGACACCTTCCATGATCGACTTTTTCTTAAAAAAAACGTTTTCACGATCGCTTTGTCATATAGATTGCCCACGAGGTTTAGCATGCAGCAACACTACATAATTATACATGCATCCAGTTCTTCTAAACACAAATAAAGATTACTAATTAGGTCAATAAAATATGTTTAGCTCATGTAGTAGAAACAAGGATTGAATGGTAAAGGCAAGTGTCCAGTTTTTTGAAATGCTAGCGCGCGCTCTACCTCCGCTGCTGCCGGCGCCCCAGCCGGCGGCGCCCACGCTACTCCGCCGCCCGCAGTTCCCAACGTCCCCCTCGGCGGCCTCCTGGCCGTCGGCCGTCGCAGCTCCGACCTTCAGCGCGCCAAGATCCAACGGTGGCGCCTACTGGGAGATCTCGCCGCCGCCGCCGCCTCCGTATGTGCCCGGCGTCCGCCCAGCTCCGGACAGCACTACCCACGTCTCCGCGACCCCAGAACCAGCAACACGCCGCCCACGTTCCTTCGCCGACGCAGTACGCACTTCTCCAGGCGCCATCCACAGCCCGCCTGCTCCCCAACCACCGACGCGCCCAACATTGAAGTCCGTCTTTACTGTGCCTTCGCCGCGACGCAACGCCTACCGCCGCGCCTACGAGCTGGATCCAAGAGAGCGGAGGGACATCCTCCTCCCTAGATGTACGACGCCTAATCCTGCATTCAAGCCGCGTCCTGCTTTCACGCCGGCCGAGCAAGGATGGACGAAGGTAAAGCCTCGGCGCTGGTGGAGAGAAAAGGGGCATTCAAGCCAGAGCCAACGGCCCGATTCAAGGCGACAAGACGGCGCCGGACGTGCGCCTGGAAGAAGGGGCGCTCTCTCCATGGAGGAATTCAGAGCAAGAACAAGGGGACGCTGCTTCGTCTGCCTGGCACGCGACCACCGGGCATCAGCGTGCCGCGACCCCCCGCGCTGCTGCTTTACCTGTAATCGTACCAGACACAGGGCGCACCATTGCACTTCCTCTCGCCTCGCCCACCGCCCACCGCACCCACCCACCAAATCACCTCGCTTACCAAGGGCAGCTTCTCCATCGCCGCGCCACTCCATCAGAGCCGCTCGTGCCTCGCCAAGAACAAGCAGATCTCGCACTCCTTCCCCCCACCGCCGACATACCTTGAGGGACCGCCACGACAATCCTCCACCACGCAGAGAGCGCCAGCAAGCGCCGGCCCTTCGCGCTGCCACGCCGCGCTTTCCGCTGCTGCATAATTACCGAGAAGCCGCTCACCTGCCACCACCGCCGCCTCCCTCCGGTGTGATGGCGCAACTGGGTGACCCGGAGACGCGCCCCCTCGAGGATGTCGTTTTCATCCCGACATCGCACGCCATCTACGGGGAGTTGCGCGAGTGGGAGAGCACAGCGGCGGTCACCTGGGCGATGCGTGCCCCGCCATCTGTCACTGCCAAAGACGTCGAGCGCACCATCGCTGATGAGTTCGGCCTTCGTGCAGGGGAGCTCGCCGTGTCGCTCCACTATCCGGAGGCCTTCCTCCTCAAGTTCAAGCTCCGCCGCCATTGCGAGGAAGCTGTTAAGCAGGGCTTCGCCAAGGGTCGAGGAATTGAAGTCCACTTCATTCAATGGCGCAGCCTGAAGAACGCTGCCGGCTCCGCCCTCATGTACCGGGTCAAGCTATGCCTCGATGGCGTCCCGATGCACCTCTGGGCGCCTGACATCGCCGAGCACATCATCAGCCGGACTTGTACCCTGGAGTCGGTGGAGACTGATCTGGTCCACCCCGTCGACGCCGGCGACACTAGAGTGATCTCGCTCTGGGCATGGACTCCGAATCCGAGCCGCATCCACAAGCGCGTGTGGGTGACTATCACGCGCCAAACCCGCGACCCTCTCCTCGAATCGATCACGATTTCGGAGACGCCGCCGGAGCACTGGCAACAGGGGGTCAAGCATCCAGTCCTCTTCCACATCGAGGAGATCCACAATTACACCGCGGCGGCCGTCGACCTCCGCAATCTGAAGTCCTGCAGGCCGGCGACATGCACTCTGCCGCCATGGCACTTGGGCGTCCTGGACGGTGAGCGCCCCCCGCCACGCCTCTTTGAAGATTTCCCTCACCATCCGCCGCCACCGCGGACCTACACCTTCCGCCACGGCCGCGCAGAAGGCGTGGATGACAATGATGTTACTCCCCAACGGGAGGCCCGCGACCAAGGAAGCAGAACAGTCCGGGACGCCATTGATCGTGATGGTGAACGACGCCATGGCGAGGAACGCCGCGACAGGCGCCGCGACGGCCGCGATGATCGTGGCGGCCAAGACAGGCGCAGAGGCCGTAACAGGAGATACAACAACGATCACCCGGACGGTGATCTCCGCCGTGGCGGGCGGCGCGACGACGACTACGACGACGATCGCGACAACAGGGGACGCGACATCGCACGCGGGCGAGGTGGCATCCGCGGCCCGGACATTAACTTCCGGCGCGAACGCACGCGATCACCCCGCGCCCGTGACCGTGGCGACACGGGGCGGCGCGACGGGCGGCGTCATCAGGCTGGCTGCGGCGACAAGGAAGACGGTGACAATGACCGCGGAAACGGCAACTCGCCCCAAGCGGCTCTCACTCCGACCGTTGCGGCATCGTCGTCGGCACGGAATGCTCACCTGACATCGCCCCTGTTCGACAAGGGGCCTCTGCTCCCGCCGCGTCGTCCGCACGATGGAGCGGGGTATGAAGCCCGATCCGCTGCGTCCATCCCGGCGGCGCGGGTTTTCGCCCACATCAACGAGGCCGTTGCGGTAGCCTCGGTGGAAGGGGCACTGCAACAAATGCTAGTTGCGGCCGGTGTGGCAGTGGCGCTCGACAAACCCGCCGCGAACGCTGCGGCGCCATCGCCGCGGGGGACAGCCTTGGCATCGCTGACGATGATCAGTTCGATTACAAGGGAGCGGCTGCCGATCGCGTCCGCAGAAAAGACGCTGCCGTCCCCGAACGCTGAGTGCGCTACGGCGCCAACTCTTCAAGACGCGCTTGCGGCGAACGACTCGTCCCTGATCAAGGACACCGAGACAGCGCCGGCGCCTGACATCGCCGATTTCGACTCCGTTCAGGTAACCCCGCCGCGCGTCCTCTTCAAAGAACTTCCCCCGGTGATCCTCTCCACGCCGCAGGTGCTGATCGACATCGCCGGAGACACGCAGGTGCCGATCCCCCCTGATGATGCACTGGAGGTCGTTCCAATTCCAGTGGCTGCTGACATGCTGGGTGAAGGGCGGCGGAGGAGTCCAAGGCTGGCCCGACAGCCAATGGCCGGCCTACCGATGTCGCTGCGGGCGCAGCTCAATCTCTGCCAGCGCCTGGGCACGGTTCCAGCGGAAGGAGTCCTCACCGACAAGGCACTCGCCGACTTCAAAGCGATGTTCAACTCGCCGCTGCCGCAAGACGCAATCGACACACTCGCGCAGCTGTTCGGCTTTGACAAGGAAGACGCGAAGGCGGCGGACACGGCTCTGGTGAATTATCTAGGCCCCTCTGACATTGGCTGCCAGGAGGAGATTGCTGCGGCGTGAGCGAGCTGTGCTTCGCGCACCAGCAAACGGAGTCCTCTGTCTCCATGTATCGATTTCATTTGCTTCCTTCGTATCTGCGTGAGACTCGGACGCACGCTACCGTTATGAGCGGCGACATCGCCAGACATTGCTACTCCCGCTATTCGCAGCAACTTCGCAAATCAACCTATCCCTTCTCGGTGCCGTAACTCCGCACCCAAACAACATCGATAATGTTAGCCAATTGCGGCGACGACGCCAGCAAACCCCCACGGCCGTCATGCCTCGCTGACGGCCAGCACAAACGACGCAATTCTAAGGGCTCCAATGATAGCACTCTCTACGATTGTCGACAACTGGGCTGCTGTTTCGCCCCCACGTCCCCTCCTACCGCCCTCGATGCCAAGTGTGACACAAAAACGGTGCTGCTGCGGGCACAACGTGGGGCGACGCACAGCGCCGCGGCGCGCGCGGCTGTCATCCCCATCAGTTTCGCCCTACAGCATCAAACATCCCCGGCCCAAGTCTTTCCAGCCCACCGGCTGAACTTCGTGCAAATGGACTCGGACTCGGTCCATGAGCCAGATCGCCCCACTACATTGGGCCGACTACCTTTCAGCTTGATAGCACCGACACGGCTGTCACCCCTCGGCTTCGTGCACAACTCCCCCCCGAGGAATACTGGTTACACATGACATACCCGATCATCGACATCCTCTCCTGGAATGTCCGAGGTTTGAATAAGCCGGCAAGAAGAGCGACAGTGAGAGAGACTCTTCAAGAAGCCAAACCCCATATCGCTTCCCTTCAAGAAACAAAAATGAGCAACATTGATGCCAGACTGGTACACTCCCTTGGCGGGGGACGCCTAAAATCTTTTCAATTCAAGCCGGCGACAGGACCGCTAGGAACAAGAGGAGGCATCCTGATCCTCTGGAATGAGGATTTTGCTGAGCTCAAAGATTTTGTGCAAGGAACATTCTCGCTTTCGGCCACAGTCTCCTTAAAAGAATGTCAGACCACCTTCCTACTTACGGCTGTTTATGGGCCAACCAGAGAAAGTGCCAAGCGAACATTTCTGAGAGAACTACGGGACACTAAGCCATCTGACAATTCAAAATGGCTGGTGCTCGGAGATTTCAACATAATCTACAAGGCTTCCGACAAAAACAATGCAAACCTCAATCGCAGACAAATGCGAATTTTCAAAGAAACCCTCAACGCTTGCGAGCTCAAGGAGATTGCACTTCAGAATAGGCGATACACCTGGAGTAATGAACAAGACAACCCAACCCTCGTCAAACTGGACCGTTTTTTTTGCAACGCTAGCTGGGACACAGCATTCGAGAGACATTTTTTACATGCCCTATCCACCTCACTCTCAGACCACTGTCCGCTAATGCTAACCGGACAAGGGGAGGCCCCACGATCGAGAACTTTTCGGTTTGAAAACTTTTGGATTCACCTCCCAGGCTTCCACGAGGCGGTACAAGAAGCCTGGACAGCACCCCAACCCCATCATGAACCTCACCATAGACTCTTTCACAAACTGGGATGTACGGCCAAAAGACTAAGATCGTGGAGCAAAAAATTGATTTCGCAGGGGAAGCTCCATTTACATATGGCGCTCGAGATTATTCTTCAATTTGATATAGCCCAAGAGTCAAGGCAACTCACTCAAGCTGAACTCACGCTAAGAAGGAACCTCAAAGACAGAGTGCTGGGTCTTGCAGTGGTGGAAAGAGCCCGTAGAAGACAAGCTGCACGAATCACCAATCTCAAAGAGGAGGATGAAAATACGAAGTTCTTTCATTTGAGGATGAATGCAAGAAAGAGAAAAAACTTCATTCAGAGGCTACGAGTGGGAAACATGTGGAAAGTAAAACACGATGAAAAAGCTGCTGTTATAAAAGATCACTTCCAGACCTTCATGGCACGCTCAGCTCCACGCTCAAAAGATCTCGACTGGGACGCCCTGCAGTTACCGACTTTCGACTGCTCCGTAATTAGCGGCCCCATCACGGAAGAGGAGGTTCACGCGGCGCTTAAACAGTCTCCCAGCGACAAAGCGCCCGGTCCGGACGGCTTCACAGGTGCTTTTTATAAAGCCTGTTGGGAAACGATAAAAGATGACATCATGGCGGTCATTCATTCCTTCAACCGACTACGAAGTAATAACTTCCCGATCCTCAATTCAGCAAACGTGGTGCTCATCCCGAAAAAGGAGGGAGCAGAATGTGTAGGAGACTACAGGCCTATCAGTCTCATACACGGAGTTGGGAAGCTAATTTCAAAGGTACTTGCACTACGCCTGCAACCTCACGTGGGGACCCTGATTAGTCACGCCCAGAGTGCTTTCATAAAGAAAAGATGCATACATGACAACTTTATGTATGTGAGGAATCTGACAAGAAAATTCCACCAAACAAGAACGCCGACTCTTCTGTTGAAGCTCGACATAACCAAAGCTTTTGATTCGGTTAGATGGGATTACTTAATCGACCTCCTCCAGAGAAAAGGCTTCACATCTCGGTGGACTAACTGGGTCTCAAACATCCTAGCCTCGTCGACAACAAGGGTCCTCCTCAATGGATGCCCAGGATCGCCTATAAAGCATGGAAGAGGCCTCCGGCAGGGTGACCCCCTCTCGCCACTGCTATTTATTTTAGCCATCGACCCACTCCACCACCTTCTAGAGAAAGCAACAGAATTAGGACACATGTCCCCTCTTCGCGGAAGAGCTCCCAGATTCCGAACCTCCCTCTATGCAGATGATGCGGCCATATTCGTGAACCCAAGTGTCCAAGACATGACAAATCTCACTGGCTTTCTAAGCGATTTTGGGCAAGTGACGGGCCTCCGAACAAACCTCAACAAAAGCCAAATTGCCCCTATCCGGTTTGATTAGCTTGGACCTTATATATTGGATTGGTTCAGCTAAATGCCATATGTATGTTTGCTTAGTCATGCTTAGAAATATTAGCTAATTAAAGGGGATTAAATATAAATTATATTGTATTATTATTTATGGTTATATTTAATGGTAGCTCACGATGGTTAATCGTGTTATGTTAATTAATTGATAATTAAAGCCTGATTAATGGTGGGTTGTGAGCACATGGTTTTGAAGGTTGTGCTCATGATAATTAAGGACCGGTTCGCGAGCTACTGTTGTGAGACATTAATCGTGCCAACCACAAGCCAGCGTAGGCAACGGCTTTATCTTTTGTATAGCATGATTCATTGCGGGGCACCAGACTGTGAAGCGGCGAGAAGTCCGTGGGGGTCGCTGGGGAGTCCATTGCCTCTGGTTTTGAGGGGGAGATTATGATCCAGGAACGGTGCACTGTTTTGAGCTGTGTTGTGCAAAGGGTACTGTCACGATTTCCCCCTTTGCAGTGCCGTGGTGGTACTTCGGGGCATGGCAACATGTGTGGAATCGTGTCTTGTGGGTACAGTGGTACACCTCTGATCAGAGTTTAATCTATTCGAATAGCCGTACTCGCGGTTATGAGTGAGTTGAGCAATGTTTTTCGTGATTAGTCCCACACTACTCATTAATGGTAATAATGTGATAATTAATTTGACTCCTGGTTTGGAATGGATAATTCCTGGTTTGGAGGTTTGATCTGTACGACCGGGGTTGGTTGTTCAGGTTTGGTTGGGCCTGTGCAGCATGAGTGTGCTGTTCAGTGTTGATTAAAATTTCTGATTAATTATTCCACTGTTTTACTTCTCTTAAATCTTTGCTAAATGCTGCTTTTGCAAATGAGTTTATATTATGCCATCCTTTGGAATCCTTGTGCACTTGCATATTTGCTGTGTGGCTTGTTGAGTATGTCATATGCTCATTCTTGCAATAATCAT
>CM020178.1:16068211-16079521 GCA_009805545.1 Oryza longistaminata
GAGAAGACGTTTGGCTTATACCCCAGTTGAGCTGCCTGTGGGAGTGGAGCTGAAGCCATCGCTAGACCGTTAATTCCACTGCTGTTTTCTTTTCTTTTGTAAGTATGTAACGTTATTATTATGATGGATTTGTATATTAAATTGTCAGTTTGTGTACCTCGGCTGATTCCTGGACGAGGGTTTTATGCACAAATAAGTTCGGAAATTACTAGTGAATTTCCGGGCGTGACAGATGTACGGCCAAAAGACTAAGATCGTGGAGCAAAAAATTGATTTCGCAGGGGAAGCTTCATTTACATATGGCGCTCGAGATTATTCTTCAATTTGATATAGCCCAAGAGTCAAGGCAACTCACTCAAGCCAAACTCACGCTAAGAAGGAACCTCAAAGACAGAGTGCTGGGTCTTGCAGTGGTGGAAAGAGCCCGTAGAAGACAAGCTGCACGAATCACCAATCTCAAAGAGGGGGATGCAAATACGAAGTTCTTTCATTTGAGGATGAATGCAAGAAAGAGAAAAAACTTCATTCAGAGGCTACGAGTGGGAAACATGTGGAAAGTAAAACACGATGAAAAAGCTGCTGTTATAAAAGAGCACTTTCAGACCTTCATGGCACACCCAGCTCCACGCTCAAAAGATCTCGACTGGGACGCCTTGCAGTTACCGACTTTCGACTGCTCCGTAATTAGCGGCCCTATCACGGAAGAGGAGGTTCACGCGGCGCTTAAACAGTCTCCCAGCGACAAAGCGCCCGGTCCGGACGGCTTCACAGGTGCTTTCTATAAAGCCTGTTGGGAAACGATAAAAGATGACATCATGGCGGTCATTCATTCCTTCGACCGACTACGAAGTAATAACTTCCCGATCCTCAATTCAGCAAACGTGGTGCTCATCCCAAAAAAGGAGGGAGCAGAATGTGTAGGAGACTACAGGCCTATCAGTCTCATACACGGAGTTGGGAAGCTAATTTCAAAGGTACTTGCACTGCGCCTGCAACATCACATGGGGATCCTGATTAGTCACGCCCAGAGTGCTTTTATAAAGAAAAGATGCATACATGACAACTTTATGTATGTGAGGAATCTGACAAGAAAATTCCACCAAACAAGAACGCTGACTCTTCTGTTGAAGCTCGACATAACCAAAGCTTTTGATTCGGTTAGATGGGATTACTTAATCGACCTCCTCCAGAGAAAAGGCTTCACATCTCGGTGGACTAACTGGGTCTCAAACATCCTAGCCTCGTCGACAACAAGGGTCCTCCTCAATGGATGCCCAAGATCGCCTATAAAGCATGGAAGAGGCCTCCGGCAGGGTGACCCCCTCTCGCCGCTGCTATTTATTTTAGCCATCGACCTACTCCACCACCTTCTAGAGAAAGCAACAGAATTAGGATACATGTCCCCTCTTCGTGGAAGAGCTCCCAGATTCCGAACCTCCCTCTATGCAGATGATGCGGCCATATTCGTGAACCCAAGTGTCCAAGACATGACGAATCTCACTGGCTTTCTAAACGATTTTGGGCAAGTGACGGGCCTCCGAACAAACCTCAACAAAAGCCAAATTGCCCCTATCCGGTGTGATAGCATTGATCTCTCCAGCATCATCGGGATCTTCCCAGCAGGCCTAACAAACTTCCCAATGAAATACCTTGGCCTACCCCTCGTAGTTGGAAGGCTCAAGAAGGTCCACATTCAGCCCTTAATGGACAAGTGCCGAGCGCGTCTCGCTCCTTGGCAAGGCAAAATGATGTCGACCGCCGCTAGAATCTGCCTGACAAAATCAGTCCTCACGGCGCAGCCCATCTACCACCTAACATCACTAAAGCTACCAGACGGAACCCTAGAGGAGTTGGACAAAATAAGAAGGAAATTCCTTTGGGCGGGGGGCGAAAACATCTCGGGGGGAAAATGTAAAGTCAACTGGAAAAGGGTCTGTAGGCCAAAAGATTTGGGTGGCCTAGGTGTTATGAACCTGCAATATTTCGCATCAGCTCTAAGGCTCAGATGGCTTTAGAACGAATGGGTGGCGCCGGATTGCCTTGGGTGGGATCTGTGCTACCATGCAACCAGCTAGACAAAGACCTCTTCGCGGCAGCAACAACAATAACGGTGGGAGATGGCAAAATTGCACGCTTCTGGAGCTCAAAATGGCTAGACAATCAAACACCGCAATTGATTGCCCCAGATATTTTCGTGGCCTCTCGAAGAAAGAATAGAACTGTGCATGATGCCTTAGCGGAAAACAAGTGGATACGAGATATTGATGTTTCTCGCATCTCCGAGGCGAATCACCTCCAACAGTATGTCCGCCTCTGGAGAATGATCAGAGACATGAGGCCTCTAAACGAAAACCACGACAGCATCCGATGGAACCTCACAGCAAATGGGCAGTACTCGGCAAAATCGGCCTATCGACTACAATTCCTTGGGGCTGCCAAATCTACCTTCTATCAGTCAATCTGGAAGGCATGGGCGCCGCCGAAGTGCAAGTTCTTCTCTTGGCTGGTCACGCAAAATAGAGTATGGACGGCAGACAGGCTGGAAAAAAGAGGATGGCAAAACCAAAAGATTTGCCCACTTTGTTATAATGTTGATGAATCGGCCCTGCATCTCCTGGCCAAACGCAGACTCACAAAGAGAATATGGGCAGAAATGCAGAGATGGACCAAGACTGACCTTCAGATGGACAACTGGGAAAGCTATCACTCAGTCGAGCAATGGTGGACACTCGTAACGGAATCTCCAAACACCCCACGCAAGCCTCTCAGGACCCTGGTGATTTTAATCTCGTGGGAAATCTGGTGCGAAAGAAACGCAAGAATCTTCCGCAACAATGCATCTACGCCATCCTCAATTCTAGCAAAGATCAAGGAGGAAGGGAGAGCATGGGTCAAAGCAGGGGCTTCAATCCTGCAGAAGTTCAGAATTTTGGGAGATATCACTTAATCCCTGTTTTTTGCCTCTCCTCTTGTGGGTTATTTGTTTCGTTTTTTCCATATAACCCTGTATATATCTCGCTATAATTTTTTCCTGCTCTATTAATATATTCAAGGCAAAGCTTTTGCCTTCCTTCAAAAAAAAAAAAAAGGTAAAGGCAAAGTCCCAACTACTCATGTCCTGCTCAAGATCGAGCCCATGCCATCACTTAATTCCTTGAAGGTTGACTGAAACGCATTGCTTGCCCATCGATCTGTGCTCCGTGCCATCGATCTTCTGCTTGCTTTATCGCCTGAGATGGGATCGATACAGAGAGGTAGCAAGAGACGGAGAGACGTAGCGGCAGGGTAGACACAATGGGTGCGCACCACGGATGACGCAGGGCGGCTGGGGTACGTAGATGGGTTTAAAGTGGGCCATATTAACGTAGATTGGATTTAATAATCAATGGTCATGACGGTATGATACATCTAACCAATGGTCAGATGTTTCTGGCGTAAGCTCCTAGAAAGTACCCAATTAGCATAGTATAGATAGATAGATAGATTGTGCATGAATGCTTCGTAAGCAATTTGACTTGGCGATTAGTGGATATTGGTATGTATATAGAACTTACATACATTGGGATTCGTAGGGACTTGATTGACAGTTTAGCCTATTCGTGATTAACTATGCATATTGTATACAACATGTTTTTGCTGGTATTTTTGGTACGTCATCTGTATCCGTTCATCCGCTTTTGAAAATACAGGTCTGTATTTGAGTCAGATTTTAAGTTCGTTCGATTTTGGAAATACAAAAGGAGTCGTATAAGAAATCTCTTTAAAATAACTCGCATGCTAACTTGATATGGAAGTTGGACTCCTTATTGCAGCTCATGAATTTCTAAAAAAACTAGCAAAAATGCCCGTGCGTTGCAACAGGTAAAAAGAATCCAATGACAATATACACTTTTCATGCATTACTTTTGATAGTCATATTTTCAAATCTGAAAATTTTATTTTTGATAGGCATATTTCAATCCAACCACTTATCATCTTAATAGCTTTCTTGGATTTAATACGTGACTCTCCATTCTTCCACACAAGATTGGCTATATGGGCATCAAGAAATGTAAATATTAATGAATCGCTTGTTTAAGAGGAACATATTTAATTGGATGATAAGTAGAATCACTTATCCTTGGTCTGTGTGTCAAGATGAAATATGACTATCAAAAGTAGATGGAGGGAGTATTTATATGGATCGTTGTAGTTAACACAATTAGAAAATTGGAACATCTTCAATGTAATGACCTAACCTCGACGATGGTAACCTTACCGACACTTGTTTTACCTAAAATAATTGGATTATTCATGTGACAACATGCATATAATCTAAACTACTCTTTCAATCTCATTCTTGCAACCAATAACAGGATTAATCAAATCCTACACTTATGGTCAAGTCTACGCAAAATAGTCATTATGCAATCTTCTCTAAATAACAATTAAAAATATGTTTATTATTTAATATTATTTCCATATAATATGTTATCAAGAATAGTAGCTATACTTAACAAAAATAGTATGATAATTGTATACAATCGCGTGCAGGGTCTCCAATACAAGAGAATAGATGAGGAAACAAAAGTCATGTAGGAAATGAAAAAAATCAAAAAAATCGATGGATCCTATCTGACCCAAGCATCCATCAATTTTATCTCGCGTTGAGTCGGACGGTTTTTGGAACAGTTCTTTTACAAACGACGGTTTTTTTTTCTTGTGCTGAGTCGCAGGGTTTTCTCTAACTTTTTTTTTACAAATGGTGATTTTTTTTATCTCGCGTTGAGTCGGACGGTTCTCAAACCGTTTTTTTAGAAACAACGGTTTTTTCTCGCGTTGAGTCCGATTTTTTTCTCGATCTTTTTTTATTAACGATGTTTTTTTCTAATATTTTTTCAGAGCGGCTTGTTTCTTATAAACTGTGTTTCGTTTTCTTGCGTGGTTTTCTCAAACATTTTTTAGAAATGGTGTCTTTCTAACAGTTTTTTCCTAGCATATTTTTTTTGCTTTGTTACCTATAATGAATACGAAATTTTTCTCGCACCTTTTTTCTTGCGCGTATTTTTCCCCTTTTTCTGACATTATTTTCTTGCGCGTTTTTTTTTCATGTTTTTCTCGAGCAATATTTTGCTTTTTCTTTTCTCGCGCGTTTTCTGGAAACCAAATTTTCTCGCACATATTAGATTAGATAGATATATTAGATTAGATAAGATTACAGATAAGAGATATATATGGACGAGGAAAACAAATAGAAATTGGATGTTTTTTTGCCGCGTTATTTTTCCGCCCCTTGTACCATATAATGGTTTTTTATTATATATGGACGACGGAAACTTTTTTTACTTTTTAAGTAAGTTAGGGATTAGAGATTAGATCTGTTGCCTTTTGTGATTAGGAATTTAGATTGTTTATTTATTTTTTTATAAATAAAAAGAAAAAAAAGATATCAGGAGATGGGGGAGGAGATTTTTTTTCCGCCTCCGATTCGCTCTTTTGTTTTTGTGTTGCCGCGTTTTTCTTTTCAGTATCGCTCTTTTTTTATAGTTAGACGGACGACGGAAATATCATAAATTTTTTAAGTAGTAACAGATTAGCATTCACCCATTGCAACGCACGGACATTTTTTTCTAGTTAAATAATAAATTTAAGGCTGAGTTCTAAAGGGCTTATTGGATTGGCTATTCCCTTGTTTATCATGAACATATTTCTGAACTACTAAACTGTCGGAGGATGAACTCCTCTAGCGGGGGACTGTGAGGCCCCCCTTTATGAGTTCGGCCGGGGGGCAGCGATTGAGATTCGAGGATTTAGTGGAAGGAGTGATGTAGAGGGGGTCGGGCCCCTCAAGAGAGACGAGATAGAAGGGATTTATACAAGTTCAAGCCGCTGTGAAGTTACAGGCGCTTTAGATAGTGAATCTCAAGTGCGTGTTTGAAAAAGGGCTCATCTTCTCCCTTAGTCAGCCTGGACCTCCTTTTATTCCTCAAGGGGTTACCACATGGGCCCATAAAGCCTATTTAGGGGAGGAGTATAATCTTTTCATTAAATGCATGTCTTGTTCCTTGACTTGGAAGCCACATGCATGTCGCCTCGGTCGTGGGGCCCATCAAATCATGCCGCCTGACAAGGAGGTCGCCCATGTCATTCGCCATTTAATTAGTAAAGACATATGGACTCCCACACATATTGCTCGTCATCGTTATGCTTAGTGGTCACAACTGTGTAACAGTGAAGGACCCACCAGCTTGAGACTCCCATTTATATTGGGAAATGAAAACCCTGACTTAATAAAAGAAGATGAGCCGACTCCGGCTGTGATGAGGGGCTAAAACCTCTCATCATCATGACCGATGGGATAGGGCGGCCACACGCCGCCTGACACGCGCGGTAGTGCGCCTGACGCCCCTAGTCCCATCAGTCATTCGACTGGTTACAAACCGGTCAAGCGCGCTGCACACCGCATTAAATGCGGTGTAGCGCGTCCTCTTAGGCCACCATAAATGCGGGTAGGTGGGCGCTTGGAGGCGGCCACCTAACCCACCGCACGTGGCGATCCACGGAGGGGGTCGGGGGAGCCCGACCCCTGGTCATGGGAGGGGGCGGGCCGCCGCCCTACCCTGGGCCTGACCCCAACTCGGGGGAGGGCCACGTGGGCACTAGGGGCAGCCTACTACCTCTAGTCTTGATACCCCCGGGCTCGTATCACCGATAGAAGCCCCCGGCGTTAGCCCTGGCCGAAACCCTCTCACTAGTGGCTAGGGCCAACACCACTATCCTGACCGAGTGATACGTGGGCCTGGTTTCCTTGGTGATAAACCTCAACAGTTGTGGCCCTGCGTGCAGTAAAAAATCACCTCACTAGCAATGATGGGCCGTCACTTCGTAACTGCCACATCATCTAGGGCAACGCACAAGTTGGACGCGTTAGTGGATTTTGCCGATGGATAATGATGGCGATTTCCACGGTAACCGCACGCGATTAAAGCGAACGGCGCTCGTCCCTCTTCAAGCATAACGGCGGCTCGACTAACCACGAGCATCGGGAACAGACGAGTGGGGCGAGTGAGCAAAGCGGGTACGAGTAACGAGGGGGCGGAGTTAGTGGCCGCGAGAAATGAGGAGCCGGGCACGGCTGAGTAGAGAATAAAAGGGTGCCGGGTAGGGATTACTTTCCTTCCTTTCGCCACTTCATCTCGACACACTCTCGACACACTCGCTGCGCCCTAGCCTTCCATGCTCTCGGCCTTTCTCACGCCGCATGCACTCACTTCCTTCGCTCCCACCTCACCGGCGCAATGGCGCGAGGCTCCCCACCGCTGGACGGTGGCGTGCTACCGCCCTCTCGCATCGTCAGAGATAAGCAGGCGGGACTGTCGCGCAAGTTTATGCCGGCGTTAGCCAGGCGGGAGGCAGTGATTTTGGGCGAGGCTCGCCCGGCGCCGCACTACCCGGCCAAGTCGGTCTTCTTCCTCTCCTTCGCTATGGCGGCGCACCTCACCCCAACGTCGTGATGACGTTGGCCATCTTCGCACATCTATGCAAGATGTTCATCTGGGTGAGGCTGTGCCTCCGCTTCTTCCGGCACTTCTTCACCATGTAGTTGTCAGTTCCTCCTGATGGAGGTCGGCAATTGCTACTTCTAGCCGCACAACCAGCTAGCACATCCCTACATCAGTTGCGCACTGCGCAAGAAGTGGAATGACAAGAAGAACGACTGGTTTTACACCGCCCTCCCCAACCACGTCCTCCTCTGGCTCCCTTCCAGACCGCCAGCACAGACGACGAAGTTGGGGGATGCATACGACGCGGTCCTCAACCGTCTCGCCGGCTAGCGGTCCTAGGGGCTGACCAGCGCCATGGTCTTTGGTGACTACCTCCGCCGCCAGATTGCGCCTCTCCAGCAATGACCTCGGGACGCATGGGTGTACACCGGTCCCGACGACACCATGCGGACGCACCAGGGTCGCAACTGGGACTAGGACCAGGAGGACTTCAGGCTGGTGATCCAGCGGGTGCTCAACCTCCACAGCATCGAGCCGTCGCTGACCCCCGACGGGATCCTTCCCCTCTGCAGCGATCGGGATCGGGATCAGATACTGGCGATCATGCAGGCGGTCGACGCAGCCAGGCATCGCGGCCGTGGCGACGGCGCGGGCGACAGTCACGTCGATGACGGTGCAGGCGGTAGTCGAGGTCAAGGGGAGTAGCACCCTTCCACCTGAGTGGGCCACAGCGAGGGGCCTAATGGCGGGGGTCCAGGCAGTAGCCGCCCCGCGGATCCAAAGGTGAAGAGGCAGCGGACGGACTCCCCTCCTCCGTCCCCACCCCACGCAGAGCGCACCGCCAGCAGGCGTCCGCTGAGCACTGGGCCGGCGCCACTGCCGGAGGCGAGGAGGAGCATGTGCAAGGACACCAGTTGATCCCATCGTGCGGCAAAAAACAAAATAAAATCATGGAAGGCTCAAGATGATGCAAGTCTGCAAAGTTTTTTGATAGGTCCAAACTTTAGTTTCTGTATTTTAAATTCGAAATTTCCAAGGCTGTTACACCCACGCCTATAGATGGCAATATGGCCCGCACCCGACGCCCCGGCCCAAGGCACGGGCGTTTGGCTCGGCCCAAGCACTGCCCAACCCGTCGGTGTTCGTGCCCGTGCCGGCCCGGCCCGTCAGCCGGGCCGTGCCTCGGCTCCCTCGGTAGCACGCTGGGCCGGCACGGCACGATGGGCTGGCACGGCCCAGGCCTGTATAACGGTAGGCACGGCCCGACGAGGCCAATCGGTAGCCGCCATCGCACCGCATATATAAAGGTTGCTGCGTCTTCTCGCCTCCGCCAGTCCACCTCCACGCCCCAACCCTAACACTAGCCGCCTCCGCTTCTTCTCTCCTCCACCGATCCACGCACGCCTCCACCTCCGCCTCCGCCTTGACTGCTCCGCCTCCGCTTCCGCCTCCGCCTTGACCGCTCTGCCTCTGCTTCCGCCTCCGTTGATCCACGCCTCCATCTGTCCATCCCTCTCCATCGCCATCTCCGATGAACGCCTCGTCGGATCTACCACCGAGGATCGTCGACCTCCCATTGGTGGCATGAGGGCCGTCTCTGCTCTATCTTTCTTTTTCATCTCCGCCTCTCCGATCGCCGCCTCGCCGGATCCATGACCTTGTATCGTCTCCGCCTCTCCGGTCTTCGGATCGTCGGCCGCGCTGTCGATTTCCTCTTTCTTTTTCATTTTTTTTGCCACTCTCGCCCGCTCGCCGTTTCTCTGTGAGCTCTTTGTCAGATCACTCCCCAAACCCAGTCTCTGCTCTCTTCTTCTCATAGATCCGTCGATCTTCATCATCAACAGCAACTCCGGTGCTTCGGATGCGCAGGTACACCGTACACACCTACCTGTGCTCCTCTCTCCTCTCTTGGTTTTCTAATTCTCTCCGGTCCCTAACTGCTCTCTTCTCTCATTCTCTGTGTCTTGTAGGTCGCTGAGCGGTACCGCCGTTGAGGAACCGGAGTGCCGACGATGGACGATCCATCCTCTTGCAACCACGAGTTGAGGATGATGGGGATGCGGGGGTGATGACGAAGATGACTTTGAGGAGGAACGCGTGCAGGTGTTCGGCAACACTTCGTCACCTCCTCACTTCGATGGGTCGCAGCCGGAGACGAAGCCGGACGTGGACGGTACCGGTGACGGTGATGGTGGCACTGGCGCCGTCCGGCGCTGACTCCAGTTCTAGCAACAAGCGGCCAAGATCATCCAAGGTATGAGATGACTTCGAATAACTCTTTGAATCATGCAATGGCTTGCAGGTTCGCGTTTCTACTAAATGCAATCACTGCAAAAAAAACTTTGTCTGCTCATTCATCTGGTGTCACTGGTCATTAGCTTAGGCATCTTAAGTCATGCAAACCTAAAACTGTTAATAATTTGTCTCAGTCTATGCTTAAGTTCAATGCTGATGGTACTGTTCGTCCATGGGAATATGATCCTGATTATGCTAGAACTGAGTTGGTTAAATTGATTGTTGTAGAGGATCTGCCACTTAATTTTGGTCAATCTGCTGCTTTTGAGGAGTACATTCAGAATACTCATAACCCTAGATTCCATGCTGTCTCTAGGCAAACTATTAGTAGAGATGTTTTTAAGTACTTTGACAAGAGTCGTGCTATGCTTATTGAGAGATTCAAGTCTGTTAGCTCTGTTGGTTTGACATCTGATATATGGTCTGGTAATGCTAAGGAGGATTATTTAAGTGTTGTTGCTCATTTTATTAATTCTGATTGGCAATTAGAGAAAAGGATTTTGGGACTGGTGCTGATTGATGTGAAGCACACAGCTGAAAATATTTCTGAACGTGGGCTTTCTATTATTGAAGAATATGGTTTGACTGATCAGGTTTTTTCTATTACCCTAGACAATGCCTCTTCTAATACTAAGGCAATAGATTTTCTAAAACCTAAGCTGTTTGCTTATATTGGTGATTTATATTTGCATCAGCGTTGTGCATGTCATATAATCAACTTAATTGTTAAGGCTGGTCTAGAAGTTTTCAAACCCATGCTTCAAGATTTTAGAACAGCCATCAAATTTGTGAATGCATCTAATCAGCGCATTGCTTTATACAAAAACTAGTGTATTGCTAAGGGTGTTTGACCTCGTAAGTTTGGTTTGGACATGGATGTTACATGGAATGCAACTTATCTAATGCTTAAGCATCTCTTCCCACATAAGGAGCTTTTTTCAGTGTTTATTGCAACTCATCATCCTAGGGTTAATGGTCAACATTGCTTATTGATTTGCACTTGACAATTGCTGAAACTGTGCTTTTATTCCTTGAACAATTTTATGATTCAACTGTTATTTTGTCTGGTGTTTATTATCCAATAGCTCCATTAATTATGCATCATATTCTTGAGATTGCTAGACATTTTAACACTTATGAGAATGATATGGACCTTAGAAATGTTGTTGTTCCTATAAAAAGTAAAAGTAAGTTCTTGGCATACTGGGCTGAGATTACGTTTCTTTATTCATTTGCTTTTATCTTGGATCCTAGGGCCAAGATCAGAGGTTTTAGCAATGTTCTACAAATCATGTCACAAATTATGATCTCTGATTACTCTACTTATTTAACTGAGGTTAGGGCTGCATTGTCTGTCATTTTTTCATAGTATGAAAGTAAGTTTGGTGCTGTGAGATTACAAAGAACAACCCCAGCAGTACTACTGGTAAGAAAAAGACAGCTTAGGGAAAGATTTTTTATGCCAGTGATGCACTTGGACTTGGTGCTGGTGCCAGTCCATGTTCTGGCTATGTTACCTAGATACGGGTGT
>CM020178.1:16102640-16116424 GCA_009805545.1 Oryza longistaminata
CGCTAGATTGACCGTTAAATTCTTATGAAAAAGTCCATTTGCCCTTTGGCTATGAAGAAACATAATAAAATTAATGGAGTACATTGTTGGAGTGTAGAAATTTTTGGGTGGGACCATTATATTTATGAGTTCGTTATGCACCATATTATTTGTGACAAATATACTTTTAGATATGATATAAAAAAAATTAATACTTATTTATTATTTACCATGTGTTTTGATAGTAATACAACAGATTTTTTTATAAGACAAATATTTATTATATGCTTCATAAACAACTTTTAATAACTAATAAATAAGTATTATTTTATGTTTAATATCTAAAAGCATATTTATCGCAAATAATATGGTGATAACTAACACATAAATAGCCCCAGCTAGCAAATTTCTACGCCCAACAATATACTCCATTAATTTATTATATTTTCTTCATAGGAAAGGGCCCAAAATGAGGGGGCCCCCCCTTTTTTTTTTAATTTCTTTCTTTTTTTTTTTTTTTTTTTTCTTTTTTTCTTTTCTTTTTTTTTTTGAAAAGGGCATGAAAGAGATCCAAACTAAAATTCATGGGTATGTGAGGGAATGAGCAAAATTCAAGGGTGTAGACAATTGTTAAGTACCAAATTAACGCCGTCAATACCTGCATAAAACCATAAAAGTAAAACATCCAATGTAATGGTGGGGTTTATTTCTAACCATTTCCACGAGTGTTGGTGTATATTTGAATGCAGGTGACGAACTATCAAAGTTGAGACAAAAGATACATAGAGGAGGAGGTGAATTAAACTCCCATATTCAAGCCTAATGAAACACATTCAAATGGGCCAAATTGCAAGTACATTTGGGCTGAGGGGTTCTCCACCAGAGCCCACGAGAAAATTCGGAGCAAAACGGGCTAGCAAGGGTTTGTCGAACCCATAGCTGTGCTGTTCGGCCCCATACTTCATACGTCGGCAATTACCGACTTGCTATAATGGTTTCTACCAGCTTTACCTGAACAACCGTCATCAGCTGGACACATGGCAAGAGGAGAGTGAAGATGCCATTTAGATGCTTAGCATCTCACATTCCACAAGGCATCTCTCCACCTATAAATACCCCTCTCTCCCTCATTCACAACACACACCAAGATGTAGAGCTGAATTACAAGAGGATCTAAGTATACTTTAGGTTCTTTTATATGTTCTATAGTATATTTAGAATATGGAGAGAGTAAAGTAGAAGAAGTCGGAGGAATCCCGGAGTTGTCAGTAATCCTCTCCTTATTCTTGTACTTTGTTAATTACCCTGGTTCAATAGAAATATCATTCTGAGTAATTAAGATTTGCTTAGTGAGAATTAATTCTTGGTTGTCCACCCGGACGTTGTCAAGTCGAGCTGCGCATTGAGAATATTGGTGCCGGTCAACATTGTTGCTGAAGCCTACATGTAGTATGTTTAGAACAAAAATCCACTCTAACCCAACACCTGAAACATTGGTATACTTCGAGACCATAAATTTTTTTATGTAAAATGATATTATATATGATCTGATAGTCTCCAACACAACACACCATGTATGTATCACTAGTTATAGTGACAAGTGAGTAACTGACAACTACTTCATGCGACTGCAAGACCAAATGAGGTGCAAACCGTGTATGTATCTACTGGAAGGTCATAGAGCATCTCTAGTAGTAATACATGAGGAATGTGCAAAGGTCTCCCTTGGCCCGCCCTCTTTGTAGCTCTTGAGAACAAAGCACGACACTGGCATAACATCGAATGGGTCGCGAGTGAGGAGGTGATCGACCGCCAGGACTCCCACTAGCACGAGACCACGCTGTGGCTGCCCACGGGCGACCTGCGAGGGATAATCGATATCCTCACACACTCCCCTCTTCGATGAGAAATAGAGTAGCATGGCCATGTCGCTTCCAATGATGGGGTTGAACTCGGTGACCACGTATCTGCCGCCACCGAGGGCGATGGCCAAGCTGAGCTTACCCGTGTCGGTGATGGTCATCTCGAGGGCGGAGAGCACTCGCGGAAATGGAAAGGTGGAGCGCGGGTACCACGTGAAGTAGCCCTTGAGTAGGGGTTCCACATAACGAGCCCGCACCCCAACTTGTCGACGATGAGCGGGTCTGTGGGGCGGCCCTGTGAGGTGAAGAAGAGGAGACTGGGGGATGTCGGCGGCGAGGACGGAGGGGAAGTTGGCCTGTGTAGTGAGGTCGGGGTTGGCGCGTTGTGGGGCCATGACGAAGATGGCGATCCATGGCAGAGCGGCGGGTGCGAGGGAGAGCTCTGCACTGCCGAGCTCGGCGTCGGTTTTGTAGCGGCGAGCATGGCCCGCGGCGCCGCCGGCGAGGATCCCATTGGAGGCGTGTGGGTTTTGGTGGAAGAAACTGGAGAGGCCTGGGGTTTGATGTCCATACTGTTTTGAAATCAAGCTGCGCAGGCGTAGCGGAGCGGGCGGAGTCAGGCAAGCCCCGCAACCGCAACTCCGCAAGGCCGAAGACCGAGACCAAAATTTTCGATCTGACCGATGCCCACCCCTAGTGGCTCTAACCAAATATTTGTACATGGTAAATTGTGACATAGTGTGCTGGTAATCAAGCACAATTTAATTACTCCGTATATGATATCACTGTGTAGGTTTATGTAATATCTAACTACGATAGAAAATATCATAGTGAATAATATTCATTTCACATCATAACCAGTCTTCAGAAACATTGAAATACGTTGAAGTAGGTCTCAAATTTGAAGAGAACAGCAATTTTTTCGTGCTAATTTACCTACAAGATGTCGAAAACTAGGTACGGTTAATATAATAAGGGCGATACATTATTTAAACACAGGTTAATATAATAAGGGCGATACATTATTTAAACACATACCAAAAAATCAATAGGTTATAAATGGATCGTATCACTGTCAAATAAAATAAAATGAACTGTTCGTTTGTATGAGAATTTAATAGGCGAAATTTGCCATTGTAAGAGCAACATAACAATGGAAAAGCAATACTAGTTGGTATTAGCTAGTTCATGTACATTCACATGTAAAATAAAAAATTGCTATAAGAGGCTTATCAAATAATATATTTTTATAATATGAAGCTGTCAATATCCTTAAGTCTCCTCTTCCCTCCCTTCCCAGCCACCACCGTACCCTCAATTTCTCCCTTCTCTCATTCTCTCTCATTCTCTTTAGCTACTACCAGTCTACCACACCCTTTTTGCAGTAGTAAACAAGGACAGTGAGCCTGAAAGCCATTTGGGCAATATAAACCAAAATCCATCATCCTCCATTGTTAATTTATCAATGCCAGTGTCATTTTGATAGTGTTGACCTCTATTGGTCACCCTTGATCTTGGTCTAGCTCCATTCGGTTCCTCCAGGGCATGCTTTACCGCCTATGTTGTTAGTCGCGGGCATCCGGGGTGATGTCAATCCCGAACACCAAGGTGATTAACAAACATGAATAGGACTCTTGGGAGCCTATGGTCTTACCGATAAGTTCATCATTAGATTGGTGAGGTTTGGCAGATTCACTAAATGCAAAAAATGGCTTATTCTAGTGCTTATGTAATATATGAGGCGTCGTAAGATAAACATAGCATTAATACTTCTTTTTTATCACGACCATACTTCAACTTACTATATTTATTGAGATATATCCTACATGTTTCAACAATATAGAAATCACCACGCAAACTTAGTTGCATGTTGTTTGAAATTAGATTACAATTGGCAATGTGGTTAATCAGGTGAAACAATGTTTAAAACTTGTCAAAAAAAAGCATCTATCTATTTATTAGAAAGATAGATGGATCTTACATAACGTTTTATAAAATATCTATAGATGATGTATAGAGGTTGAGCACATGCAAAAGCTGTTGGATATTGAACCCACAGGGATATCATTTACCTAGATTGGGGATATTTTTTAATCGCATAACAAGTAGCAAAGTTGCAATTTATATATGGTTTATTACCAAATCCTCTACACTGAAACACATGACAAATTTATCTTCCACCACCGCACAAGAAAGTTGTCAGGGTTATGGATACCCTATACCTAATAGTAGTTGACTAAGCACGGTAGAGCCCACCACATACCATGTCTTATACGGAAACAAACCTCGTATATAGAAAGAGTTGCGGATAAGGAATGACGAGTAGAGTTATATATGGAAACAACAAGGACTAATCGGATTGTATCCATATTGGTCTCTCTAGTTATACTTGAACAAGGGGACATCTATGGGTATAAATACAAGGCCCCCTAGGAGGAGAGGGGACATGCCACAATGCCACAATGACACAAAGCCACAGCAAGATCAATATAGATCAATACAAGCCAACACACGCCGCCAGATATCGACATCAGAGATAAGCCTAGACAAACCTAATATGGTGTATGCGGAGGTCAACAAGAGAGATATAGCTGCTATCTCTGATCTCGCCGAGTGCGGATTCGAGGAGGAAGACTACCCTGTCGTCAACTACGAGTTGGTTATCCATACCGCCAAGTCGACGACAGTCAGATGAGTTATCCCAATTATTGTACCTGTGTGATTCAGATGAATAAAGGAGCAACACCGATTTCGGCCAACAGGAGTAGGGCTATTACCTGACAGATAAGGGGCCGAACATGTATAAAAATCATTGTCTCCATCTTTTCTACTTCAATCTCGCATATACCCTGATACCAACGATCCCTATAGTATGCAAAATACCGTAGTCGTGATATCAAATGTCGACAAAAGTCCATTGCAAAAGGGAGTTTACATGGTGATCCACGATGAGTTGTGGGTGTGCTCACTATAAGAGGGTAGTTGCCGGAGGAGTGGTTTGGTTGCTAGAGAAGGATCAGGGGGAAGTATCCGGTGCAATCTCCCCATTCAGTGCAATCATGCAATCTCCATCTTCCACCGTTCGATCAAGAAATGGACGTCCGAGATTCGTCCACGTCACCATGAGTTAAAAATTAACTCTCATTAAATTTTAACTCATGGGAGTCAATTTTTAACTCATGGTGACGTGGACGAATCTCGGACGTCCATTTCTCGATCGAACGGTGGAAGATGGAGATTGCATGATTGCACTGAATGGGGAGATTGCACTGGATACTTCCCCGAAGGATCAGTTGTTGGCGGATAGATGATGTCTATAGGCTGAAGACACTCAAAGATTCATCGAATATCAAACTAGCAGTGAGATTAAATTGATTGAGATTTGGAAAATTTTAGTTGATAACAAGTAGAAAAGTTAGAATTTTATATACGATTCTATTACCGAAGTAAAAAATTTCTCTACTAACAAAGCACGTGAGAAACTTCTCTCCCACCGCTGCATAGGAAAAACCATCATGAAATAGAATCAGCGTGGTGATCTAATACAATAAGTCGTGTTCGCTAAAGGAACGTCATAGTCACCCTAAAAGGGTTGTTACCAAAGAATCGGAGGAGCACGTGGTTGCCTGGGAAGCAATTGCCAATGATAGGGAGACAATGTTTCCCTTTGAAGATATAACAGAGCTATTGGGAATCAAACTAATGGTGAGATCATTTGTGAGATTCGAGATTTTTTAATTACCTAACAAGTATACTAAAATTGTAATCTATGTAATATGTTTTTAACTACCAAATCAACAAAGCACCCCTCTATTACCGATTCATGCGAGGAATTTGTCTCCCACTATCCTTAAAAACACTTCATTGCGAAGCACGCATACCGGTCTTCCCTTGTGCCAGTCCCAGGCACACCCACACTAGTGTATGCAGTGTGGACCTTGTGGTCTCAACATATGCCACGAAACATGTAAAAAATTGTGCCGATATCCTTAAATGGTGGTTATTTTGGAGGGTTGGAGCCTCCGACTAGTCAGTGGGTCATCGATCAACTAACCACTAGTGACTAGGTGAACGTTGCATTTCCGCCCCCACTACTGTTTTGGCCAAGGCTGCTGTAAAAGTGACTATAGCCTAGAGACATAAAACTATAAAAGGCATCCTTTTAGGTTCATGCCAGTGTGCTGATTGTTTCCATGACTTTGAGGTCAGGAGATATCCTTAAATGTCTGGCTGATACTGTTTCTTTGACGAACATCATGCTTTGCATCCTAGCATTGCTCTCCTGGTTTTGTCTAAACATGGTAGAATCATGGACATAATTTTTTAGGATTGCGCTAAGCAAACCGACACATTTTGCTTGAAACAAAAACTATTTTTCCTACTTGTGCATATTGATCTGATATTCTAACATGTATTACATGCTCTTTTTGTATGCTATGCTCCTTTGTTATATTTGTATGTACACTCTCTGAGCTTTATATCACTTAATTTTAAATTATTTCAGGTCTTACCTTCATTAAGAGATAAACACGATGAGTTTATGCTGAGGGAATTAGTAAAGAGGTGGTCAAACCATAAAATCATGGTTCGGTGGCTGTCACGTTTCTTCTTTTATCTTGATCGATACTTCATCTCTCGGAGGTCGCTTATACCACTTGAACAAGTTGGGCTTACTTGCTTCCGAGATTTGGTAAAATACCTTTTACTCTTGTTCAATCTCTGTGTTGCAAACTTTCTGTGTCCTAATCTGACCAACTCATAACAGATATACCAAGAAATCAAAGGACAAGTTAAAGGTGCAGTGATAGCTCTGGTGAGTCAGCATTCCTACATTGAATTGGGAAAATGATTTTGCGCGTATACTTAAATAGTTGCAATACCTTTCTTTGACAGATTGACAAAGAGCGTGAAGGCGAACAGATAGACAGGGCCCTGCTGAAGAATGTCCTGGGCATATTTGTTGAAATTGGACTAGGCAGTATGGAATGTTATGAGAATGACTTTGAAGATTTCTTGCTTAAGGATACTACAGATTACTACTCTCTCAAGGCTCAAAGCTGGATTCTCGAGGACTCTTGTCCGGATTACATGATAAAGGTACATTTGAGGAGGATCTTATGACTGGTTCTGTCTGTATTTGTACGTGGCATCTCTGGTGTAATAAATGGGTGCTGTTTTTGTTAGGCTGAGGAGTGCTTGAAGAAAGAGAAGGAGAGAGTTGGTCACTACTTGCATATTAGTAGTGAACAGAAGTTATTGGAGGTTTGTTTGAGAATTCCCTGTTCCAGTTTCCAATCACTTCATGTTGATCAGTGCTTTTACTTGCATTTGAGATATGTTCTTACATATTTGTATTCGGACTGCCATATTGATGTTTCTTAAATAATGTTTGGGCACTTTCCCTGTATGGTTTGGAATATCATCTCATATTATTATTCTTCCTGGATTGTCACAGAAAGTGCAAAATGAATTGCTTGCACAATATGCAACTCCCCTGTTGGAGAAGGAGCATTCTGGGTGTTTTGCATTGCTTCGTGATGACAAGGTTTGTTGGACAACATGATTCATTTCTCAACCGTATATCATGAAAACAAATAATATTGAATACCCATTATCTTCTCCAGGAGGAAGACCTTTCTAGGATGTACAGGCTCTTCTCCAAAATTAACCGCGGTCTAGAACCTATTGCTAACATGTTTAAAACGGTATTGCCTCATTGCCTCAAAATTGGCCTGCTTATTCCCTATAACCTTTTGTGCATTCTGATTAAATTATTACTTCTCTGCAGCATGTTACAAATGAGGGCACAGCCTTGGTCAAGCAAGCAGAAGATTCTGCTAGTAATAAGAAGGTGCGGTATTTACTTTAGCATTTTTCTTACTTGTGTTCCATCGAAGTATGGTTATTAGGATTGCGATTTGTGCATGCCAGATTAGTGCTTTAAATTAATTAACTCCCTTTAAACTGGTTTCAGTTGATCAAACAGCGGTCGCTGACTGACTCTTGCTATTTAACCCTGTAAATTTGTCCTTTATTCTATAGTTTTCCTAGTGTGCACAATTCCTGACGCGGTATTTGTTTTTTTCTGGTTGCACTCGAATGCTTGATTCCCTTGCATCTATTTATTAGTGATTCAAATTCATGTTATTTGATTTAGTTTTTTGTGCTCTACTGTATAAAGAACCTAGTGGTGGTGCTGGTAGGTGGGATGCTATGTGATTCTTTAAGATTGTTTTTGCATGTAGCTTGTAGAGTTGCAGTTAGATTACTTATGGGTTTATATTTGATTACACATATACATCTTTAAGATTGTTTTTACATGTAGCTTGTAGAGTTGTAATTAGATTATTTATGGGTTTATATTTGATTACAATTATATGTTTCCCTGAGAAACATATACATCTTTAAGATTGTTTTTACATGTAGCTTGTAGAGTTGTAATTAGATTATTTATGGGTTTATATTTGATTACAATTATATGTTTCCCTGAGAAACATATACATCTTTAAGATTGTTTTTACATGTAGCTTGTAGAGTTGTAATTAGATTATTTATGGGTTTATATTTGATTACAATTATATGTTTCCCTGAGAAACATATACATCTTTAAGATTGTTTTTACATGTAGCTTGTAGAGTTGTAATTAGATTATTTATGGGTTTATATTTGATTACAATTATATGTTTCCCTGAGAAACATATACATCTTTAAGATTGTTTTTACATGTAGCTTGTAGAGTTGTAATTAGATTATTTATGGGTTTATATTTGATTACAATTATATGTTTCCCTGAGAAATATATAAATCTTTTGAAGTTCAGAACTTTTGATTATTTCAAATTTGTTGCAACAAGCTGGTATTTAGCTAATATTCTAATATCAACTATTTGTACAGCCCGAGAAAAAGGACATGGTTGGTATGCAGGAACAGGTACGCAACTTGAACTTCTTGCACTTTGTTGGTGAAATGTTTTCCACCTAACATGCGATTTTTTTTAGGTTTTTGTCTGGAAAATCATTGAGCTCCATGACAAGTATGTAGCTTATGTCACAGAATGTTTCCAGGGTCACACCCTCTTTCATAAGGTCTGCCAATCGACACATTCCTATTCCTTGTTGTTACCATTGGTTCATTAAGTCAAATGTGATGCCTCATTCTTACATCTCTCATTCTACAGGCCCTTAAAGAAGCATTCGAGGTCTTCTGTAACAAGGGTGTCTCTGGCAGTTCAAGTGCTGAACTGCTTGCCACCTTTTGTGACAATATTCTGAAGAAAGGTTGCAGTGAAAAGCTCAGTGATGAAGCCATCGAAGATGCTCTTGAGAAGGTGCATATTCTCCCTTCTCTTTTGCTACCATTATTAAATTTTAGTAGAAGGAAATCTAAGCTGAAAATGAAATATGATTCAGGTGGTGCGATTGCTTGCATACATCAGCGATAAAGACCTCTTTGCTGAGTTTTACAGGTAATGCTGTGTTATCTTGTTTTAAGCCTATATACCTCCTGAATTTAAGAAACATTCCTTTTTGGACTTTGTATTCATATTGCTTCATGTGTGGAGCTATTTGCAGGAAAAAACTTGCAAGGAGATTGCTTTTTGATAAGAGTGCCAATGATGAACATGAAAGAAGCATACTTACCAAACTCAAGCAGCAGTGTGGTGGACAATTTACTTCAAAAATGGAGGGAATGGTTACTGATCTTACTGTTGCAAGGGACCATCAAACTAAGTTTGAAGAGTTTGTGGCTGCACATCAGGAGTTGAATCCTGGAATAGACTTGGCTGTCACTGTTTTGACAACAGGATTCTGGCCAAGTTACAAGACTTTCGATATTAACCTTCCTGCTGAGATGGTAAGTGGCTTTTTCTTGCAGATCTTTAGGGTTCGTCATTACATGCTTGTCAATTGTCATGGATGATGAGCTGAAACATGATCCATATTTATCTTCTTTTCCATGAAACATTTATTGCCATGTGATACTTTTTACATGAACATTTGCATTTATTATTTTTAGGTGAAATGCGTGGAGGTTTTCAAGGAGTTTTACCAAACAAGAACAAAACACAGAAAGCTTACCTGGATATATTCCTTGGGAACCTGCAATATCAATGCAAAGTTTGAGGCAAAAACTATTGAGCTCATTGTCACAACATATCAGGTAAATTTAAATTATATGACTGTCAACAAATCCGTTGCACTAAAACCTTTATGATACTTTTTTGACATGCCTCTCCTTTTGCAGGCTGCATTGCTGCTGCTATTCAACGGATCTGACAGGCTTACTTATTCTGAGATTGTAACACAGCTAAACTTATCAGATGATGATGTAGTGCGTTTGCTCCATTCTCTCTCCTGTGCAAAATACAAGATTCTTAACAAGGAACCAGCTAATAGATCTATTTCACCCAACGATGTTTTTGAGTTCAATTCAAAATTCACTGACAGGATGAGAAGAATTAAGGTATTTCCTGTTTTTGTGTTTTGCGTGTTGGTGGGCCTTCTTTCTGGAGTATGAATGCTGTGATGTTAATGGTTGTGTTCTTCATATTATATGCAGATACCCCTACCTCCTGTTGATGAAAAGAAAAAGGTTGTTGAAGATGTTGACAAGGACAGGCGGTATGCGATTGATGCATCGATTGTGCGCATTATGAAGAGTCGCAAAGTTATGGGCCATCAGCAGCTAGTTGCGGAATGTGTGGAGCAGCTCAGCCGCATGTTCAAGGTACCGACTACATATTACTTCTAGGAAATCCCACATATTTTAATCCTTATCACATCTTGTATAGTAGGATATGAGCACAAAAGTCATGCGGCATATTTTTGTCTTCGATGCATCTTGAATTAGCTGATGTGCTTTAATGTGTTCTGAGCTCACATGTCAATCATTTTGAATTAGCTGTTTTTCTTTCATCTCGAGAAGTTGTTCTTATCATGAGGAAGCAGTTATTTCATTTAAATTAGTTATATGACTACAGTACACTGCATTCCCTTACTTTGGTTTTTGTGCCACTGCAGCCTGACTTCAAAGCCATCAAGAAGCGAATCGAGGACCTCATCACAAGGGATTACCTGGAACGCGAGAAGGACAACGCTAATGTGTACAGATACCTGGCTTGATTGGTGGTTGGTGCTAAGGGAAGAAACAGCTAAGCTTTGCTGACTCGCGAGCTTCGCTGCAGCGGTGTCATGATGCTTCATCAACAATTTCGTGGTCATGCGGTGTTTTTTGGGCATTTCTATGTTAGGATGTACCGCGGTCTTCCCCGGCTGCAGCACTGGCTGGTCTGGTCTCATTTTGTACATGCGTCATCGGATAGGAGAATGATGATAATCTCAAAGATAAAACGGTAGCAGGGCATATCGGCTGGATAAGTGAGGCACTTGGTCACTGTTAAGCGCAGGTGCTAACCATGCCGTTTTATGTATGCCCTTGGCACTCCTGAGAGTTAACCTGGATGCTAAATGGTTATTTATTTGCTCTATGAAATAGTAGTATTAAGTGAATCTTACATTTATTCTCGTTTCATCTGCCCTGTGCTCTCATGCGAAATTGCGAATGTATCAGTATGTGTTCATTTAACCGGTCGCGCCGCGTCGATGCGATACTTGGGTTTGCTCTTGATCATTTTAATCACCAGGATTGCTTTTGTTTTTTTTTTTTCTAAAAAGAATATTACCAGTGGTTCTGGTGTATGGAATCGTTTTTTTAAAAGCACTATCGTTTTTTTTTTCATCTGGTGTGTTAGTGTGTTACCAGTGGCTAGAGGTTGAGAAGTGCTAACTAGTTTCGGTCAATTCGGATGAAGATGTGGGGTATGGTTTGGATTTTAAACGAAAGCGATCTTGTAATTGAAAGTTCGATCTTGTAATTGAAGCACTTTTGCTAGTTGAGAACTCAACATGTGGAGGTTCAAATGCACTATGGCCTTGCTCAAAATTTTCGAATTGTTTTGCGCTCGGCTGAAAATAAAATAAGTTTAAGGCTGAAAGCAAATCCTAAAATCCCAAGTTGAACTGCTCAAATTTTCTGCCTACGTATCCTACCGTGTCGCTCTAAAAAAAAACAGTGTCATACATTTTATCACTCGCCGGCATCGGGCGGCATCACGCAAGGCTCCGACACGGCGGGGCTTGCCACCGACGCCTCCAGGAACCGCCTCTGCTTCTCGCCGGCGAGGCACAGCACCGACGCCTCGCACACCTCCTGCGCCGGCGGCCGCGCCTCCGCCGGCCGGAACCTCATGAGCCGCGCGTACTCGGTGAGCAGATGGAGCATGTAGTCGTAGACGGCGTCCATGTCGAGCTCCTCCATCAGCCGCTGGCCGCGCCGCCCCACCGCCTCCGCCTCCGCCGGGTGCGCCTCCCCCCACTCCACGGCGTCCCTGATCGACTCGCACATGCCGCCGGCGGCGACGTCGATGTGCACCGGCCAGAAGTTCACCTCCGGCCGCAGCCCACGGCTGAAGAAGTCCTCGTACTGCGGGTCAATCACTAGCGCCATGGACCCACATGACAGTATGTACTTTAGGCTCACCGACCAGGCGAACCCCTCCGCGTATATTTTATACCTGAAACAAAGCTTTGGTTTTAAACTGATCGGTGTATACAACTAAATCATAGTTTTTTATTTTAACGCCACGACACCATTACATACCTATGGGTGCACTGGCTGGAGAGCTTGGAGTTATGGTACCCGGACTTGACCTCCTCATCCCAATTCTGCATTCATCATAATGTTAGTCAGTTTTATTAACCTTTATTACTATCTTCGTTCTAAAATACTTAATGTTCTGATTAATAGGTAAAAGTTACGATACTTTATGGCATAGGTAGTACAATGTAATAGTTCCGGTTCTGATTAGTAACTAAAAGTTACGATATTTTAGAATAGAGGCAGTATAATGTAATGATTGATCATGTGTTTATTTATGTGAGTGGAATATATACTTGGCGCATGATCTCGGCGTGCCACATGTTGGTGTCGTTGCAGTTAAGCAGTGCGACCCTCAATGGCGACGCCACGTCAGGGTTGCCCTTCCAGTACGCCGTTGCCACTCTGTCTTGCCATTTGATTGCCTTGGCCCCCTCCTTGATGTCCCTGAACTCCTTGCTCCATGGCTCGATATTCGTCTCCGGCCTGCATTTCATCAAAACACAAAACCTCAACTCATATTTGCCAAACAAACAAAAATAATTAAAAAAACAGAGAGAGCACCCAAATCTGTCCTAGAATTTGAATCCTTTTGAATCCCGAGCGAATCACTACTACAGAAATACCAATGAGCCTATTTGGCTGGCTGGTACAGCCATTGTACGCAGCCGTTGCTGCTGCAGCTGCAGACTCAACTTACTGTTTGTGTTGGCCACACAACAATAAAGTTAAGTGCAGCCGAACAGGCCCAATATGTAACCGTTCATCTCCGACGGTTCATATTTACATAGAATTTTCAGTACTATAATTGGTAAGATATAGTAGAACCCAATTAGTGATACTTATAACTCTCTACGGTGAAAAATATACTTGATGTTTAGCACATCATTTGGTTAAACCATGGAAATCTTGACCGCTAATTTTATATCAGTAGAAATTTATGATATAATGGTACTGCATTTTAAGATAAATTTAAACATACCATATTTTCTGTTTATAAACTAAATATTCGGGGGGAATTATAAATATCAAAAGTTTATCTAAATCTTGTTCTAAACCCAAATATTTTAATGACCATAGAGAGCGATATTAATAGTACTACTATACTGTAGCACTGGGAAGAGAAGATGGACCAATGAATAATAATAAAAAGAGCAAAATATATTTTTTAAATTCTCTTCAGCCCCAGAAGGACCAATCAGGGAAAGGGATGTCGAAGTGGTTCCGGGTGGTGCAGTAGCGGAAACAGCGCGCGCGCGCAGGCGCGCGTACCGGCAGGTCTCCGTT
>CM020178.1:16116524-16165326 GCA_009805545.1 Oryza longistaminata
CCTTGCGGTTCGGCCGCGCGAGAGAAAGAGCAGCAGCGGCTGGGTGGGGAGGCGGCTTCCTCGCCCTCCCCTCTGCCAAATCCGGCGGGAGGGGACCCGGCAGCGGTCGGGCGGGAGGAGCGGTGACCGGGCGGCGAGAGAGGTGGGGTGGGCGACTGGGCGGGAGAAGCAGCGAGCAGGCGCGGAAAGCGGGGAGTGGCGGTGGTGGTGGAGCGACGGCGGCTCGACGGAGGAAGAATTTGTTTTTTGAGAATTTGGTGAGGGTATTGTTTTTTGAAATTTGTGATGTATTTGATCTGATATGTGATGTGCCCGTGATTTTGTGATATCACCAACATTTTTTATGTATTTTTTGAGAACTTGTGATGTATTTAATCCGATTGTGATATACTGTGATTTGGGGATGTAGGGAAATTAATATGCAATCAGTTAAAAACAATGAGAAAAACCTTTAGTCCCACGCACCTGGTGCTACCAAACCGGGACTAACACGATGGCTTTCTCCACCATTGTAAACAAAGTTTATACTGACATGAAAATCCTACAATAATTAACGACCTCAACTAACAATAGGGGAAAACCATTTTTACAACTTAAGGGATATTAGTTATCATGTTCTTTATTTATCATTAATTTGATAATCGTGGGAAATGTTTAAAAATAGCAAAAAGTGTATTTAATGATAAATTTGATCTACACAACGAAGAAAAAAAATGTGAAGCCAATTCTATAAACAATATGTTTACTATCAGCAGCCATTTTTATTTCTGAATGTGTAGATCATTTGGATTTGATCCTTTATGAGATTGTACATGACTACAGTTATAACTATTTTATTTAGTGTTTGAGAGGTAGGACGAAGCATCTGAGGGACCTAAGGGCACATGCCCTTAGTAAATAAGTCTGGTGGTGTGTACCACTTATTCTAAAATACACTAGATAGTTTCCCAAATCAATGGACTAGTCTTTTATATTATGATGAGAAAACCTCTTATCAAATGTAATTCTAATTATACTTGCACTACTTTAATTGTGTAGAACGCAAGAAAATCATGTCTAAATCAATGTTTATAATGGGGGAGATTGGAGGAAACGACTACAATCAGCCTTTCTTCCAAAACCGATCCTTCATCAATGAGATCAAGCCATTGGTACCAAAAGTTATATCCAAGATTGAGAACGCTATCAAGGTGAGCTTCCTTTCGGTCTCAATAATCAATAAATAAAACCCTAACACGTAAAATCTTATATTACTTATAGCAATTCATCCCATTATATATGTTTAGATTTTATGGTATTTGAGTGCCTATACAGGTCCTAATCGACCTAGGAGCCAAGACGATTATTGTTCCAGGAAATTTTCCTATAGGGTGTGTTCCAGGTTATCTCGGGATGTTTCGAAACAAGTTAAGTCCTAAAGACTACGATGTGTTTGGCTGCATAAAGTGGTTGAATGACTTCTCTGAGTACCACAACCATGCTCTCAAGCGCATGATGCATCGGATCCCTCACGATCCTACAATCACCATACTCTACGGTGACTACTACAATACCGCTTTAGAGATCACCCGTCACCCTGCCATACACGGTAAAGTTGTCCTGGGATAAAGAGAGTTTCTTTGTTGATGTATGGCATGAATTCAATCATAGTTAAATCAAAATCAAAATCACTTAGGGTGGTTGTTGTTCGTGGCAGGGTTCAAAAGGGAGATCGTGTTTGTGGCATGCTACAAGGGTGGCAACTCGTCAATGAATCTTTGCCCTGACCCATCGACACACATATCATGGGATGGGTTGCATCTCACTGAAGCCGCTTACAAGTTCGTGGCCCATCACATGTTGCACGGACCATATTTGTTGAACCGTCCATATCTTCTAAATGATTTCATGTACTACTAGCTCAAAATCCATATAATGGTGCTAGCAACTTTAATCACCTATACGTATACAGGTGTGTGCGAGTGTGTGCACCCAATTATACTTTCAAATAATTAACTTTTATCAATTACATATATATACCATATACTCCCTTCGTTTCAGATTAGTTATCATTCTAGCATTTAAGTTTTGTTGTCAAAATAGTTGTCATTCTCACATTTAATTTTTTTATCAAAATACTGATCATTTAAAGGCGACCTTCCATTTTACCTTTTATTAATGCACCAATGCACAACTAGATAATCAGAGTTAATGTTTGGAAACTAATGGGATATAGTTCATGAGGGTAACAATATAATTAAGTTGTGACATTTTCTTGTTTGGTGTTAAATTTCCTAGAATTACAAATAATAATATGAAACAGAAGAAGTAAGTTTGTTCTAAATTTTGAAATTTATTTTGTGAATAATCAGCTACACGTCAATCTAGACCAGAAACTAATTCAGAAAATGCAATGATAGCTAGCTCTGTATATGCATGGAATTTGCATGAGAATAGGATGTATATTACGAGATTTTTGATACACTACTACAGAATAGCTAATATGAGTCAGCACTACAGGTACTGGAACAGCTAAAACCGCGGCATTTATAGTGTTTTTCCCATCTCCTACGGACTGAAAACATAAAAAAAACCGATACCTAAGTTTTTTAAAAAAACATGCACCTATATAGTGAGCCGAGCAGAACCGGTGGGCTCTGCCCACCGCACCACCCACTCACTCACCACGCCTTTTTCCTCTTCTCTCCTCCTCTTTTTCCTCTCTCTCCTTCTTCCTTCTCTCTTCCTCTCCACTTCTACCTTCTCCTCTCCTCCTCCATCCACCACGGCGGCAGCATGCGCGGAGTCCTCCCCTTCGCCAGATCCATCGGGAAGGGAGGCGGTGGTTCGGCGGCGGCACAGCAGCGTCTTCCCCTCCGCCAGATCTAGCGGGAGGGGAGGCGGCGGCCCGTGCCTGGAGATGACGTGCAAGAGGGAGGCGACCTGCGCCCCTAGGCGGCTTGAGGTGGCGTGCAGCGTTGGGATGAAGGTGGCCTGCACCGAATTTGGCCCCTCGGCTACGGGGATTCGGAGGTGGGGCATGGCGAAGACAGCCAGCGTGGTGATGGGGCCGCCGGTTGGAGGTGTGACGGCATCGGTCGCCGGTGTATCCGTCTCTCCCCCTCCCTCCTTTGTAATTTGTTGATGTATATGTGATCTATTGTTGATCTAGATGTGTTGTTTTTCAGAGGATTATTGACTATAGTTCATGTTTATGGATTTGAGAAAATTTTGGGATTTGGGTATTAGTTGGGATCGGCTTTACGGCTCAATGCATCGGCTCGATGCGTCGAGACAATTTTTTTTCGGCTCGTGGACATCTCAAAGGTGCCGGTTTTGCAACCGGCAGCTTTGACCCCGGCTAATAATCAGTCCCGCATCCGTGGTGCCGATTGGAAAAACTGGTACCTAAGGGGGGTTTTTCCAACCGGCACCAAAGGCCTTTTCTATAGTAGTGATATGGCATGTCTAACAAGACCAAGGAGCTACACCATGCATGAGAATGAACCAAGAAACGAATTTACTCTTCTTCAGAAAGTTTTCACGGACAACCCAACTGCAGTACACGCAAGTACAAATAACGAGATCTAATCAATCTTACAGTTGTCCTTGATGTCATTTGACCAACTCAGACAATATTTGTGTCTGGCAAAAATATCATGAAAGGGGTAACAATTTTACATGAGCTATCGATGAATTGCATAGGAAAAATATGGATGAGATCATTTTTAAAACTAGGTGATACCCCGCGCTTTGATACGGGAATTGCTAAGTAATATTCCGCGTGTTCTTTTAAACAATCGAGCTATTGACAACAAATATAATAGTATGCCAAACCTGGTTATAGTAGAGAGATAAAATTAATATACCGTGTAGGAAATTATCGATAGAATGTTAGGTTGCTGCCTAATATTTACATTGCAAGGAGAAGTTAGGAAGAAAATAGATGAAAGGGCAGGGTTTATTTGTACTAATCTTGGAACAAAATTCTCCGTATCACATGATTCCTATTACTCCGATTGACAAACATATATCCAAGAAAATATAATTACATAAATTATTTATTTGTTGAATAATTAGATCATTGCAGATCATATGTCCTTAACTATATTCCTGTATGTGTCATAGACTGGAAGACGACTTGTATATAGATTTGGTCCAATCAACTGAGATAATTTGATATTGAAGTATTTGCCTCATGTGTATGAGCCATAAAGAAGGTGGGAAACTGGAAAATAAACAAATATTTATACACAAAGTGATGAAAACAGTGATGAGAAAATGAAGTAAATGAAGAATCATTGGCAACCATAATAATGTTGAGAATATATGTATAGGAAGACTGTTATATACACCTGGGTGTACATACTCCCTCCCCTCATACCATTGATTAACTTTGAGATCCGTACCTGTTAACGGGGTTGGCAGTGCAGAGCCATGCAGTATGTACCCATTAGCCGAATCGATGCATGGTATTATTAATTTGAAAAGTGATTAATTACCGCTAATGCATAACTAACCACCTGAAGAATAGGTCAGTGAGGAACGGTATCTGCATCAACAAAGCCACATACTGCTTCATTAGGATTTTGGTTTGCTCCGTCCAGGTCGAGTTTACGCCGCTGGTGACTTTGGATGGATGAAGGAGTGAAGAGCCACATCCCTTTGGATGGTGCCACAGGGTCTAGGTATGTTTTTCTGATTTGATGATTGATTTTTTTTCGTTGGATTTATGGGTGTGAACTTGAATGATTCTGGATCATTGAGTCAGGCAAATTCTTATGGATGAATGCAACCCTTCCTTGGACGTACTGGATGGTAAGTCAATCCCACATGGTGTTCAGACAAGGTGAGATCAAGATACCATATTTTCTGAATTCTAGAAATAATCGGCCGATACTGATACATATTGAGTTGTGATATGCAGCCGTGTAGCCATGGAGGAGGACGTGCCATTGATGGTTGGCTCGCATGATTCAGGTCATGGAACTCCGGTGACAAGGTATCTTTCTTGGCTGGCATAGTTGTCAGTTGATCATAGTTGTTTCTTCCCGTCTAATTCATCTTGTGAGCATGGCAAGCCAAAAACTGCATTGACATCGTTGGGACCAAATGGCAACTCCTGGTTGAAATCTGTAACAGTAGTGCATGATTTTGGATCAACCTTGCTCAGAAGCCATGCCCCAAACTGCCTGTTTACCTTAGTAAGTTTGATATCCAAAATTCCATCAAATCCAATTTCAGCAATCAACTCCTTCTTCCTATCATTGAAGTCTTTTAGTGATATTAACTATGCATTTGGGCTGGCCCCTGCAATTGATACCAAAGGTAGTGTTGTCTTTCTTCTGTCTATTTAGTACCATACTTTGCAGATACCTAGATACCACCCGTGCAGCCGTCTTTTGAAGGCTACCCCTTGTGCCTGAGACCTTGAAAGCCTGCGGATAATTATTTTTCAGAACACAAATAGAACATATACTAGAGGCTGAGAAAAATTGAGCGTATTTAAAAATTCAACATGTACTTCTGTTTTAAAAATCTGCATATAACCAAAATACATGGTACACTCATATCACTGTCAGAAACTTCAAAATATTTATTGGATAAGAGTGGAATACATGTTTGAGAGAAAGTATAGCACAAAGGAAACATCATACGATTATTAGTCATTCTAAACTCGATTCTTTCAGGCCTTCGCATGTTCATTATGTTCTCCTTTGAAATTCCACAGGGTACTTCATAGACTAGACTTCTATATTGTTCACATTTTTCTAAGTATTTGACAACTACAAAAATATATTGACTAACCAAATGGTGAAGATATGCCAACCAAAATATCAAGATGGACTAGGTGTACAAAACCATGATATCAAGAATTTATGTTTACCAAGAAAATTACTATTCCAGTTGGTTAGTGATGAAGGCCTATGGTAGGACCTTTCGCCAAACAAATTTTTGATGGAAAAACCTCTAACCCATGTCTTATAACCCTGTGATATCCTATTTTGTGCCTATATTAATGCGGATGAAACTCCAAATTTTACATTATGTGACTTTAGATACGACGATGGAACAGAGAAAAGATATTGGGAAGGTACGTCGTTAGGAACATGTCCTCTCAAATATCAATATCCTTCTTCATATAGCATGTCTCAATGAAAACATTGCTATTTTGGCAGATTTTACGAGTACAATACCTATGCTCTGATCTTTGGTAGATTTTACGAGTACAACAACTCTTCTCTACTCATTGTTGATGGCTCTCCTAACACCACTCTAGCTTTGGGTAGCCACTAGACGTTCCCTACAATAGCTCTTCTCTACTCATTATTGATGCCTCCAATTTATTCGAACCCCCGTAAGGGACCCGATCAAAGGGCAAACGATCCACCCCGCACTGGCACCAGAAGATATACGGGGTCCACCTTGGAAGCCCTATGGGTGAAAAAAGGCAGCCCCGGTACTAATTAACCCTACACACTATTAAAAAAATCATTTTTATAGTTGGCCAAATCAGCTTTTCCCAGGCAGCTAGCCTCGCCACCTGAGGGTAAAGGCCTACGGAAATACTGTATTTTCGTAGGCAAGCTGACGGCATCTAGCGAAAACCGATTTTCGTAGGCGAACTCCTAAAGAGATCCACCTATGAAAATATTTTCAGAGCTCAAAGAAAAAAAGATAGATCCAAAAATATTCCCTCTATAGGCAGATCCAAAATCCCCCTAATCCATTCACAAATTCATCACAATCCTCAAATCCATTCAACAAATTCATCATAGATACACATAAAGAAAGATCAAAGAAAAAAAATTCATCGAAGCAGCCGTCGCAGCCTGCGTCGCTCCCGAGCAAATCCGAGGCGGATCCACGTGCCCAAGTATGCATGGCCAGGCGGCGTATCTGCACTCCCGAGGAAGGCCAATGGCGGCAGATCTGCGCATCCGAGGCCGATCGTCGTCTCTATCGCTGATGCCGTCGTCGTCGCGGTCATTGTCGTGTGGCAGAGGAAGGCCAGAGGAGAAGGGTGTGATAGGGATGGAGGTGGGAGAGGAGTCTGAGGTAGAGGGAGTAGGTGGAGAAAGAGAGGGCTGAGGGAGAATAGGAGGTGGAGGAGCCGCCGGACATAGCTGAAATTTATTAGCGCCTTCACATTTTGCAAACAAATCGACCACTTAAGATTCCGCCTACGAAAATCAAAATTTTCCAAGCAAAGTCTTAAGAGGTCCGTGCCTGCGAAAATAAAGTTATTTCTGTAAGCGGTCCTTTTAAGGCTCTGTCCGAAAAAAAAATTTCGCAGGCGGAGCTAAATCAGCGGATCTCTAACTATTTTTGCAAGTGTTTACAGGAGGACTTTTTTTCTGCCCTCCTAGGAAAATAAAAGTTAGCGCTGGTAAAAACTGTATTTTAAGTAGTGATAGGGGTGGCTCTCTAGTACAGACAGAGAGACCGAGATTCTCCTTGTTCCGCTTACTGTCACACCTTGCTCTTCCGTCTTGGACATTAGCATCTTTCTCTTTTGCTACTTTTTTTCACTTTTATAAAAAACACAATATAGACACTCACAACATGCGCACATTGTTTTTTGAGATCAAATATCATAGCAATGCATTAGTTCACTTTAAGAAATTAAAAGAATCGTTGCAGTCCAGCTTTATAAAAAAGAAAAAGCCAACAAATTAGGTTCCTACGGACGAGACAAACGCTTCACATGCAACGGGGATTTTTGATTTACTAGAAAAGATGCCTGTGTGTTGCAACAGGTAAACTAAAATTATAATAAATATAAAAATCTTAGACGATTACGGTTTAATTTTTCATGATATGAGTCCTTAAAAAAATATATTCCTTAGAACTAAAAAAGTTCTCAAAAAAAAAAAAAAGGCCCATTGAACCCTACCGGCCTGCTATTGCGCACCTTGCCTATGAAGTATGTGTGGCCCAGCACTGCTGTGGCCCGAGATGGAGGCCAGCCCAACGCGGGATCAATCTGTTCCAATCATTTTGATGGACGAGTCAGATCGATTCTAAATCCATCAAAATAGTCGGTGCCAAAAACCCTAACCCTAATCATACTACGGAAAAAAAAAGACGGAAGAAAAAAATTAGAAGCATTATAGATTTTTTAATTAGGTATAGATATACTCCAGATATGATGACCAGCCAGCGTACCAGCCATTTTGTCACTGTTCCATGATAGCATATTTATCCTTTTCCGTTACGAATAAGTCAATGGTGGTTGACTTTTAAGCTTTCCCCTATAAGACCATTTTACCCTCCTATGGATGTTCAAAATTAAAACATAACATAACAAACAGAAATATGAAACTATAACGCACAAAACTGAAGGATGCATGGGCTCTGAAAATATTGATTTTTTCAGAAAACCAAAATGGGAAAACTTCAGTGTTATTTTCTTTGAGAAAAATAATACAGTGGGAAGATGTTGTTCTGAAAGTTTCTCACAAAATAATTACATTATGCAATACTTGTATGTGGACATGCAAATTTATTTCCTTCAAATAATTCATTTTGAAATGCTTAAACTGACATGCAAAATTTCCTTACCATAAAATAAATAATTGCAACACTCTAAATTAAATACTTAAAATAATTCATTGTAATTACAGCATCAGGGCATAAGGGCCTTATATTAGTTTAAATTTTTTTTACAATATTCAGTTCCCATAAGGGCATAATATATAGTCTTTTGGGTGTGAATCATGGAAATAATAAAAAAAATATGACCAGTAATAGAATAGTGGTAAATTAACCAAATAATAGTAAAGAACACCCCCCAACTATTTCATTGGACCAATTAACTCCATAAACTATTTTTTAGCTCATTATACCTCCTAAACTATAAAAAATGGTCCACGTTACTCCATCATGACATTTCTCTTTTTTTGCCTTTTTATAGAAGTTGTATTTTAAGCTGAAATATTTGAGCCATCTGCAACACCATTATCAAACTTCAAAAATATTTTTTTTGAGTAAATTTAACAAAAATTCATATACTTTAGCTAAATTATCACAAAATTATAGAATTATAATGATGCATCACAAAACTACAAATTTAACAATAAATTTATTTAAAAAACTACAGGTTTAAGGGTAAGTAACACAAATCTACATATTTAATAATAAAACTATCATAAAACTACAAATTCTAGGGTTTGAATCCTTAGCACTAATGTTATCTTTGAGTTATATACGTTCATATTTTGTGCTTAAATTGACATTAAACCTGTAGTTTTGTGATAATTTTTTTTACTTAATCTATAGTTTTACCATACTTGGCCTTAAATTTGTAGTTTTATGATCAATTTAGTGTTAAAACTATAGTTTTGTGATACATCATTTTAATCTGTAGTTTTTTGATAATTTGATCGGATTATCTATAATTTGTTACTCTGTTTATTTATGATTGTTTGCTTGAAAATCTCAACATTGAAATCAGTCGTTGATATTTCCAACCTATGTAAACAGTGAGAAATTTTTTAAAAAAATATTGAGACGTGTGTTGTAACCGGGGTTGCCCTTATCGTTTTTTGGGGAGTTACCGCCACCCTGCGGTAGGGCAGTTACCGCGGTAACCACCGGCAACCGTGTGAAATTCACCTCCAAAAAATTGAATTCAAAAATCGGCGGTTTCGTGGTTTTGGCGTGGTTACCGTGCGGTTTTTGGCGATAACCACGATATTCGAGCGGTTATCGCCAGTTGTGTAGCAGAACACATAAAATTGAAAAGCCTCTAGAAAAAATTCAAAAAAACGGAATTGGTGGTAATTGGAAGAATATATAGGATACTTACAAATCTAACTTTTTAGTGTAAAATACAAAAATCGGCATGGCCTTTTCTATATTGTGGACTTCGAAGCAATTCAATATTTCATAGTATAATAATTACAAATTAGCATTACTTGCACATCACTACCATATTTCACATGAGCAACAAATGACCCATTATCATTGCAATAAATGTACATCTACTCACCCAACAAATAACACATGAACTCTACAAAACCATCTCCCACATCACTAGCAAACCATATTTCACCTATTTCACAAATCTTCATATCTCAACGAACATCAATCTTTCACAATGTATTTTACCTAAACCCAATACATTTTTCTTTTTCCAATTTCTAAACTATTTTTGGTTTTGCCCTCAAATTTGTATTTATCTTAGTCTATGTCAAAAAAAAATTTCACCATCTGCCACTACAAATCAAGATTTTTTTATTTTTTTCATAATTTTAAATTTTCTCAAATTTCATCCAAACATACCGCGGAAAATCGTTACCATGTCCCGGCAGTAACCACGGTTATCGCGCAACAAGGTAAACCCTGTTGTAACACGCATGAATCTATTATGAGCCAAAAGAATAACTTAGGGTGTTCCAATAAAATAATTTACGGGTGTAAAATTAATGAGCATTTTTCAATAAGAAGTGCAAAAATTCCTAATTAATGACATGAGAGAGGAATATATTTCCTCCTCAACAGTTAATAAAAATATTTGACATATCGGAGGGTTCATTTAGTACCCTTCAATTACAGGTTCATTTACTTGTGCATTGCAGCGGCTATTAAGTAAACGACACATAAACATCTAGAGTTTGTATTTAATAATACCAGATCCAATACATCCAGATGGCATAGGAACAAATTTGACTGTTTAAAGTAAAATGTATAATATTTTTCTCAATAAAATATTTGGCTTAACAACTATAAATTTATATCTTTTCGATCTTAATTTAAAAATAAAATAATCTTAGAAATTTGATATGTTAAACCGTCATTAGTTGATTGGCTCGCTACTTTTTTAGAGAACAGGTCAGAGATCCGGCTTTTCACTGAAAGCCATAACGGCAGGTTCAGCTGGGGTTGCCAGCATACAGGAAAGTTCAACGATCAACAGATCGACAGAAAAATCAAACAACTCTAGAAAGGCCTAAACAGCTCTGATCGGATGTAACCGCCGACGAGAGTCTTCCGCGTGATGCCGACTTCATCCTGCATTCCGATGAGGTGCTGAGCCCTTCACGGATCTCCGTGCCGTGACGCATATGCCCCGATCAAAAGCTGTACACGATTCGCTGTCCCTCCATCGCCGCCATCGATAGCAGATTGAGGTTCTTCATACTCCACGCTACTTATGGGATCTTCTCCGCGGCCTACTTCCTCTACAATGCAACTGCTAGCACCTACAAAGCGTCTGGCCTCCCTACCGTACCGGATTTGCTGGTCTCCCCAACGCAAAGCAGCGCAGTGTCGGCCTCATTGCCAATGGTGACAACTGCATTGTGGTACAGCTGCCAATGGTGACAACTGCATTGTGGTACAGCTCTACCCAGCACACCTGTAGACCACCCGCCATGACTCCCTTTTGTGTTGCTGTTCGAAGACCCGTGCGTGGATGAAGAAGAGCCTTGCAAGTTCGCTGGAATACCACCATGGTGGCATGGTGTGCCCACGATATCATCTCTCATGAAGCTATAGTGGATTGACCTTCAATATGGGCTCCAGACTAATGACCCCTATGTGGCTATGTGGAGCATCCGAGGCTATGCTTTGTTGCGCTTCCTCCAGGTTATGAAACAGGTATACCAGCAAATGATTTCGAGAAACGTCGACTGGTGGCATCTTGCAACAGCAAAATTCGATATCCGCAGATTGCTTGTCAGCTTGAAGGCGAAGATCATCTGCCTATGCTGCTCAGAATGTGGACCTATACAGAGGAGAATGACCATTGGTCCGTCGAGTTCTGTGTCAATATGCATGAGTTGTGCAATGATGGGTGTTCTTCATGTGGATTTCCTCAGCAGATAGTCCCCAGACTTCTATCTATTTCGAGCAGACAATTTGATGTGTTCACCGCAATGCTAGTAGGATGTGTGCATTAACTGACCGATGACAGTGCACACTACTTTTACTTATGTTGCTTCGTACAGGCTTGGTCACCACTTCCTAAAGGTATGTCAAACCACCTACTTATATCGATACCTATATAAATTAGGCACTCATTTTGAGCTCCTACGTTAAGCAACTAGAAAAATCTAGGCATTGATATGATCAATCGTATTGTTGTGACCATAGATCGTATTAAGAGTCCTTGTTAAATAAATCATGCAATTAGAAAATATCCAACTGTTGATTTGTTGATTGTATTATCATTATTCATGTATATTATGTTTAGAGTCGTTAAATAATTATTGTAATTTGAAATATCTAGCCGTTGATTTGTTGATTGTATTGTCATGTATATCACTTGTTGTTTCTATTTGTTACATTCTTAGTATCCTTTATCCAGTTTTATTTATATATTCATATGATTGATACATCAGCCCATTATATGGTATGAAGTTGAACCACATAAATTTTCAGGGTGTCATTGGCTGTGTAAAGTATTCATCATTCGGATAGTTTCAACAATTACTTCATCAGTTTATGATTTATGCTAAAGGTTTTGTTGTCAAAAGACAACCGCGTCATGTCGAAAGATGTGGTTCACTCGGAGAGTTGTTGGAATAGTAAAGCAATATATTAATTGGTAAAAATTTTTAGGATCCCCCGTTACATCGCCCTAGGGGCTATTTATAGTCCTAGTACAAACTCATACCCTCTAGGATTTGGTTAATATGGAGAATTTACATGGTTACCCTTATGATAAGGACATTACAATGGGTTATAGTGTTTTTTGTATTCATGGGCCTAAGACTAACATGTTGCAGGAATTTATCAGATAAAATAAAGAGAAAGTGGAGAAAACCTCACTCCTAAGCAAGCAAATGGATAATGAGGGCCCACATGACAGGTGCAACCACCGAAAACCGCCTTAACTGCCACAACCGTCATTGGGACCAACCTGTCAGCCACTCTGCCAAACTTGGGGGCCTGCTGGGCCGGCCCAGGTTCGGCCGAACCTAGGGTTCCGCCGAACCCTGGTAGCTGCGACTCCGGCTAGCCTTCCACGTGGATAGGGCTGTCAACGAGCCGAGCTCGAGCGAGCTCATCTGCCCAAGCTCGATCTCGATACAAGCTCGAGCCGAGCCTATTGCACCTTCGAGCTTTTAGGCAAGCTCGGTTCGAGCTCGTTCGAGCTCGAGCTCGGCTACCGAGCTTGGTCATAAGTAGTATAAGATATTTTTTTAAGTGATAATCCCTTGATAAGTATAATTATTTTCTAGTTAATCACACTAATAAAAGAGTAAAAATGATTAAAATAAATATATTGTGATAACACATGCTAATTTATTGCGTAAATAGATACTAATATATATTTATCTATTAGTTTATTAAATCAATAAGGTAAACAAACAATATAAACTATGCACAGTTAAGCTCGGTAAGCTCGGTAGAAGCTCGAGCTCGGCTTGGTAAAGCTCGCGAGCTTTCGCTCAAGCTCAGGTTCGGCTCGTTTGGAGCTCGAGCCGAGCTCGAATCGAGCCTAGAACGATCCAAGCTCGAGCTACTCGCGAGCTTCGAGCTTTTTTGACAGCCTTACATGTGGACGTCCAGGATCGCTTGCTGATGACGGTTACATGGGTAAAATAGACATTTCGCATGCCAGTAACCGTCATACCGGCCCTATAAAAGGAGAAGCTCATTCACTCTCTCAACACACTCAAGCAAGCTCAAATTCCTCTTCATACTTTACTATTAGTATCTTAGTGCTAAGTGGAGTAGAATAGAATAGTATTCGGAGTCCTCGGAGTCTTCGGAAGAGTTTCGGTATGGCTCTAGCAGCTCTTGTATTCTTTTCTGTAATACTTTCGATATTAATGAAATACTCTTCTTTATATACTTTCGGTACTTTATTTAGTATGAGTACTATTCTTATTTTATATCTATGTCATACCGATTGTGTGGGTAGCCTATCAGAGAGGTGCAATTGTGCGGGTTTAATGCCTGATTTATCAAGTAGTATTTAGTAATGTAAGCATGGTGCTTAGATTATTAAATATCATTAATTGGGTATATATACTGTGGGACAGTAGAGGTGGGCCGCTGATGGTGACAGTTCAGTATGAGTATTCCTCCACGTTAGTATATATTCCTAAGACAAATTCCTGGGGAGGGTACTCCTCCGTATTTTGCCCCGGTTGGACAGCCATAACAGGTTGTTGTAAGGAACTCGGCAACCCGGGGTGGTCTCTCGAAGTACCAGGAGGGCACTGTTAGGGGTATTGGCCACACAATTGTATACTAGCAGATATAAATTAGGATTTGAGTGTAAGGAGATGATTATGAATTTGTGAAACCCTATCTTGTTTTCTGTGACATCCCGGCCCAATTAGGATGAGACCTGTGTGGCCCATGTGAGCTGTGTGCGCATGTTTAGTACCACATTGCTAGTCTAGCAAGGGTGGAACCAACTTATAAGGGCCTCATCCCTCCAACCATACCACTCCCGGGTTAACCCCTTTACATGAAGCGAGGACGAATGTGTAAGTGGGTATATATAAGTGGGCCTGCCCGTCGGTTGGGCTGGCTACGCGGTTCTAGAGGGAGGGCTCTTACAGATGGTATCAGAGCCGACCCTCGCGGTTGCACGTACGGGTCAGTGTGTATATGGCGTCGACACTGGATGTACGGACGTGCGCTAAGAGGTGCGTGTTTTTGGATATTTGCCTATATGCCTGTGTTGCTAAATGGGTGAGTTGGACCGACGAGGAAGTGGGGCGTATGTGACTTCCCGGCCTTTGAGGGGGGTGTATGTGAGATCCCAGCCTACTTAGGATGAGACCTGTGTGGCCGATGTGAGCTGTGTGCGTATGTTTAGTACCACATTGCTGGTCTAGCAAGTGTGGAACCAACTTATAAAGGCCTCATCCCTCCAACCATACCACTCCCGGGTTAACCCCTTTACATGAAGCGAGGACGAATGTGTAAGTGGGTATATATAAGTGGGCCTGCCCGTCGGTTGGGCTGGCTACGTGGTTCTGGAGGGAGGGCTCTTACAGATTGTATCAAAGCCGACCCTCGCGGTTGTGCGTACGGGTCAGTGTGTATATGGCGTCGACACTAGACGTACGGACGTGTGCTAAGAGGGGGGCGTGTTCTTGGATATTTTCCTATATGCCTGTGTTGCTAAATGGGTGAGTTGGACCGACGAGGAAGTGGGGCGTATGTGACTTCCCGGCCTTTGAGGGGGGTGTATGTGAGATCCCAGCCTACTTAGGATGAGACCTGTGTGGCCGATGTGAGCTGTGTGCGTATGTTTAGTACCACATTGCTGGTCTAGCAAGTGTGGAACCAACTTATAAAGGCCTCATCCCTCCAACCATACCACTCCCGGGTTAACCCCTTTACACGAAGCGAGGACGAAAGTGTAAGTGGGGTGGTACGTATGTGTAAGTGGGCCCGCCTGTCGGTTGGGCTGGCTACACGGTTCTGGAGGGAGGGCTCTTACATTTTCCCCTATCCTGACGTATTCCTTGGATTTAGTGGGGCATAGTGACCAATCGACATTAATTAGCCATAGTGATTAATCATCATTACCAACTTCTCTAATAGTAAGGACCGAAGGACCGAATAACAATTCGTGAAGGGCCGCCATCATATCATCATCAACAATTTGGATTAGTGAAGGACTGAGGAATAGTTTATGAAGGCTCCAATAAAGCACATAAGGGTTGAAGAACAGGTTATGAAAGCTCCAATATCCACTTCATTGAGGAGCTGAGGAATAGTTTATGAAGGCTCCAATAAAGCACATAAGGGTTGAAGAACAGGTTATGAAAGCTCCAATATCCACTTCATTGAGGAGCTGAGGAATAGTTTATGAAGGCTCCAATAAAGCACATAAGGGTTGAAGAACAGGTTATGAAAGCTCCAATATCCACTTCATTGAGGAGCTGAGGAATAGTTTATGAAGGCTCCAATAAAGCACATAAGGGTTGAAGAACAGGTTATGAAAGCTCCAATATCCACTTCATTGAGGAGCTGAGGAATAGTTTATGAAGGCTCCAATAAAGCACATAAGGGTTGAAGAACAGGTTATGAAAGCTCCAATATCCACTTCATTGAGGAGCTGAGGAATAGTTTATGAAGGCTCCAATAAAGCACATAAGGGTTGAAGAACAATTTATGAAAGATCCAATATCCACTTCATTGAGGAGTGGATGGATTCATTTTCTTCTTCTTTTGGGAATTGCCCGCTTCGATGATATCTTCAAAGATGAATGGCTTTGGATTTGTCCCAATGTGTCGTTAATCTAGTGTGTAGTTTCAAATGCAATATTATTGCATACACATTGCATTTGAGTAGGGGTGTTAAGTATATGTGTAGTAGTGTGTGTCAAGGGTAGTTGTGTCTTTTCTTGTTGCATGATATTCTCGTAATTACTACATATTATCCCTAAGGGCCTCAATACAACGCAATGTCGAATCTGTAATTCCTCTCTTCTTCTCCCTAAATTGACATATCCATGCTTAATTGTGTATTGAAATAGAGTTTGTTGTATAGAATCGGTTACTACTAGTTGTCAACTTGATATTATAGTATGAAACTGTGAAACCTTAAAGGTTTCGGTTCTAAAACATAAAAAACCGATATCTTTACCCATGTAGATGCCGGTTCTAAAACCGGCATCGATGACCACCTCCGTGGTACCGGCTAAGAAAACCGATATCTAAGGAGGTTTTCAACCGGCACTGAATTGCTTTTCTGTAGTAGCTAGTGGAGGTTCCCTGATAGGAGTAGCATTGATCCTGGTGGAGTGTGCGGTGTTATGAGGACATGCAACCACTATAGTTTGAGGTACAACATCCAAGTCATTTGCCTAATGCTCACAATAGTACATGAAAAAAATGAGTAAATTTCGTAACACCGTATAAACTTTGCTAAACTAGCATTCGATGTTTTCTACCGGAGAAACAAAAAATTTACACTCAAGTTATTGCATAACTATAGTTTTAGAGCTCCACCTCACATGAACTGCGCGCTACAAGACAAGTGTGTCACATGTAGTTTTTCCCGTCAAAACCTATCATTTTCTTCAGACTATAGCGGGAGTGCGAGACTCTAGCTATTCGTCGGTGATATGGCGTTGCACGTACTGGTGGAGTCTAAACTTCTAGTTTTATGAACGACGACTTAGCTTAAATTTCATAGTTCTATGAGATACAAAATCGTAAATTTATAGTAGTGTAATAATTTAGATAAAACATATGTGCTCCCTCCGATTAAAAAAAACTTTCTATGACCGAATCTGAATAAGCATCCATCCATTCATCCTCGAAAATTAGTTTTTTTCAAAAACAGAGGGTGTAATTAGTAAAAATTAAAGATGTCTTGCAGCATTCCTTTATATATGATGGGAGTTTACCTATTACCTGAGGGAGTTCACAATAAGATGGATTCTATTAGAGCGAGATTTTTTTAGGAGGGATTGGAAAAGAAGAGAAAGTACCATATGATTAAATGGGAAGCCTTATGCAGACCTAAAGAGTTTGGAGGACTTGGCTTCATTGACACAAGGAAAATGAACATTGCTTTGTTATGCAAATGGATGTATAGACTTGAATCTGGGAAAGAAGATCCCTGTTGTGTGTTGTTGAGGAATAAATACATGAAGGATGGGGGAGGTTTCTTCTAGTCTAAAGCTAAGGGGAGCTCACAGTTTTGGAAAGGCTTACATGAGGTGAAGAAATGGATGGATTTGGGGAGTTCTTACAGAGTGGGAAATGGTAAAGCAACCAACTTTTGGAGAGATGTTTGGATTGGGGAGACTCCTTTAAAAACTCAGTATCCCAACATTTACAGAATGTGTGCGGATAAAGAGAAGACTGTCTCTCAAATGTGTTTAGAGCGGGACTGGTACATAGAACTGAGAAGATCTCTGGGGGAGAGGGATTTGAATGAGTGGAATGACCTTCATAACACACTAGGGGAGATCCATTTAAATGAGGAAAGAGACTGTATGATCTGGAAACTAACCAAAAACGACTCTTACAAAGCTAAAACCTTGTATCAAGCTCTAAGTTTTGGAGGAGTCAAGGACAAAGTGATGCAGGACCTGTGGGGGTCCTCCATCCCCTTGAAAGTCAAAATTTTCTTCTGGTTAATGTTAAAGGGGAGAATACAAGCTGCTGGGCAGCTGAAAAAAATGAAATGGTCTGGAAGCCCAAATTGTAAACTGTGTGGGCAGACTGAAGATGTAGATCATTTGATGTTTAGATGCCATATCTCTCAATTTATATGGTGCTGCTATAGAGACGCCTTTGGTTGGGATAATATTCCTAGTTCCAGGGAAGATCTTTTGGAGAAGTTAAACATTCAAAAAGATGGACAAAAATCTGTTTTGCTTGCATGCTTAGCTGCAGGCACATGGGCGATTTGGCTTATGCGAAACGATTGGGTTTTCAATGGAAAACTAATCTATGATCCCTCTCATTTGCCTCATAAAGTTGTTTCTTTTCTTCTACAGTGGAGACAACTGGCGCCGCCGATCCAGCGGAGCGATTTGGACGCCTCAAGGGCCTTACTGCTTGCCAGTACCCGAAGGACAGCAGGCTCAAACCCCTGATGAAGACCTGAGTGATTTTCAGCTTATACTCCAGGGATGTCTTTTTGGTTGTTCACTCTGAGTAGTTGTTTCTGGCTTGTCTTTTGGGCTGTGCCAGCAGCCATTGCGCTCTATCACTTACTAGGTAGTCTCCAGCCCCTTTTATTTTCATGTCTTGTTTTACTTTCTGTATGAACCTTGTTGGCTTTTTAATGAAAGCTGGGCAATGCCTTTTCTCCAAAAAATTAAAGATGTCAAGTGTGGAATGGATTCTAATCCCCCGAGGGGATGTCTCATCGTTTTTACATGTCATTTAAATAATTATAAAAAAATAGCAAGATAGAATAATATGTAATATATCACTTTATAAATATATAAGTTTAAGTTTAAATTCGATATCCATAAGTTATAACAAATTTAACTCTAAATAGTATATGTGTGCTTATAGTTATTTTTTTAACTGGTCAGATTTCTTGTGATGGGACATGTCCTCCGGGATCAAGTCTCAGATTTAACATGGGCTTGTGTTTGTATTGTTTATTTAAAAAGAAAAAAAATGCAGAATTTGGAGTTTGTGAATCACTGAATTGTGATACCCGAGATTAGCTACCCTGGCAACTGCCGGCATTGCTATATACTCCCTCCGTTTCAAAATATTTGACACCGTTGATTTTTTAAGCACATGTTTGACCGTTCGTCTTATTAAAAAAATTTGTGAAATATGTAAAAACTATATGTGTACATGAAAGTATACTTAACAATGAATCAAATGATATGAAAAACAATAAATAATTACTTAAATTTTTTTAATAAGACGAATGGTCAAACACGTACTAAAAGTCAACGGTGTCAAACATTTTGAAACGGAGGGAGTATACTACTACTAGTACAAGCTAGCTAGCCAAGGTGAAAGCTGTTGCAGGTCGTCTGCAGCAACGGGAGGTAGGAGGTGAAACCCAGCCGTGACCCCTCCAGGTCGAACTCCAGCAGGATGTCCTCCATCATGTGCCCGCCGATCACCACCGACGTCTCCGGGGCTACGCCTCCATCCACAACGCCGAAGCAGAGCGCGCCGTCCTTGGTGGCCACCATAGAGTTCGCCCCGAACACCACCCACGACACGGCTTTGCTCTGCAGCACCAGCTCGACGGTCGGCACGGCCGGCCCCGCGCGGGTGCTCCCCACCATGGTCCCGTCGTAGCAAAGCTTGAACGGCGCCACGGCCGGCACACGGAGAATCATCGCCGTCTCGGCGGCGAACGCGTCGGTGACCGCCTTGTGGATGGAGGTCTCCAGCACGGTGTAAGGGGACAACATGCTCAGCTTGGTGCCGCCCACTCCGCTCTTGGCGATGGCCAGCAGCGTCGCGTTCAGGGGCACGGCGCGGCCGTTCACCTTGATGCCCGTCACACCGATGAAGTACTCGGTCGACTTGTCCCCTGCCGTCGTGGACACCCCCGTTGTGGTCACCGGATTGACGAGTAGCGGGGTGTAGATTAGTGACTTGGAGAGGTCCATGACGGGCTGGAACTCGTAGGGCGCGTCGCCGAAAACGACGACGCCAGATGACTCAGCCGGCGCGAGGCAGAGCGCGAACTTGCGGGAGAAGCGGAAGATGGAGGCGAGTTGCGTGGGGAGCGCGAAGCGGGCGCGGCTAAGGGACATCATGCCCGTGGCCGCGGCGCCCAGGCCTTTGGTCAGGGACGTTGCACCGCAGGTGAACAGAAACCCCGGCGCGGTGGCGCGCGGACCCGGCATGGGGCGGTAGGTGGTGTACAGCGACAGCTTGTCTGTGATGATGTTGCCGCTGGTGCTGACGCGCGTGATAGTGTTCTCCGGGAATCCGGTGCAGGTGTCGTTGAGGCAGCCCGGGGACGCCGCACCGGAGCAGCCGGTGGCACAGGCGGCGCTCTTCGCGAGGCGGCAAGGCTTGGACCCGCACGGCACGCGCGCATACGACGACGACTCGTACCCGGACTCGCAGTCCACCCAGAGCATGGCGCCCGCGAGGTCAACCACGGCCTTCACGGGCACACTCGGCGTCCGCTGCCAGAACATCGTCACGTACTGCTGCGTTGCGCCGTCCTTGTCCACCGGCAGCAGCACGGCGCTCGGGCTACTGCCTGAAGCCGCGCGGCACGGCGAGAGCGGGACGAAGAGCAGTAGCACTAGCACTGGCGCGGTGGAAGCGAGAACGAGACGAGGAGGTAGGCATGCCATGCTGGGAAAACCAAGGATGTGCAGTGACGGTAGTGAAGGATCGAATGGTTTTTATGGAGCGCGCGCCCACGCGCGGCCTGGAGGGTACGTCGCCGCGCAGACGCAGGCGCAGGGGCGAGACCGCGCCAGGTCGCGAAGTGGACCTCCGGAATATAACTCTTCTACCACTTGCTAGTGCTGCTCCTGTATTTTAAGGTTTGGGCAAGTGCGATCTTTGAACAAATTAACATGTTTTTTATGGGTGAGATGAGATCCAAAGGGAAGGATCCTATATTACTGTGCTCTTGTGATCCTGTGATCATGTCCCTGTCCTGAGCCCCTGACGCGGTGACGACTTACCGTTTGTCGCTAATCTGATATAATGGAGTAAATCTCTGGTTAGAATCTCGGAGAAAACCTATGATGCTTGTGTTGCTGACAACTCACAAGTCATTTTATAGAGAATCACCCTCATGCGAAAATATATATCGATCTCCGTTCAAGCCCCTATATTTATAGATGGGTTGATTTTCATAGGTGGGCTTTTAAGATGTTCGCTTTAAAAATTATACCGCATGAGAAAATAACGATGAAATACAAAAGGCATTGGCCACAGAAGGAGCAGCTAAGTCTCCTTCTCACTTCTCCCTCATTCCTGTTGCCTCCTTTTTTCCGGTGAAGAGAAAATAACGATCAAATATAAAAGGCATTGTCCACAGAAAAGGCGGCTAAGTCTTTCTCTCACTTCTCCCGGCCTCTTTCCTGTTGCCTCCCTTTCTTCAAGCGACCTCTCCGTCTTTCCTATGCCCCTCTCCCTTCCTAGCGACGGCTGCTTCAAACGGTTGAGGCGAAGGCGTCGGGATTCGATTGGTTGATAGAAGCGGCCACAGGAGGGCACAAAAAGCAATGGAGACGGCCGCCAAGTGCACATTTATCTCTCTAGATCTATCGACGGGAAGGGTCGGGGATGATGGCGGACTGCACCAACGGCAGCGGCTTCGTCGACGAATTTTTATTAATTTGCCGATTTTGTCGGGGAGTTAGGTATCGACATGTTATATACCCGACAACAGTACTTTACGAACGTAGCGTACAACTGATACCAACATATGCACCAGTATGGAATAAAGAGACAAGTAACATTGATTTTGATACTAGGTTCGAGCCCTCAAGAAGGGTAATAACACTACTTTAGTTTCAGTATAAAGGAGAAGCAAACAAATTAATCATGAGAAACAAGGCAGTGGGTTGTATTATGTGGCTAGCTATCTGTAGGGCTTCCTCGTGGTGTAATCTCAGTGTGGTTTGTGTCTATGACTTACAAGTTGTAATTAGATGTCCTCCCCTCTCTGGGGGCTTGGTATCTAAATATATGAAAGCAACGAGCTTTCTGAAAGGAGGATGAGCCACATCATCTACAATGTATTGACCGTTGGATGAACTGGTAAATGAAAATACACCGTTGGATCATCATGCTCATCTATGACAGTGGAAACACGTTGGACCAATCCGGATGCTTCTAGACTAAAGACCTCAAAAAGCAGAGAACTCATGTGCTTAGTCTATTTAACACTACCGTTAAAAAAAGTCTTTTTAACACTATATATATGTTTGCTTAATTAATCTCCTGGCTAAATAAAGGAAAAAAATATGACGCCTTACCCGTAAATTTATATTGAATTTATATGCAAGTTTATATCTATAATGTATACTACTTTTGATTGCTTGGTATTGGAGCAACACACAGCAACTAAGTAGTATCCACTGTGTACCAATTTTATTTTAAAACAGTCCCTACAAACGCACACACTACACTTAGGATCACTTAGTGTTATTGTTATCTCCGTTCTAAAATATAGGTGCTTTTAACATTCAAAATTTCTCATAAAATATAGCTATTTCTACACCTACTCTCTCATCTTAACCAACATAGTCATATCCTATTTAATTTCTTCATCTACTTTATAATGTCAATCAATTACAGCATTCTTCCATTTACATCTCTTGCTACTGCATCATTCCTGAAATAAGTATTATGGCAAATTTTATATAGAAATATAAAGCATTTCTAGGACACTAATTTCAATGCATATCTAAGCATTTTTAGCCAATCAGGTGTTCGAAAGAGCCAATCGGAGTAGTTCAAAATTTGATAGTAAGTGATCGAAAGAAATCATTCCTCCTTAATCTTACATTCTTACTCTTTACTAAACAAACTAGAAATACTTATATATAGGAATTAATGGAGTATATTTGAGAAAAAAATTAACGTACTTACGAAACCGGTACCTTCAATTAATGTCAGGATCAATGTCTCAAGTCTAATTATATAGGTAGGTACGCTAACGCTCAATGTCGCACAAGCGCGACTAAGTGGCTAGTTTATATTGAAAGGCTACCCCTTGTGCAAGTAAAACTTGGGAACCCTAAGTAAGGTATGGGCAGACAAATACCTATCTTTCCCGGGTTAGACTCCATAATCCTTCCCTAAACAAGCAGAATTCCTTCCTTACATGTAATTTTGTCTTAGATATATCCTTCAGTATAACATTAGGTATACAATATTTTCGATGGTGACCAATATAGGTATACAAGGTACGCCATATCCATAACATTGATATTATGTTTCCGGAAAACTTTTTTTTTCAAAATTTGTATTTAACTTTTTGCCAAAAATCTTTTTCAGCCGAACGTCTTAATGCACATGCCTGCGAAATCACTTTTCACATGCAGTTGTGGTGCCCTCTTATGTCAATTTCATTTTTTCACATACGTGCAATTTCAGGCGGACACTCCACCGCCTGAGAAAAGGGATTTTAGCCGTACGTGAAAATGAGTTTTGTAGTAGCGCCGGTTGTAATATCCCGAACTTCGAATTAGTATATTTTGGAAAAAATAATCAACTTTTAAACCATTGTCCGAATAGGCGATCAGAAACCGTGGATGCGTGGCTACGGCATCTGGCGGTTCATGAGCAATTCTAACAACAAAGTAGAAAGGGAAAATTAGAAATGTAGGTACTAGTTGATAGTATTAGCTACCATGGGTCCATGGCTACTACAGGTTGCCCACAGTATTGCTATCTGCTAGCCGAGGCGAAAGTTGTTGCAGGTCGTCTGCCGCAACGGGAGGTAGGAGCTGAAACCCAGCCGCGACCCCTCCAGGTCAAACTCCAGCAGGTTGTCCTCCATCATGTGCCCGCCAATCACCACCGACGACGGATACAGCGCGGGGCCGCCGTCCACCACGCCAAGGCAGAGCGCGCCGCCCTTGGCGGGCACCATCGAGTTTGCCCCGTACATGATCCACGACACGGCCTCCCTCTGCAGCACCAGCTCAATCGTCGGCACCGCTGGCCCCGCGCGGGTGCTCCCTACTTTGCGCCCGTCGTAGCACAGCTCGAACGGTGCCACGGCCGGCACACGGGGGATCGTGGCCGTCTCGGCCGCGAACGCGTCGATGACCGCCTTGTAGATGGAGGTCTCCAGCACGGTGTAAGGAGACGCCGTGCTCAGCGTGGTGCCACCTACGCCATTCTTGTCGATTGCCAAGAGCGTCGCGTTCAGTGGCACGTCGCGGCCGTTCACCTTGATGCCCGTCAAGCCGATGAGGTACTCGATCGACGTCTCCCCCGTTGTGTACTTCCCCGCCGTTCTCACCGCGTTGACGAGCAGAGGCGTGTAGATTAGCGACGACTTGGAGAGGTACACGCCGGGCTGGAACACGTAAGGCGCGTCGCCAAATACGACGACGCCAGCTGCGGAGGCCGGCGGGAGACAGAGCGCGAACCTGCGGGAGAAGCCGAAGGTTCGGGCGAGCTGCGTGGGGAACGCGAAGCGGGCGCGGCTGAGGGACACCATGCCGGTGGCGCCGTTAGCGAGGCCCTCGGTCAAGAACGTGTGGCCACAGGTGAACAAGAACTCCGGCACGGTGGCGAACGGCCCCGGCGCGGTGCGGAAGGTGGTGGGCAGCGAGAGCACGTCGGTGATGATGTTGCCGCCAGCCGTGACGCGCGTGACCGTGTTATCCGGGAACCCGCTGCAGGTGCCGTTGAGGCAGGCCGGGGATGGCGCGCCGAAGCAGCTGTTGAAGCAGCCGCCGGTCTTGGTGAGCCGGCACGGCTTGGACCCGCACGGAACACGCGCGTAGGACGACGACGCGTACCCGGCATCGCAGTCCACCCAGAGCGTGGCGCCCGCGAGGTCCAGCACGGCCTTCACGGGCACCTGCGGCGTCCGCTGCCGGAACACCGTCACGTACTGCTGCGTCGCGTCGTCCTTGCTCACCGGCAGCACCACGGCTCTCGGCCGGCCTCCTGCCGCCGAGCGGCACGGCGAGACCAAGACGAAGAGCAGGAGGAGGAGAGCGCCGGAAGCGAGAGGAGGAGGAAAGCGTGCCATTCTTCTGAGAGGAAGGATGCGATATTCCGATGGGGTGTGAACCATTGCAGCGGCGAGGAAGGATATTTATAGGGCGCACACACTCGCGCGCGGTTTGGTATTTCGGCTCTCGCACCAATCACCATCCCAGAATACAACGGCGATGGATCATGGATGGCGGTGGTAGCCTGGTAGGGCAGACTGTATAGTCGCGGGCCGAGCGAGAGTACGACTGTACGAGACGCCGAAGTGGAAACGGAACTCTGCTGTTATAGCAAGGAAAATGCTGGTAGTCTTTGACGGTCTGGGCATGTGCGAATTGCGACCTTTGTTCTCGTCCAATGGCGGGCCACCAAGCAGGCAGGCAAACCATCTGCGCAGCCTTAATTGCAGGGGTGACCATTGTGGTATGGGTGATGAGACGGATAAACTATTATAAACTCTCGCGTGTACTCCTCCTTCAAAAAAAAAAAAACAAACCTAATTTTATGTGTCCGATGTTTGATTGTTCGTCTTATATTAAATATTTTTATAATTAGTATTTTTATTGTTGTTAGATGATAAAACATAATTAATACCTTGTGTGTGACTTGTCTTTTTAATTTTTCATATTTTTTTTAAATAAGACGGACGGTCAAACTTTAGACACGGAAACCTAGGGTTTGTCTTTTTTTTTGGGACGGAGGGAATATGTTCTCTCGTTCAAATGCCACTTCTTGTGTTCCCCTCTCTTGTGTACATATATGTCATTTAGGGCCAAATCAATACAAGATTGAAATCCCCTAATCTCTCTCTTACCTTGAGAGAAACTTTGTCCAAACAGAAGGGACGCACAAAAGATTCTTGAATATAATAAACCCTGATTATCAATCATGACAACCTTGTATTTCCAACAAAACCTGTGATATATATTATTAACATTATCATAATCCCCAGCATAATTTTAGACAATTTCTGAAAGTAAATATTTGGTCTCAGCCACTTGGCTAGTGAACAAATAATCTAATATTCAACCATCCCTACTGAAGATGAAGTCTGAGAGTTAAAAGGGAACTGAAAAATGTTTTCAAGGCGGATAGTTCAAAGTACCAGACAGCCAAGAGTAGTTCACCAAAATTATGATACCAACAGCTCTTGAAATTATGTTAAAACCAGTTATCAAAAACTAAAAAAGAAAAGTTGAATAGGCTTAACTAGTGTTCATAAAACGTTAAACACTTAATTATTACAAAAGGATACTCTGTTACTAAACAAGCAAATAGGAGCCCGTTGAACAGATAAAAGAGAACTGATCATGGCGTCAATGTAAAATCAAGTGTTGTGAATTAACTTTTCCTGCATATATATGGTATCTGGGTCATTGAGTGTCACATGATGTACAATGCATTAGGCATTTTTTGTTCGTGGGTGCATGACTAAAAAATTAACTAGGCAGAAAATACAGAAAGAAAAGAGATTGAAATGCAACAGATCTTTCCCAGTACTAGATAGAAGAGTACCAACCAAAGAAGCAAAAGCATTTACGATGTACAATGATCCCTGTTAAGCATCCAAGGTTGAATGGTTAAAGCGCCCAACTCATAATTGGTAAATCTGCGAGCAAATGGGATTAGAGACCTCAGTAGTCCTAGCTGTAAACGATGGATACTAGGTGTTGTGCGACTCGACCCGTGCAGTGTTGTAGCTAACGTATTAAGTATCCTGCTTTCTTCAAGATTTGGCCCGAACTGTTCGGCACATTCCCATGTGTTACGCGTGCCAATAAGAGTTCCCCGACACTAACCATAAAATAGAAATACACTACTCCAACAAATACAACTACGGAACTAGATAATCCTTTCTAAATGTTCTATAAACTTGGATATTAGAGAGTGGTAATTTCATCGCTCGAATTTTTCTTTTTATTTTATTAATAGTCTTAGATTTTGCATTTTTTATGAGCCTCGTTTTGAGGGAGATTGAAATGCAATATTTCAACGTTGTGTATCTATTTAACAGAAACTTTTAACTTTGTGTAAAACTTTGTGGGAAAATAAATCAGAATTTGTATAATCTTACTACCACAGTACGAAATACAGAAAAACTAAGCAATGTAAGTAACAGCGTTAACACAAAAATACCTACAGAATTTCAGCAAGGTTAAATTACATGAAAGGTTCTTCTACCTTGACATTGGTGAATGATGATTGCTGTCTAGTTGATCAACCCGCAAGAGGCCGGCAATGGCGGCTTCAGCACCATCCTGTAGGGAAGAGCCGGCCCAAAGTAGTACCTCCTGTGAGGCAGCCTGAACAACACCATGGCCTGAACGTCGAGAGCAAACACCCATTCAGAGCCATAGTGTTTGAGGAAGACGAAGCCCTCGCCGGCGTCCATGATCCTCGCGACGTCGTCATCGGCGTCCACACAGAGCTCCATCACACCGTCGACGTGCGCCAGCTCCACCCGCGACTCCCGCACCCACCGCCCCCTGCTGCTCCTGCTCTTGTCGAGGTGCCAGAATTCGAGCCGCGCCGCTGCGGCCGCGAACGCCACGACGCGGAGCTCGCCGTCGTCAGACCTGATGACGCGCATGTTCCCGTCGTAGCGCGTCCGCATGCTGCTTAGCAGTTTGATGATGGAGAACTGTTTGGTGCGGGCGTCGAGCGCCAGGAGGTACGCGCCGCCGTCGCCGCCGTCGTCGATCAGCCAGTAGACGCTCCCGTTGGCGTGCATGTCGCCGCTGAAGGCGCTGAGCATTGGCAACATGGGGATGTAGGCGTGCACGGTCCACTGGCCGGAGCGAGCCCCCATGTGGCTCTCGCCATTGCTGCGAAGGGAGTCGTTTGCATGGCTTGGAGGGATTTACGAGAGGAAGACACGGCGTGCGGAACGGCGACACTTCCGGAAAATAACCCCTCCCCTCTCCCGCCGCATCATGAACAACGACAAAATTGGCCACGCGTTTTGCTTGCCAGGTAGTGGGCCGAGGGCCGAAGCCGAACCTCAGTCCAGCCCATTTGTTTAAGGCTCGCGTGAACCGCAGGCTGCTACGCCATTTTTCGGCCGAGCCTACCTAGCTTCGCAACCAACTGCTGACCCATGTAGCCCACGGGCTGGCAAGGCAATTATTAATCCGGAAAACGTTCAGCTGCCATCAACTTTAAGTCGAGTTTGTATGATATCCCTAAACCGTAATACCATAAACCTTCTTCCTTAAACTATACAAAACCGTGTAATTTGGATTCGATAACAGTATGGATCTCTGATTTCACTGACGTGGTATTCTAGTCAACAAAAAAAAAATAAAAAAAGTATGTGAAGGCCCACATATCAGTCGCGCTCTTCTTCCTTCTCTTTTCTTCCTGGACACGGCCGGGGAAGACACCACTCGCGACGACGACACCCTCCTTATGGGTGGAGCGGCTAGGCACATGTTCGTTGTCTCCACCACCGTGACAATTCTGGTGCGCCACTACCACGACTCTAGCCTCGGCCATGGTGCTGTGCAACTCCGGCCTCGGCCATGGTGCCGTGCAACTCTGGCAGCTCCAAGCCGATCACCGGAAGGATGAATCACTCCCGAAAAGGAGTCTATTGATTCTCTCCCAATTGGTTGGATTGTACGGGCGATGATTTATTTCACAGGTGAGGTCGGCCCAGCTGCGCTAGGGAAAAGAATATAAGAAGCATATGACTCTTTCATGCATACTCCACTTGGCTCAGGGGGATATAGCGACCACAAGTTGACGCCGACGATTCTTCAACTGGAATGGAGTCTGGCGTTCATGGCGCCGGCCTTCTTGTTGTGGTCGTACCCGGCGCGCTTCTCCCGCGACAGGTAGGCGAACATCGGGATGCGCATGTCCACGTCGGTCATGTCCAGGTACGGGTGGTCGCCGGCCTCGCCGTACACCACGTCGTGGTGCGGGTTCTTGATCATCACCTGCACGATGCTGGCGTGGTCGCCCTTGGCGTGGTCGGGGGACGGGTCCAGCCAGGTGCCCGGCCAGTGCGTGCCGTCGGCCATCCAGGTGGCGGCCTTCACGGAGGCGAGGGCGTCGGCGTCGCCGGCGGCCTGCTTGTCGCGCGCCAGCTTGCGCTCGCGGGCGTTCATGGCGTTGGCGCGGCGGCGGATGAGGTCGGGGAGGCTGTTCACGCGGATCTTGAACTCGTCGTACTCGCGCTTGATCCAGCGGCGGTCCTTGACGAAGTCCGGCCGCTTCTTGCCCTTGGTCGGGTCCCCCTTCTGCGTGAAGTAGGAATCCGGGTTGCGCGGCTCGATGCTGTGCTTGCGGCAGAAGGGCACCCACACCTTGGCGAACGCGCACGCCTCCGCCATGGACTCGAAGGTCAGCAGCGCGCCGCCGTCGTCGGAGATGTAGACGAACAGCTTCTCCACGGGGTACTCGGTGGCGAAGATGGAGAGGAGCGTGTTGGCCGTCACCAGCGTCGGCTCCTTGTAGGGGTCGGCGGTGGAGATGAAGACGTCAAGGCCCGGCAGGTCGGAGCGCCCCGTCGGGTTCGTCGGCGACGGCGACTCGAACTTCTCCTTGAGCGCGGCGAGGTCGGCGGCGCGGTTGATCGGGTTCAGCTTGGGCATCTGGTCGAGCAGCCACGAGAAGGCGAACCAGAACTCGCACACGATGGAGATCCCCCACAGCCAGAGCGCGTCCATGTTAGGGTTGGTGACGCGCCACACCAAGAAGAGGAAGAGCGCCACGAACCGCACCAACACCAGCAGCCTGTAGGGGCTGAGGATGCCCGGAGGGATGGGCACCTTGCGGCTCAGCGGCTTCCACGGCTTCTCGACGAGGTCCTCCATCTTGACGGCGCCGCCGCCGCCGCCGCCGCCGTCGTCGCCGCCGTACACGTTGTCCTGGGGCCAGTAGGCGTTCCCGATGCCGTACGTGCCCTTGGTCTCGAACAGCCACCGGTTGTGGTCGAAGTCACCGGTCTGGCTGCGCACCAGCAGCGACTTGTTGCTGGACGGCGCCGGGACGCGCGCCGTCGACAGCCGCCGGTCCATCTTGGCGCCGTCGTCGCCGCCACCGCGCCGGTTGACGAGCCTGGAGGAGGACGACGCGCCATAGGGCGGAAGCGGCAGATCGCCCGGCCTAGCGCCACCGGCGGACGGCGCCGCGGGCGGGGCACCCCCGGACGGCTGGTTGTCCGGGGTGGGCGGCATGAGGACGGTGTAGTTGGCGTAGTCGCCCGACATGGCGGCGAAGGACGGGTACTCCAGCGCGACGTCGAGGTGGTCGTCGTGGTCGTGGGTTGGAGAGGCTGCGGCCGCGGGAGGCCGCTAGGCTCGCCGTCCGCCGCGTAAACCTGTCTCGGGTGGCTGCCTGGGGGCCGCCGACGACGGCCCGTGTCAGGCGGAGCCCGTCGCTACTAGCAGTCTAGCTCCTCTGGAACAGTCCGGTTCCGTACCTTTCGAGTGGGCCGCAGACCACGCCGCACCACCTGTTTCCACGTAATCCGCCCAAAAAAACCACCGGATCAGACACGGTAGACGATATCCCCCCTTGCCATACCCGCGCACGGCGCCATCATTCACGTGCAGTTAACAAACTCGCAAGTAACTCTGTTTGAAACGTGGGGGAGGAAAAAAAATCTCCTGTAGAATATCAGTATATCACACACACCATTATGCAAAGGAAAAGAAAAATCTTCCTGTCGCTAACACAGTTGCATTCCGGGGGTCCAGGGAGGTGGCCATCACCACCGTCACTGCATCACATCTATTACACCAGTTTAGGTAGCAATCCTACGCGGAGCACAATCACTCGGCGCGTAAAGTTGGGAGCAAGAAGAGTACCGGATCGACCTAATTCGCGCCCACTGAATTAATCAATCAGTAAAGCTGCCACCGTGCCACCACACACCAGGGTGATCAGTCATCCACGCTGTGCGTAACTGCGTTAGTTGTTGCGTCCCGCCTTGTCCGTCCTTGTCACCCACCACCGGCCAGCCCTGACAAGCATCGTGTTGATAGCCACATGCGTTTGGATTTAGCAAATTATACCAGCTTTGGTGTACAGGATAAGCCCCGCTTGTTTGCAACGCCGATACTGTACTCCTGCATGCTGTCAAGTTACCATTTCTTTGGTCTTTTCCTCCTCAATTGGTTATCCAACCACTAGCAGCAGCAGTTCATGCCTTTGTCAGGCGTTGTTTCCACGTCGAGGCGTTTGTGTCGTATGCAGGGCGAGTAACTAAGTATCTCTAGTAATCTGAGCCGGTTCCGCGGGATCTTTGCCCGCTCCGCGAGCGCGCGAGTACGCGACAACCCCCACGCATTTGGCGTGCCCCCTTTATCCTCGTGAGCGTGACGTGCCCTCGTCGACGCGATTTTTATAAGCATCGTGTGGTGCTCAGCGATCAGCCACTGCCGCATCGCAAGCTGGAGCAGCGAGCACCGTAGCAGCAGCCTCCTGGTACACACTGCACTACACAGCGCAGCAGCTAGCGATAGTGTATCGCACTTGCTGGATAAGCAGTCGAGCATCTCCAGCAGCAGCAGCAGCGGAGTGATCAGCAGCGATGGAGAGCAGCTTGGTCGACACAGCCGCCACCGCCACCCTCTGCCCGGCGGCGGCCGTCGGCGGGCGTCGCCGCGCCGGCAGCTTCTTGAACTGCTCGTGCTCCTCCAAAGGTATGTACATCTACCCGACCGTTTCCATCGAATCCACGTGCCATGCTTAAACAGTCGTATAAACTGTTTGGGAGATAAAACGAACTGGTTTTGATAGTTAAGTGAGCATTTATATCTGATTTTGGGTGTGAAGGAAATCAGACTGGGGCTGGAAATGCAAAATAAACTCTTCCCTATTCCGGTGCACATCTTTGCAGGCCCAAAGTTTCACCCGTTCACGGTCGCACACGGGCTCGGCCGCGTGCTCCTTGCCTGCTCCACGTGCGATTCGGCCATATTTCAACTTGTAGCTTCTGAAGCCCATGACTCGAAAAGAACTCTACTCGGCTACACCTTGGCGCCGCGCCGGTGGAACCGTGGAAGAAGCGACCACCAGCTAGGCCGGTGTAACCGCTCGATATAGGCCGGATTGATCTGCTGTTGCATGTTGAGACCCATGATTACAATACTAAAGATGGCGCAGATTTACATTACACTCTTCTGGAAGATTACCTGTGAGATTTTTTGTGAAGCTCTGTTGGTTGAAGCACATGTTCCCTGGAACCTCGGCGCCTGGCCATGTAAACGACTGTTACGTTCGTGGCAGCAAAGCCGGTGAACCATGTGGACAACATGGGATTGGGTGGTGGTAGCTAACATCGGTGGCTCCCCGGACTCTTCTCCCATCGGGCCTCGGAATTCGGAAACCGGGCAGCCTGATCCCGTAGAAAAGCAGAAAACGGCCGGTCGCCCAGCCGGCCGTCGCACGCGGCACGTCCACGCCCGCGGCACGGCGCTTCCGCGCCTTCGCTCGCGCGACGCGTCTCGCGGCCGGCTGCTCCTCCGTTCCCGGAGGCGCTCGCCCCGTTCCCACGTGTTGCCCGTGTCAGGCGGAGCCCGTCGCTACTAGCAGTCTAGCTCCTCTGGAACAGTCCGGTTCCGTACCTTTCGCGTGGCCCGCAGACCACGCCGCACCACCTGTTTCCACGTAATCCGCCCAAAAAAAACTACCGGATCAGACACGATAGACGATACCCCCCCTTGCCATACCCGCGCACGGCGCCATCATTCACGTGCAGTTAACAAACTCGCAAGTAACTCTGTTTGAAACGTGGGGGAGGAAAAAAAATCTCCTGTAGAATATCAGTATATCACACACACCATTATGCAAAGGAAAAGAAAAATCTTCCTGTCGCTAACACAGTTGCATTCCGGGGGTCCAGGGAGGTGGCCATCACCACCGTCACTGCATCACATCTATTACACCAGTTTAGGTAGCAATCCTACGCGGAGCACAATCACTCGGCGCGTAAAGTTGGGAGCAAGAAGAGTACCGGATCGACCTAATTCGCGCCCACTGAATTAATCAATCAGTAAAGCTGCCACCGTGCCACCACACACCAGGGTGATCAGTCATCCACGCTGTGCGTAACTGCGTTAGTTGTCGCGTCCCGCCTTGTCCGTCCTTGTCACCCACCACCGGCCAGCCCTGACAAGCATCGTGTTGATAGCCACATGCGTTTGGATTTAGCAAATTATACCAGCTTTGGTGTTCAGGATAAGCCCCGCTTGTTTGCAACGCCGATACTGTACTCCTGCACGCTGTCAAGTTACCATTTCTTTGGTCTTTTCCTCCTCAACTGGTTATCCAACCACTAGCAGCAGCAGTTCATGCCTTTGTCAGGCGTTGTTTCCACGTCGAGGCGTTTGTGTCGTATGCAGGGCGAGTAACTAAGTATCTCTAGTAATCTGAGCCGGTTCCGCGGGATCTTTGCCCGCTCCGCGAGCGCGCGAGTACGCGACAACCCCCACGCATTTGGCGTGCCCCCTTTATCCTCGTGAGCGTGACGTGCCCTCGTCGACGCGATTTTTATAAGCATCTTGTGGTTGTGGAGCTCAGCGATCAGCCACTCCGCATCGCAAGCTGGAGCAGCGAGCGCCGTAGCAGCAGCAGCAGCAGCCTCCTGGTACACACTGCACTACACAGCGCAGCAGCTAGCGATAGTGTATCGCACTTACTGGATACGCAGTCGAGCATCTCCAGCAGCAGCAGCAGCGGAGTGATCAGCAGCGATGGAGAGCAGCTTGGTCGACACAGCCGCCACCGCCACCCTCTGCCCGGCGGCGGCCGTTGGCGGGCGTCGCCGCGCCGGCAGCTTCTTGAACTGCTCGTGCTCCTCCAAAGGTATGTACATCTACCCGACCGTTTCCATCGTGCATTCGTCGGGCGATCTGGATATCTGATGGAGCTTGTGGTTTTTCGGTTGAGCAGAGTACAGGGTGAGCGCGTCCTACTCCATTGGGCGGATGCTGAGCGGGGTGAGGTCGGCGGCGCGCAAGAAGCTGTTCAGGAGCGAGCCGGCCGACCTGCTGGGGATCAGCTGGTCGCCGGACTCGCCGCCGTCGAACGGCACCGACGGCGGCCACCACCACCATTGGTGGACGGCTCTCGAGAACAACTTCGTCCTCGAGTCCTCCGAGGACGAGTACGGCGGGGTCGTCGTGGACGCCGACAGGCTGCCGTCCGACAAGGCCGCCTTCGCGCGCTCGCTCGCGGCGTCGCTCTCCTACTGGAAGTCCGTGGTACGTACGGGCGGCCAACACCTTGATCTCTCGGATCGAGTAGAATAGATGTTCAGTTCAGTGCCTCATCAGTTAATTTCAATGTGGATACATGATGGTGGAAAGTGTTTACCGTGACAGTGCATACATCACCGAATCACCCACTGGCCCTCACTTTACCCCGTGTTATGATTTTTTATGTTTCAGGGAAAGAAAGGGGTTTGGCTAAAGTTACCAGTAGATCGCTCAGAGTTTGTTCCTATAGCAGTGAAGGTATTGTTCTTTTTCCCGTTGTGAATTCAGAATACCTGAAGCTCACCTGTAGCGTTGAATCTGAAAGATAAAATAAAAAATGCTAGTACTAAACGTTCCCTTTGATAACCTCGAAACCTTTCCCTTCTCTACCTTCAACCAAAATCAAATTGAAACGGAAGAATTTGGAATCCCTCTTCTGTACCCTACTCTCTCGCTCCCTTCCGATTTCCTCGAGCGCTAATCTGGTAGCGAATGCTGCGGCCGTAGCGAGATCTGTAGCAGCCAGTGCGCCTTCGCCGTCGGCGGCGGCTGCGGGCATGGCGGTCCAGAACGGCGGCGGCGATGGCAGCGGCAGCGGCGCGGCGTCGGTGGTCGTCAACGTGTACGACCTGACGCCCATGAACAATTACCTCTACTGGTTCGGCCTCGGCATATTCCACTCCGGAATCGAAGGTTTGCTTTGAGCTCTCGCTTCGGTGTTACAGTTTTTTCTTTTCCCTTTCTTGGTTGATGCGGTGAATCAGTGATGCAAGTGTCTTACAGATTCGTATATATGCGTCTTCTGAACATTTTTGCCATCACCTGTTATTACAAGTTGTATTTTGGTGATTTTTAAAAGGGAGAAAAAAGGTAATTCGATAGAAGAGGAGGGAGCTTTTTGGGCGACGTTTTGGTTGCCTTCCTACGGCCGTGATCCAAACTTGTGGCGGTGTCTAGCAAACCAAGCAAATAAAAACATGGAATGTTGCTAGGGCAAGAGTTGAGAGTACGCTCAATTCACTCATAAATCATGCAATAATAGGGGAAACGTATGATGAAAAGAATTTAAAGTTCTAACTTCTAAGCAAACTTGGGTTTAGCTCCACCTACCTTACATTTGCACTTATACATTTATTAAAAAAAAATCTTCAAGACCCATACATATAGGGCATGCTGCAATAGGTGCGATATCCACAAAAAAAAAAAAAAGTAAAATGTCAACATATGCAGTGACACATATCTGGACCCGAAGTATGAGTGTAGTTTGCTTCGATTTGCAAAATTGAAAAGGAAGTAGAATTGAGATTTGTTTGCATTGCTGTTCTGAGTGTGACATTAGTGGTTATGCCCTAGTGCCAAGTTAGCGAGAAAAAAGTACTGGTGGAGTTTGGTACGCTAAGTATTAACCATTAAAAGCTGATTGAAAATGATCTGCTCATGCTTCATTGTACAATTCATGGATTCGGGCTTTTAGTTTGTTCATATGCCTAAATTTAAATTGTATATCAGCATTATTTGCTTGCACCTGTACGGCTGTACCTATTTTTCACCTTTTTCTCAGCCTGCTGTTGGTGGCTTCCTGTACTGTGCTAACTGATTCGATGAGCTTAATTCAAGTGCTATTTCGCTGTTAATTCAAATGAACAGTCCATGGCGTGGAGTATGGATTTGGAGCACATGAGTTCCCAACGAGTGGGGTGTTTGAGGTGGAACCAAAGAACTGCCCTGGCTTCGTCTATAGAAGGTCTGTTCGGATGGGCACAACTGGGATGTCCAGGGCAGAGTTCCGCTCGTTCATTGAAAAACTCACTGGGAAGTACAATGGTAATTCATATCACTTGATTTCAAAGAATTGCAACCATTTTACAGATGATGTGAGTAAGAACTTAACTGGAAAACCAATCCCTGGATGGGTGAATCGACTAGCAAGAGTGGGTCAGTATCAGTATTTCACTAGTTTTATGTATTTTTTTTCCTGGCATGCTTGACACCATGGTTACCTGATTTATTTGTGAAAATTCTTAGGTTCCTTTTTCAACTACCTTCTGCCAAAAAGCATCCAAGTTTCTGCAGTTAGACACGTCCCAACACATCCTGCATTTTCTGGTGAGTTTCTTCCTGGCCCTGTATTTTACTTATGATTTACTACTTAGTTAGCTAGTTTGTATTGATGTATTATCCTCTGTAGTTGCACTTAGTTGCTAGGTAGTAGGTACTGCTTGTTCTGTAGTAGTTCACATTCTAGATGGCAATTATTTATACTTTGAAATGTTAAACGGCCATATGCGTGTTTTTTTCTATGATAATGAGTGTTATGCTAGGTGTGTGTTTCCAATGATGTGCCCCTACCATATCTTTTACTAAAAAACAACCATATAACCATTTGGTCATGTGCAAAATCTATCCAAAAAATCTAATATGCTATGTGTTACACTTATTTTCTCCGTTTGACTTAGGTGGCACTTTCTTTTGATCAGAAAGTTAGGTTATTCTTTGATCTTCTTGATATATCAGTTTTAGTTATATGGAGCTAATGTGTGCTTCGTATCAGCTCTGGCAAAAGAGCGATTACTGATAGTGTCTGCTCATTCGCTTCCTTTTTGTGAATATGCAAAATATTTGAATGTAATTGTACTTCTATGTCATTGTGAAAATCTTTGCTTCTACGAAAATGATTACAAACTGCTGGATGGCTGCTCCAGCCAGATGCCAAATCTTTGCTTCTTCAGCAATATCCATGGCCACCTCTCTCTAGGTTCCTCTGTTTCAAAACCGAGGCGACAGCATGAAGAATTCTTGCTTCTACGAATTGTGTTGCTTTAGCTCACTTTCTTGAGTAACTGGCCTCTTTAGGTAGTTCCAGATTTGCAAGGAATGACATGATTTCTAGATACCTTCACTTTGTTCTGTTTTCTAGCTGTTATTCGCATTAGTGACATTCAGCTATTTAATCTTTCCCTCTTCAAATGCACTCGCAGATGATGATATGGATTCAAGATCTTGTTCTATTAGTGGGGACAGTGATGTGGATGAGCTGGATCAACACCTGCTGTCAGCAACAACCATCGAGCTTCATTCTATAGAACACCAAAGCTAGCCAAAGATGATATCTGACATCGGCAAACATTTGTGTTCCGTGTGGCAGCGACAGTTGAAGACTTCAATTCCTGTATCTAGCATCGAAGCGCTTCTCTCGTGCTCCGGTACTGCAATGTGCAAAGTCCTGGCAAATGTTGCCACCTTTGCTGGCAGTGTTGCTAGCAGAGACGGAACTGACACTGAGCCGTCGATCCTGAATCCATATAGCGCATGCTAATATGGAAATCATACCTGCGATATAGGGCAATGCTGAGGCGGCCACAGCATATGTTGTAACAAACTAGTGCCGTATAGCCTTAAGACAGTGATCTAAGTTTAACATCACACGGAAATTGATTCTTTGTCTTATATTTTTTTGGGAATTGGCGATTATATTGTGTCCAGTTATATAATTATAAAGTGTTTCTACTCTACAGTATCCACGTTTTACAACATTTTCAGGTCATCAAGGAGAGCTTGGGCTGCTCGGCAACTTCCTCTTGCGTGTAGCTTGAACTGGACGCAGAAGACGATGATTTCCAACTCACCACATGATTTTCAGGACCCGAAATGAATTCCAACAGAAATGGAGTAGATACGATGGATTTGGGGAAGAATTTGTGGTCGCCGCAAGCCGCAAGGCTCAATTTTCTTGCCCATTTCACAGGCCAGGATAGTTAGTAGTCTTACAACCTGATTAGTGTTAATCACTCGATATCAGCTTAAGGACCGCTAATCCCCGCCAAAACTCAACACGACAACGCTTAAACTTAAACAGTGTTTACTAGGGCTCCTGGGCCGTTCTATCTTCCTTACTTCAGCGCTGTCGCAATCTCAGCCTTCGAGTGCAGTCGGCAATCTGGGACTCGTGTCGCCGTGTTCAGCCGGAAGAAACAGAAGCCTGAAAACTCTAAAGAAACATAACTTTTGAACTCCAAACTAAAGCCTGAAAACTCTGAAGAAACATAACCCTGAAGTCCTGAACTCCAAGCACTGAACTTTCTAAAACTAAACTCTGAACTCCAAACTGAAGCCTGAAAACTCTGAAGAAACAGAACCCTAGCTAAACTCCAAACACTGAACTTTCTGAAACTGAACCCTGGAAACTCTGAAGAAAAGAACTCTGAACTCCCAACCGAAGCCTGAAAATTCTGAAGAAACATAACTCTGAACTTGAGGTCCTGACAATGATGGGTTATTCGTCCGTTACAATGAGACGCGGATCTCGGACTGGCAACCTAAAATAAAACTCGCTATACCCAGTTCGCATATGCATGCATTTATGACAGATTTTGATTCATAAGGATTCGGTGATGGTAGCACCATTTGTTTCAAAGGAATTGATCTTAGGGAAATACAAAGGAATATTTCCTTTCCTGTAGATTCTATTGGGAAACAAAGGAAAATTTCCATCCACTCCAACATTTCCTTGAGTTGGATTTCTGTGTTTTTCAATCCTTTGTTCTATACATACATTCATATCCTATTTCTATGATTTTCCTATTCCTATATTTTTACAATCTTGTGCTCTGAACGAGCCCTTAGCCTATATCCGCATACATAGAGGGTTTACATTTGCGTGTAGAAAGTGCCACATAACCTATCATATATTTTACTTACAAAAGATCTGTATTTATGATCCCCTATGGGAATGCATTTGAGAAAAATCGGTCCTGTCGATTCTAAACAATCTTATTTTTCTGCCCACAAAGAAATAAAAGAAAGCCATTGCAATTGCTAGAAATACAAAGGCTACTAAAGGCACGAAAATAGAGGGTAAGTTAAAATCCATCATAGAATAGGTGTATCAATTCAAATTTACTCACTGAACCACATCAGCTGCACCAAGCTCTACTCTTAAAAGGCTAAGACTGTTGACAACTGAAGGAGCCTGCCTTATGCTTATATAAACTGCCCGCAAGTCAGTGTTGGTCATATATGTAGAACACCTGATCATTCATTGTGTGTTCTACCTGCAGTAATTTCAGCTTGGGACTTTACATTATGCTGCTCTTTATCTACGAAGGGCCTACTTTCCAATAGTGATAGGTTGATATAAACTTTTTCCTCCAACAATTTCCCATTATTCCAACGGATGTTCTTGATTACTATTGTGTGCTCAGACTCATGATCATGTTCCTGTAATATCTCATTGTTCTGTATATTCTGTATTATCTCACTTGGCATTTCAAAAAGATCCATGGTTTCAAGATTTACCAGGTTCCTGATGTCTTGGGGTAGTTTATTTAGCTGAGCACATCGGCCAAGCATCAACACATGTAGATCTACAAGACTCCCCTTCTGAAACTCCAGGTGAGAAAGGTTAGGCAAGTCGTGCAAACTTAGTTTCTTAAGGGCTGGAAAATAACCATTTGCAAAGGTCAAACTCTTCCCACTGTATGCATTGACAAGGCTAAGATGCAACAACCGGGGAAGCGATGAGAGCAATCCAAGTGAATCTTCCATGAGGTTAGATGAATGCAATCGCAACTGCATGAGGTTATTAAGGGAGCCAAACCAAGAAGGTAACTTACCTCTTACTAACATCCCCGCTAAGGCAAGTTTTTGTAGCTTTATTGGTGGAGGATAGAATGGTTCCAGGTCTAATTTTACATTAGCATCCTGACTGATAATTCCCAAGCGCAGTAGGCAAGTCATTTTGGAGATGGACGAGGGCAAATGAACAAGATTGCTCTCATGCACACCACATAGCTCTAGACTCCTCATGTGCTTTAAGCTTCCTAAGGATCTAACCATCTTCTCATCAGCTTCAATGTATTTAAGAGTCTGCAGGCAGGTCAGATTTTTCAGCCCATCAGGAAGCGCAATTGCCGTACCAGGGCCTGGATAGGTGAAATCTGCAGATCGGCGTCTATACAAAACCAAGTGGCGCAGGTTCTTGAGCTTTGTTATGCTTTGTGGTAATCTCTGTACCATGGACCACTTAGCATCTAAAGTTTGTAAGTTATGCAATTGTCCCAACTCCTCTGGAAGCTCACCGATGAGAGTGGAACGGATGCCAAGATACCGCAAATTAAGAAGACTGGCCACCGCACTAGGCAGTTTAGCTATTGGAGTGAACCATAAGTTCAACACAGTCAATAACCTAAAGCTAGACAAGAGTGAGGCGTCCAAATCTGCCTTAAATGCATGGAAGGAGCGAAGCGAGTTCATTTTGGGAGCTGACAAACGATCACTTCTGCATCGGTCAAATACAAGATGACGGGCTTTTTTGCTTGACTTCAATGTTACAGTGCATTTAGAGAACACAAAGAATCTTTCCTTTGTTGATCTGTGCACGATCATTTCCCTGATCAGGTCATGGATGCAGCAGCGCTTGGCACGTCCAAACTCATTCTGGACAGCAGCCTGCAACAGGGAACGTTGCACTAACTGGTTAAGGTAATCATCCGCAACCTCCTCCATTGTGCCCTGTCCCTTTTCCTTGATTAAACCTTCTGCAATCCATGCTCTGATTAGAATCTTCCTCTTTATCATAAAATCCTCAGGGTATATACTGCAATACAGAAAACATTTCTTCAAGTGGTAAGGCAGATCATCGAAGCTCAGATTCAGTATGCTTGACACCTGCCCAATTCCATGATCACTGCTTTCATACCACACAAGGCTGTCATATACACTTTTCCAGGAAAACTCTGTTCTATCCTTCAAAACAAGCAGATTACCAACAGAAACAATTGCCAATGGCAGGCCACAACATCTGTCCAGAATCTTTGAAGCCCAATGCCTCTTTTTTTTTTTAAGACGTGGATTTTACCAAAGGATTTTATTAGTATGTTTTCTAAATTGTTAAACAATATATTTTTACAAAAAAAATTATAAAAATATTTTTAAAATATCAAATAAATTTATTTTTAAGTTTGTAATAATTAAAACTTAATTAATCGACTCTTTCATTTTACGTACGCTAACTTAATCTATATCCAACTCTATTTTAGTTATACGTTAATGGCTCTTTTATTTTTGATAGACTACCTTAATCTTCGTCCAATTCTATTTTTTAAGTTTGTAATAATGTTGCCCAACACGGCTAGGATGAAGCGTCGATCTGAATTTCTTTTTCAATTTTGAGGGCACTCTCCTTTTAGAGACACTCCCTTCTGAACGGAGCATCGAATTTGGGATTGTGGCAATGCACCGTTGCTGTGCACAGGTGCCGGCCGGCCGCGCTTACACGGCTACACCTAACACGCCTACACTCTTTTTTCTCATCAGTCATCAGAATACTTACACGTTTACACTTGTGCTTTTGACAATCCTAGTAGGTTATAATTAGTACTAAGTGCTTAGCCGATAACGAAATGATGACCAACACCACCGACACACCACCAAAACTCTTGTATGGATGTTTTTTCGTTGTTTGCATATCGCTCAAATAGTTATAAATAAATTAATAAAAATTAAAAGATATATTAATATGTGATATATCACTCCACAAACACGTAACTTAACATTTAATTTCTACTCGTAAGTTTAATTTATGTTTTTTTGTCATATGTAGAAGTTAAATTTTAAGATGTATGTTTGTAGAGTGACATATCACATGTTAATATATTTTCTTAAAATTTTTTATAACTATTTGAGTAGTATGCAAGTAAGGAGTGGACGTTCAAAACTAGTACTCGCTAAACTAGTCGATCTCTCTTTTTCTCTACCGCTGCGCAACAACACTTGATCTGAAACATCTTACGATGCTTTTTCTCAGGCTCCTATGCAGCCATGCTTGCGTTGTTGAGAGCACGGCACGTATGCGAACCTGAGGTAGGTCGTCATCACAAACGCTGCGCGCGCGCGCGTCGACGAGAGGCCGAGACAACCACCCACCCACTAGCGCGCGCACCGAGCTATCTGCTCGGTCGATCGCCCGCGCGCGCGCGTGGCCGAGCTTGCACGGCGCCATTGGCCGACGCGAGCCTGTGAGGCGATAGTGCTCTCTCCACCACTCTCCCCGACCATCATGGGGGGTGTCACCTCACCTGCTACGCCTGTATATAAAGCACCAGCAGCCATGAAGCCCATCAACGAAAAACTACGTGACAGCGTGACACACAGGGTAGTTACTAGTTATTCGCAGTGCGACGTGCGTGCGTGTGTGTGAGCGATCGATTGATCGAGATCGACATGGCGGCGATCAGGGGTGTCGTGGTGGTGGTGCTCGCGCTGGTGGTGGTGGTGGCGGCGGCGGACGGTGCAGGGGAGTGCGGGGCGACGCCGCCGGACAAGATGGCGCTGAAGCTGGCGCCGTGCGCGTCGGCGGCCAAGGACCCCAAGTCGACGCCGTCGAGCGGGTGCTGCACGGCGGTGCACACCATCGGGAAGCAGAGCCCCAAGTGCCTCTGCGCCGTCATGCTGTCCAGCACGACCAGGAACGCCGGGATCAAGCCCGAGGTCGCCATCACCATCCCCAAGCGCTGCAACATCGCCGACCGCCCCGTCGGCTACAAGTGCGGAGGTAAGCTGAGATCGGGAGCAGCAAAGAAAACGGTGTTAGTCATTAACGCATGGTAATTAAGTATTAATTAAAAAAACTTAAAAAATAGTAACAGTTTTTGTAAAAAATCACACCATTTAACAATTTGAAAAGGAGGGATAGAGTTGAAAAAAAAAGGGAAGAAGACAGCCTAATCAACATGTCAAACTGCCAACTCTTGCCGCGAACAATCTATGATTATTTCATCATTTTCAGTTGGTTGGCGCTAACAATCTAACATGATCGATTGCTTCTCAATTCTCTTTCACAGATTACACTCTGCCATGAGCAACAAAGAGTACTGCATGCAGTGCCGGTGCCGTGTCTGTCATCCGCTTAATCTATCGAGTTTATGTCGTGTTACTTACTAAAGCTGTATGCTGTTGTGCGTGCGTGCAGTTTAGTGTCAGTGTTAAACACCAAATAAAAGGGTTCCATCTTCCGTGGGACTTCGTGATTTCAGTCCGTAGAGTTGTTTCTCCAAGTCCAGGATAGTGTGTACTTGATCATATTATCTCGGAGGGATGCAGAGGCGCTCCCCTGAATCCTCTGAATAATAGTACAACTTGGTTTGTTCATCGATTCACACTTTTAGTTCAAAAAACTTGCTATACATTTTTACATCTTGTGTGCTCGCTTATGCCTTATGCCCGCAGAGGACAAACAGAGGCAGCATGCAACTAGTAACAGTGAAGAAATTCAGATGTTATGTGCTCTGCTTAAACGGTTGATGTGGGAAGCAGTGTTCATCTGAAGTTACGTAAGTAGACGTGAGTCCTGATAGGTGGATCTATGGACCCACATGTAAGAGGCGCACTTCCCTCTCTGACTATATTAGAGAGGAGCATCATCGACGGTTGTGCATGCTGCTCGCTGCAGGCTGTACTAGTGCTTGCAAGGTACGTTCACACGTGTGATCCTCCAACGATCCCTCCAATTGACAAGGTAGGATGTGCGCCACATGCACCATGAGCCAACGATCTTATCCGAATCACAATATTGAACATTCACAACATCGGATGTGCGTTAGACGCATCCATGTGAGCCAACGATTTTCACTCTATTAGAGCACGAAAAATTAAGTGTTTCTTATCACAATCGTTTTTTTGGTAGAAGTTTTTATCGGTTCTCTAAAAAAATATGTTTTGTCTTACAGAAACTATTAGGGGATTTCAACTAATCCTCACAATATCGGTTGTGCCCTACACACCATATGATATAGGAGATTGTTTTAAATCTAATCAGAGCCACAACTTAAGATTGACTAATCTTTTAGTTAAGTTATATCATACTTTCTCTGTTTTTTTAATAGATGGCACAGTTAAATTTTTAACACATGTTTGACCACTCGTTTTATTTAAAAATTTTATACAAGCGTATAACATATAAATCATACTTAAAATATTTTAATTGATAAAACAACTCACAACAAAATAAAGTATAATTACGTAAATTATATGAATAAGATGAATAATCAAACGTGTGATAAAAAGTTAACAATGTTATCTATTAAAAAACAGATGTAATATTTTTAAAGTTGTGCTCTCCATAATAATAATAATATCTTTGGATCTCGTTGTCGCCTTTTGCTTGATGTATTACAGTGACGATGTTGCTACCCGTGGACACTGGTGCACCCATCTTCTAGTAGATATATCGTTCATCACAGAGGGTGCAAATTTCTCTATCACAGATAGGAGGTGCAGAGCAAAATGAATGGATTCACGAGGGGAAACTGTTTTAAACACTCGGGTGGACGTTCACCCGTTTCTTGCATGTCATCTAAATGGTTATGAAAATTTTCAAAAAAAATTGACATAATAGGTTAATATGTAATATATCATCTCACAAACATGCAAGTTCAAATTCGACTTTTACAAGTTGTAATAAAAATAACAAATTTGACTGTGAATATACATATACTAGTTAGAGTTTAATTTGTTATTTTTTGTACAACTTGTAGAAGTCGAATTTGAACTTACATGTTTGTGAGATGATATATTACATATTAACCTATCTTACAAATTTTTTTGGAATTTTTTCATAATCATTTAGGTGGCATACAAGAAACGGGTAGACGTACACCCGACAGATAATCTATCTCCATTCACCAGGCCCCGCGTTTGCTGCTTCTGCTGAAAAACACCGTGAAAACAAACTAAAATGGGGTGCATTGTTCAAAAAATTTCGCTGCTTTGGCTTCAAACGAAATATAGGGCGATACTCCTACAAAATTACAAACTTGTTGTGCGGCATACGTATATAACTCTTAAGTCTTGTTCGGTTTAGAGGGGATTGAAGAGTATTGGAGCGGATTGAGGGAGAATAATTCACACCACAATAGGTGTGGAATAAATCCCCTCCAATCCCTCTCTCACATGGATTAACCAAACAAGGTCTTAAGATTATTCTTTTCCCCTAATTCCGGAGGCCATTTTGTACTAACATTGCTAACTAATATCTTCATACTTCATATGTTGTTAAATTATGAGAACGTTCGACCTCGCATGCAACAAAGTATCATGTGCATTAGCCATTTGGCCTGCAGGTCATCACATAAGGCATACTTGTTAGGCTGCACAGTACACACGCTACTAATTAAGCGAAGGTGTGTCACACCCTCACACGTTCCTTGTGTTAAACATAGCACACGCCACGACCTGCCACACTTATTTTGTGCACATAAATGGCTTGTCGTCCTAATTTTAAGTCAAATTAATGTTGTGTTTACTGTTAAACTCTCGAGTATTAGGGACTGAACTAAAAAACTTGTGATTAGACGAATGGTGAAAGCTAAAAACACAAAATATAATAAGGTTTGATTTTTGAAGTTCATAAATCCTAATGACAAAAAAAGAGACAGTAGATCGTGTGTGGGAGGATTAGATGACACAATCACTAACAATGTCGGATAGAGGCGCTCTGACTTTAGAGATAATATGGAGACTAAGTAGGGAGCCCCTAAATTTAGGGACCTAGATAGGAGTATCTTGAAACAGTGTTTTAGTAACTTTACCATAGTGGGATAGCGAGACAATGCTAAGTAACCATTCTATCCACTAAACCAAAACATGTTGTAATCGTAAGCACATCTGACACTATATATGCAGAGAGTATCATCCATTGTCAGGTGAGTTTGGATTAATGCTGTGAATAAAAACATTTATTTTATAAAGTCACTATAAGAATCATTCACGTCCATATCAAACGAATAACTTCTGAGACAATATATTTACACATAGCAAAGTGAGCATAGCTCAACTGGTTAGGTTCCTTATGGTGGAACCAGCCCACCCGGTTCAAATTCTAGATTTGACACGGGTGCTCGCATTTACGGCTAATTTCTTTCAGTGGTAGGCGACGTACCCATCGACAGAGCGAGGCGCCTGTGGTGACTTCGTTAATCTCAAGACATGCCGGCCCAGTCTTCCGGAGGTGCTCATAGGTGGTAAGGTGTGCGTGTGTGCGTTCATAGGGGTGAGTGTGCGCACGTTGTGAGCGCCTGCATTTGTCCTGTGTTTCTCAAAAAATATATATAATTTTCGGAATTGTAAATATTTGTTGACAGATTTTTTATGGCTAAATATTTCACTTTCTAAACCGTTGGATGTGGCCTAGATTCATGCTAACAGTTTAATACGCATCAAGATATGTGCTTTTAGGAAAAAAACAAAACCATATTTAGGGATCGATCCTGTGACCTCATGGATGAAGGCGTGACTGCCCTATTGGGCTACTATATTTTTATTATGATCTAGTTTGAACTTACATCTTACTTATACTATAATTACATGCGAGTTATATACAAGTTACATATTTAAATATGTAATTATAGTACAAATATAGTGTAATTATGAAAAATTACATATGTAATTATAGTATAATAATAGTGTAATTATGAAAATTACATTGTAATTATGTTACAGTTACATTTGACAGATTTTTAGGCTAATTTTCAGTCGAATGTTGTATAGATAGTCCCTATACACATCGTTTAAGAACCATCTCTACACATGTATCGTCCTGATATTAAAAGCAACGTAGTGCTACTGTGCTAGCCTATTCCATTAATTGACCGGGATTGCCAAGTGTCCCGGTACTTTTATATGTTCATCTCGTTTTTGGTGTCATAACGTCAAAACGTTTCCGCTCCTGATCGTTCGTTTCACGCACGCCCAGCACTATATAACCAGCTCAAAGCGAGCCGAGAGTAGCCAACGAGCTAGTAGAACTGTAGAACACAAGTAACAAAAGCAATCAGATATTAGAACGCTAGCTAGCAGTAGGAACAAACAATGAGGTCGTCCCCGATCATCGTCTTCCTGGTCCTGGCCGCCCCGCCGCCGCCATCGCCGCTCCGTGGCAGCTCGCGCACGCCGCGGGCAAAGTGCGGCAAGACGCCGGCGGAGAAGGTGGCGCTAAAGCTGGCGGCCGTGCGCAAAGGCGGCGCAGGACCCCGGGGCCCGGCCGCCGGCCGCGTGCTGCGCGGCCGTGCGCGACATCGGCACGCACCAGAGCCTACGCGTGCCTGTGCGCCGTGCTGCTGTCCAGCACCGTGAGGCGCTCCGGCGTCAAGCCGGAGGTGGCCATCACCATCCCCAAGCGCTGCAAACTCGCCAACCGCCCCGTCGGCTACAAAAGTGCGGCGGTACGTATTGCGTGCGACCTCGTATTGAGTTTGGTTAGCTTTAGGAAGGATAATTTCTTCCGTTTTATATTTAAGTTCAAATTTTTTAAAAGTTTAATCAAATTTATAGAAAAAATTAGTAGTAAATTATGCATTAAAGTTAGTTTTATGAAATATATTTTGACAGTTTATTTTGTTTTATATGTTAAATACTTGGTCAAAGCTTAATAAATTTTGACTTAAAAATTAAAGTGACTTGTAATATAACACCACATGATATGTAGGAGTGATATATATAATACCTTTTGTTGGCAATGAATTATAAATGTTTTTGTGTATTTTTTCAAAAACATTTTGGGACATCTATCCATCCAGATACATTTTGAGATATAGCACGTTAGAATGATTTTATTTAAATGGAGTGAGGCACATTGTTCTTTGGTGATACGAGGGGGAATTGGGTTTGAACAAGTGTGAATGGTTTCTCTGCTTCCTGTAAGCTTACACTGCTGCCCAGCCTGCAGGGCTGAATGACGACGTACGACCGGCCTTGTTGCGGCTCTGGGGCGGCCGCTAAAAGCTGCCGCAGATCGGCTTACAGCATACTGTACTCCTAGAATACTGTATTTTAAGTGGTGCTAGCTATACCCTGTAGTACTGCTGACGAATAAGAGCAGGTACATAACAGCTTAAGCCAGCTGTAAACCAATATTTTAAGGAGATAAATAAGGAGAGAGAAGAGCAGCGGCTACTAGATTTGGTAGCTAGCTGTTACCACAAACTCAAGACGCAATGTTTGTAATGACTAGGTGGGACCAGGTTATTAATAGGTAGTATGTAAACCTATTGTATGAATTAAGCTATTAGATGTGGCTATAGTGAATTGGAGCTTAGTAGTTGACTAATCTTTGACTTGCTCTAGTATGATCGAGCTAGGCAAAGCAACTCTAACATGGTTTGGGAGTCAGAACACTGGTTAATCTCGTGTGCTGCAAAGGTCTGCCTTGTGTAATCCTGCCCGCAGACGCTGCTTGAATTTATGAGAATGAGCAAAGTTTACTTATCCACCGGGCGACTTGATATGTGTCCGACATCTACAAAGCAATGGCGCGTAATGCCAGATAAGCCACACAACAATTATACTGGCATGGCATGGCAATGTTGCGTAGTATGTCAGATGCAGGAAAATACGTAGCGAAATCTAAAAACTTACTTTTGATTAAAAATGGATGTCTAGATTTATCCACGTTACTAATGAGTGAAAATCAAAAAATTAACTCAATAAAAATTTTACTCGTGAGTAAATCTACGAGTAAAATTCTTACTCGTGAATAATATGAATGA
>CM020178.1:16165351-16200841 GCA_009805545.1 Oryza longistaminata
CATAGAAAAATAAATATAAGGGTGAATTAGGTATAACCATAGGAAAAAAATACTTCTTTTTTTTTACCCTTTTGAGGTATATTTTTGCTATTACATATACCATATATTTTTTTAACCTTTTCCTTTTGTTTTTTATTTTCCTATGTGTAAGGGTAAATTGGACAAATATTATAAATTTTGCATAGAAAGGTGACATGGCATGTTCATGTGGCGATTTTGGTGGGACCAACGACTATATTAGCCCACATGACAAATTTAAAGGACTTGTTTGGACAATATAAAAGATTAAGGATCAAAATGACCCAGGAGCGAAACTTTAGGGACCACATTAGCTATTCTCCCTTATTCATACTATCAACACTCAGATCTTAATACATAGTCAAAATAATAATTTTATCCTTAATGTAATATTCCTGGAAGATGATGACATCGTAGTTGGAAATTAAGAGCAAAACCCGAGATATGTTATCTACAATAACTGTTTTTTTTAAAAAAAAAAACATTACCGACGGATTGGTTTTTAAGAAGGCTGGCCCTTGCGTGCTTGTGGCTAATCTTGATAATTCCTCTGCGTGAAGATTTCATCGCCTTTTATTGCACCCATGCACGATGAAATTGATTTCTTTCTGTAAACTTGATACCCTCGATTCAAATTAATTGAATTGCTCTGCTGAACTTCTTTTCGTGCTTGTTGCCTGCTGCAGATGCATGTGTGATATGCAGGTCCCGCTACATATATTTGGCCAAGTCGCCCGGGGCGCACAATAAACAATGTCAACATCTAATTTATTCTGATTTACCCCCTTTGCTTTGCTTTGCTCTTTGTGTATCTTCCATCACACGCCATGAACAAACTCTCAAAGCTCTCAAATGAGGGCAGCCTTTGTTCGCTGCTGCCGCAAACCTGCGTGAGGCGAGGATATGCCAGACGCGAAGTCCCATAGAGCAGCGTTGAATCTCCCTTTTTTGCGTGCGTGCATCGTCGATCAGCAGACTCAGGCCCAGCCAGATCGTAGACGAAAATAGCCGCCAATCTCCCGTGTGCTCGATCTACACGATATCCATCTGCTCTCTTGTTTACGGATCAAGAATTTTATAGAGAGAAATCAGCTTTAGATATGGTTGACGGTTATATGGGTTTAAGATGGGCTTTAAAACACGGACTATATCTGCTTTAAAAGTGGGATTGATTTTAATCAGCGGTGCTAATTGTATGACATGTTAAATCAATGGCTAGATCTTTCTGATTTACGTGAGAGCTCCTAAAAAGTGCCTTTACGGATCAAGAATTTTATAGAGAGAAATCAGCTTTAGATACGGTTGACGGTTATATGGGTTTATATATACAACAGTTCTGATCTACAAACCCCATAGAATAACTAAGGACACGACTACATAACGTTCGGTCGCTGGTTTGCTTAAAGCACTGACCACTCCATCCCAGGTATAAATCCCCTTTAGCTTAAAAAATATAATGGCTCATGTCCTTTTTAACCTCTTTAATGACTTATATATTTTAAATCACATATTAGTTTTAAGATCTATTTGCATCATTGTACGCTACTCAAAATATATGCAATTTAACAGTAATTTATTTAGATTGTAAAAGTAACTTAGCTATGCAATAGAAGTTACTCTCTATATCATTAGAAATAATTACATTATAATTGAGTTGACATAAGAAACTATGTGGAGTAAATTCACAAGCAAAGTGTAGAGAAGATTTTCAAGTAAATATAGTTATGAAAGTAAGTTGTTATGACATTAGAAGTAAATCTATTGTAGAGATAAAAACATGGGTCTATCTAAAAGTTAATTTAGTCAGCACAAATTATGGAATTCACTAAAAACAATAATAAAAGTAATCAACGCGGAGCATTGTAAATGTATAAGAAGTAGAGTAAATTGCATCCACAGTATAAAAACTTGGCAGGTGGGTGCGATATAGTGCAAGAACTTGAGAATTGAACATCCGAGTGCAACAAGTTAACAAGTGGATGCGTTCTGATACAAGAACTTGACAATTTAGTATTTTGGTGAATCAATTTGGCTAAGCATATGCTAGGTGAGATTTTTCACAATGTCAATATGCCAATACAAAGTAATCCTACGGATATTACCTTATAATATTGAATTTAATCTTTAAGAATTATATTACACATAAAAATACATTCAGTTACCTTTAAGAATTTTTTGTTTTCTTCACCTTCTCAAATGTCAACCGAAATATAATAATTCGTCTAATTGACTTTCAGTTATTAGTTATTAGGATAAAAATATAAATATGTTTATACAAATCCACGCTAGTATATTGTCAAAATACGTACTTAAAAATTTTAATTTATATAAAAAATACTCTAAATAATTAAGTTGTCACATAACTTCTTAATTTATTGTATCAAAATCGTACTTACCTTGTAAGTTGTTGCATTTATACGATTACTTATAAAGTTCTTATACTAAACTGCACCTTCCTGCCAAGTTGTTGCACGCTCATTTTTCAAGTTATTGCCCAAAATTGCACCCACCTGTCAAGTTGTTGCACCATGGGTGCAATTCACTCTAAGAAGTAATTTAATCATATATATATATATTTACTATATATATATATATATGATAAAAGTAACTTACATATATAATAGTAAAAGTAATTTACAAACATAAATATTTTTTTCATAATAATATAATCATGAAAGATCTTGTTATAAAGATTTAATTGCAACAAACACAATGGTGTAATTGGATTGTAGATCAGATAAGTAATTAAATAGAAAATTATATAAGAAGGAAAAAAAGATATGCATGACCTAATAGCAAACAAGGCATGCATGTTTGTAGACGTGTAGTAGTACTTCTCTCATGTATGGCTGGTGTCGCTCGTTAAGCCTAAATCGAGAGGCCTCTCGAAGTAGTTTTTGCGATTAACTAATCTTACCCCACCCCACCCCACAGCCCACTAAGCCTGCACCCCACCTCCCGCCCCCCTTCCATGCGCGCCACCTCTCCTTCCTCTCGCACACCCTCCATTCTCCTTGATTCCTTCCTCCCGGCGCTCCCTCTCTGCCTCCCGATCCCTTACTCTCCGTTTTTTTATCCTCCCTCCTCTCAGCACCCCTTCCCGATCTCTCTCTCCCTCACCCCCTCCCAATCTATCCCCCTCTGGTTTTTCTCTCCTTTCCCTCGGTGCTTCCTCTCATTCTCTCTCTCCCTCAGGTCCTTCTCTCGAACCCCCTCCCCTCCCAATCTCTCTCTCCCTTTGGTTTTTCTCTCCTTTTCCCGGTTTTTTCATCTCAAATCCGACCTTCTTTGCAAAAATGAAAATAACATATTTGAACTCATGACCTCATAGCTATTGGATTCATAGTCTAGCCAATGGAACTAATGATACTTTGTGATTGGGTAGTACCTCTTATTTATTTTGTACTTTCTTTCAAATAAAGAATTAGGAACCCAACCCTAATCATTTTCATTACCACAATAAGGGTTATAGTAAGAAATCAACTACGTCACCGCACACGACGTGGTCCTCGCCCCTGGCCTAGACCACCACCTCCCTTGCCCAATGCATGGCTCTCCAGCCTTGTCAATGCCGGCGAGGTCCCAACAACCAATCTAGGGAGCAGCGAGGTGCACTCACCCCTCCGTCTAACACTTCTTTGGCAGCTACCCCGCCACCTAGTCACTCAAGATCCAATGCCCCTATCGTCGATCCTACCCACCACCCTTCTCCTTCCCTGCAACTCCTACGTCAACGCTACTGTCTTGTCACCCGCCTATATCCACCGGTCACTGGTGGTTTGACCACCATCCACGACCATCCCTTTAAAATATAATTAAAATTTCACATTAACCCTCCTAGGACCGTCAATTAGCATGGCGAGTTTCCAATAGCATAGGGGCCTACAAAATTGGCCACAAATCCTAATCCACTTACTTAGGTGATCTTAATCAAAGAAATAACATGAGGTTGGATTACTGCTTGAGTATTACCTTTTAATTTTTTAACCTTAATATTGTATCCATTCCTAGTATAGTAGGAAATGAAGTTGTGTGATTAAGTATAACAATTCTTGTAATTTTAGGACCTATTTGTATTTCATGCCAACGCCTTAAATTCCTTGAGATGGCCCTGCCCAATCCTACTACTTCTTTTGACCCAAAATCAGAACGGGAACATTTGATGGTGTCGATCTTAACTTTTTCCCGGTAGAAGTTCATGGATAAAATGACAATGTCCTATGAAGTGCATTTACAATTAATGTTTACTTGAGACAGGGAGTACGTACCGACACAACCATTTGTTATGTATGGATTTCCTTGGTATCCCTGTGCACATTTGCATCGGTAACCAACAAACGTATCAGTAGGTTTGCTTGTTATACACTCACTGTTGGTGCTTATGCAGGCATATCCAGAGCTGTTTCGTTTTGCATCTTGACATGTTAGATGAGCAGCAACCCATTGGACAGAAACAATAGGTGTCCCAACCTGAACATAAAGACTTTGTAGCCCCAGTTCATAATAAGTACCGATCCTGGTTTCAGGATTTGTTTCCGGGTGAACGTATTCAAGAGTCCCGTTGTCCACATATATGTTTGTCACATGATACTGGTCATCCAATAGAAGGGTTGATGATGTCGAGTTTGTGCAGTTGAGGTCAAATCCTTTTCTTGCAAAACAACCTTCTTCCAAGCCAAACGGGAATGGAACGCTGATATTCCCGCACTGGCGGATACAATTCATTTTCCGTTGTAATGGGTTATACTCTGATTCCAAAGAAAAGAAAAATAATTCATTCATGATTATTAGCATATATATTTGAATCTTCAAAACTATTTATCTAAATGCCCGAAATTGTCTATGTATCACTTTTTTTTTCTGCCACTAGATCATCATTCGATACACTCATATATTGAGTTCTTCAGAGGGTAACACACAGTATAATGTAACTTTAAATGTATCACTTTTATGAACCCTACCAAATGGAGAATGAAAAAAAAAATCTAGATTAATATATCACGATTCATCTTCGTGAACAGATAAATAAAAACATCAATGAAAATTAAAATATAAAGTTGTACTAGAGTTCTTTTATATATATTAAGCTTACTTACAGTGTTGTGTAAATTTACATGACTGGTAAGTAAGAAAGTTTTAGCTGAATGATAGTTTATTCTACAGTTCTCCATATTTTGTTTGCTGCAGAGATTGTCTAAAAAAAAGATGTGGCAGGCTAGGACTACAGCTTCTGTTTCTATAAGAGATATATGCGCATATTTGATTTTATTCCCTTCAAACAGGATCAAGATTGACGAGGTACTTCATTTCTAATAAAGGGTTTTAGTCTATCGCTGTCTTTTCAAACAAATTCTATGCATTAAAAAAAACATTGGGTTTGGAGATTACCACTATCCGGTGAACAGCCATCCAGAATATAAGGATTTCCTATGTAGCCATTACGGCACATGCAGTTGTAGCCATCGACTGATGAGTTCCTGCAAATGCTCTTGTTGCTAACACAAGCATAGCTCGTCTGGTTTTTACGGGCACTTGCGCAGTCTGGTTGATCAGCGATCTTCCAACCGAGAGGACGCGCAGTATAAGTAGCATCAGTGATATAGATCGTATCCCATGACAAGCTTCGGTTATGGTGCGATTCTAGATTGGTTTCTGCTCGGCGGACGAATTTAAATTCGATACGTGTAAATTGCGAGACGAATTTTTTAAGCCTAATTATGCCATGATTTGACAATGTGGTGTTATAGTAAAGATTTGCTAATAACGGATTAATTAGGCTTAATAAATTCACCAAACAGTTTACAGGTGGAATCTGTAATTTATTTTATTATTAGACTCTGTTTAATACTTTAAATGTGTATCCGTATATCCGATATGACACGCTAAAACTTTACACCCTGAAACTAAACAGGGCAAGTAGGATTTTTCGACAACCGTGTATGCACGAAAAGCACAACGATACAACATGTCTGCTGGCCAAAATATTAATTCTACTCCGTGAGAAGGGCCATGGACTATTGAAGTCCCCTCTAAACACTTGATTATATTATGGAAACAAATCATGATAAAGGCACGGACAGATTGCATGTGCGGTACATAGGTACGCTAGCTTTCACCACTAAGACAATTGATTACGGTTAACTCTAGAAGAAGTGAACAACTATTTTATAGGGAAGCACACTAGAAATACCGTGCGTCACGGGCAAACCAGTCATCAATAGTTTAACTGATCAACCAGTGGATACGGCTGAAGGATCACATATAGGACGCATGCCTACCGTTGAACCCGGGAGGCCGGGTGCAAGACTGGACCCTGATTTTAGAGTGTTGTATTTACAACTTTTTGCTCTAAAACTTAGTAGGAAGAAACTTTCTACTCCAGTGTTGAAAACGTCTGCTTAAATAATTTTCTAATTAAATGTTGGAACAATATGTTTTTGGACAAATTAGTTCAACAATGTCAAGCTTCCTAATTCCAACAAAAAAAATTTTCTCCGAACGAATTGTACATTTCGATGTTTCATATTGATATAGCAGAAAAAATTTATAAAATTATATTACTGTAAACTATAATTGGGACAAGGAAAAAGAAACAAACACACATCCCACATGTCGACGCTCGAAACTCGCACCAAGAGACTGGCACTGAACCGACTGTCGCTAATGCTGCCAAACATGCAAAGGGCTATTACCGAACCGCCCACAAAGGCCTCTAAGCAGTTGAAACATTAACAACTTCCCAGCATTGCGAGAAGAGTTGCGGAGGAAGATGGTGAGAGAGAAAAGATCCACCCTCCCTCGTTTAGACTGGCCATCGCACGGGAGCATCCCATAGCACAATACTTCCAAGGTAGCCTTCTTCTCCCCACGTACCACCATGTGCGACCAGGAGCAATGCTGACATTACCGGTGCAAATCCAGCCTTGGGGGCTACATCTAGCCATCACCCGCTATCAGAGAGATGAGCTTGGCAGTTGTGGGGAACAACGGTTCAGGATCTAGAGGGGCTCTGAGGCGTCTTGGCGTACTCTGAGCTGCTCACAGAATAAACACACTCAAAACAAGTATACGGGTTCAGGCCTCCTACTGGATAATAGCCCAACTCATGTGTTGTCCAGTACAGAACTTTGGGCGAATCTCATAATCTCTCCTATGCACTGAGTTGCCGCTATGATTTTATACCCTACCACCTCTGTCATGCATACTCCACTGGGAGACATAAAACATTGTTTTACAATCATGAGCTTGCATTATGTCCTTCTAGGCCAGCGCCTGTGTATCCGCCGTTGAATAAAACCACCGTGGGATGTCACGCCAGTCGCCAAGCCCACCTGCAACATCTTATAACTTCTGAAGAGGCTGTGTGAAAACCTGACTTTGGAAATATAATAACGTGACTGCCCAAGAGAATCTATGATAAATGTGATGGACGGGCTCGGTAGCTGACGCACTGCATCAACTGGGACGAGAATCTATGATAATAACCTTAGGTCGGTGGACACGCAATGATAGCCCTTCTTGGGCGGTCGAGGGGTTCCCCTAGCAAGCCAGATGGACTATGGGTCATTGACCTTCTCAGAGAAGGACACACGTCTAGTTTCGAGAAGGCATGACTCGCTTGATCCAACAAGGTATATATGTCCTTAGCAAATAGCATGTCATAGTTCCCAAGCAAGCCATACCACGGAACTTGTTTTATCACAAATTCCCGTGTTAGCTTCTGAACAGTCAACCCACTAGTTCAGCACACCTATGGATAGACCATGTTACTGTTGACGGTCGTTAGCGATCAGTTTCGACCGTCAATATTACCAAAATAGAGGAGAACTAGTTATACTTGCAATGCATATACATGATAGTATTAGGTTTACTAACCTTTTGTAAAGAATAACCATAAAATGGAGGAGAATCGACATAAACTCAAACGATAAATCAATCGGACGATGTCGAGAACCAGACTTATGTATGAATGGGCCAAGAACTCAGAATTGACACGATGAATTGGGCCAAAATTCACAAGTCTACGGAAAAGAGCAACGGAGGAGGCCACCTGTCGCTTTTTGGCCAGGTTGGGCCGACCCATGGTTCGGCCGAACCCCCCGCAGCGCCGTTTAATCTAGGTTTCTCCTGGACAGCTAAGATGGCTCCCCAATGACGGTTGGTGGATATTACCGACCTTTCCAACCGTCACAACCGTCATTGGGAGGCTATAAAAGGAGTTCTCATCCTCACTTCACTCACACACCTCAAGCAAGAGCTCTATCATATTCTCTCAAGTTAGTTTAGTATTATCTAGCTAGTGGAATAGAAATAGAGTAGAAATCAGAAGTCCAGAAGTCTTCGGAAGAGTTCGGATATGGCTCTAGTAGCTTTCCTTTCCTCTTTTGTAAGCTTTGTACTTTATTTAGTATACTCTTCTTTATACATTTATGGCAATGAAATACTTTCCGAGTATATGAGAATGCCTACTTTACATTATGTTCATGTTATACTGAATATACTGCTAGCTTATATGGGAGATACTTTGGTGCGGGTATAATGTTTGCATATGCAATTACTCTATGTCATGACGATGATATTAGAGTAGTATATGATAGTTTAGACGTGGTGTCTAGATTACGGGATATCATTGTTTGGGGTTATATGCTGCGGATGAGAGGTGGGCCGCTGATGGTGACAGCTCATTTTTTCACCGATTTTTTTTTTGTTTTTCCTTTTTAAGGGGAATCGGAATTTTTTTTAAGTTTTTTTTCGCTATTTTTAAGAGGAATCAGACTTTTTTTTAGTTTTTTTTCTCTATTTCTTATTTGTCACGGACGAAGGAAACGTCTCTTATTTTTTAAGTAGCAGTAGATGAAGCAATAGATGCAAATAGATGGAAAGTAGCAAACTAATCTAGTGCTACACCTTAAGTAGGAAAAACAAGATCTTGAAGAAAAGCAAGAAAATCTAATCAATTTACTATGCAATCAACAATTTTTAAAATAGATTGATCAGCGCAGGACGGGCCTCTGCCGTGCAAATGGTGAGGTACACTGTCAGGGTTATGGATAGAGCAATGCTGACTTTACCAGTACAAATCCAGCCTTGGGGGCTACATCTAGCCATCACCCGCTATCAGAGAGATGAGCTTGGCAGTTGTGGGGAACAACGGTTTAGGATCTAGAGGGGCTCTGAGGCGTCTTGGCGTACTCTGAGCTGCTCAGAAGCACAGAACAAGCACACACACAACAAGTATACGGGTTTAGGCCCCTCCTACTGGATAATAGCCCAACTCATGTGTTGTCCAGTACAGAACTTTGGGCGAATCTCATAATCTCTCCTATAAACTGAATTGCCGCTATGATTTTATACCCTACCACCTCTGTCATGTATACTCCGCTGGGAGACATAAAACATTGTTTTACAATCATGAGCTTGCATTATGTCCTTCAAGGCCAGCGCCTGTGTATCCGCCGTTGAAAAAAACCACAGTGGGATGTCACGCCAAGCCCACCTGCAGCATCCTATAACTTCTGAAGAGGCAGTGTGAAAACCTGACTTTGGAAATATAGTAACGCGACTGCCCAAGAGAATCTATGATAAATGCGATGGATGGGCTCGGCAGCTGACGCACTGCATCAACTGGGACGTGAAACCCAGTGGCGACACCATCGTCCTTAGGTCGGCAGACACTCAATGATAGCCCTTCTCGGGCGGTCGAGAGGTTCCCCTGGCAAGCCAGATGAACTATGGGTCTTTGACCTTCTCAGAGAAGGACACACGTCTAGTTTCGAGAAGGCATGACTTACTTGATCCAGCAAGGTATGTCCTTAGCACATAGCATGTCATAGTTCCCAAGCAAGCCATACCACGGAACTTGTTTTATCACAAAGTCTCGTGTTAGATTCTGAACAGTCAACCCACTAGTTAAGCACACCTATGGACAGACCATGTTACCGTACTTGAGTAGCTTGGGCCGACGCCAAATCCCTTCTCTCTCCTCGTTGCCGCCCGCGGTTGGGGGCAACGAGGACGAGTAGTGGCGCGACTTCTACCCTCTCCTCGGCGACGCATCAAACCGGACGGGTCGTGGAGGCCGCCGTTGAGGCTACGGAGGGGTCGAGGAGGCCACTATGGCCTATGGCTTGGAGCGGGTGATGACGACGAGCGGTGGCGCAAATCGGAGGACGACGATGGGTCCGGCGGCTTGAAGCGAGGCACGACGATGGGCGACAACATGGCTTATTACCGACCTTTCCAACCGTCACAACCGTCATTGGGAGGCTATAAAAGGAGTTCTCATCCTCACTTCACTCACACACCTCAAGCAAGAGCTCTATCATATTCTCTCAAGTTAGTTTAGTATTATCTAGCTAGTGGAATAGAAATAGAGTAGAAATCAGGAGTCCAGAAGTCTTCGGAAGAGTTCGGATATGGCTCTTGTAGCTTTCCTTTCCTCTTTTGTAAGCTTTGTACTTTATTTAGTATACTCTTCTTTATACATTTATGGCAATGAAATACTTTCCGAGTATATGAGAATGCCTACTTTACATTATGTTCATGTTATACTGAATATACTGCTAGCTTATATGGGAGATACTTTGGTGCGGGTATAATGTTTGCATATGCAATTACTCTATGTCATGACGATGATATTAGAGTAGTATATGATAGTTTAGACGTGGTGTCTAGATTACGGGATATCATTGTTTGGGGTTATATGCTGCGGATGAGAGGTGGGCCGCTGATGGTGACAGCTCATTTTTTCACCGATTTTTTTTTTGTTTTTCCTTTTTAAGGGGAATCGGAATTTTTTTTAAGTTTTTTTTCGCTATTTTTAAGAGGAATCAGACTTTTTTTTAGTTTTTTTTCTCTATTTCTTATTTGTCACGGACGAAGGAAACGTCTCTTATTTTTTAAGTAGCAGTAGATGAAGCAATAGATGCAAATAGATGGAAAGTAGCAAACTAATCTAGTGCTACACCTTAAGTAGGAAAAACAAGATCTTGAAGAAAAGCAAGAAAATCTAATCAATTTACTATGCAATCAACAATTTTTAAAATAGATTGATTATCGCAGGACGACTCGAAGGAGTGGCAAGTCGGATGGTTATGACTTACGAGGAAGCATATGTAGTTATATATAGCTGCCCGACGACATCAGTCTAGCAGTAGTGATCGATGTTGATAGCATGTTATAGACCCGACTACGTCGACGGCTTGTCCAGATCCGCTCCCTCCCCTCGTGCAAAAGATGAGGCGCTAAATAGATGTAGAAACTTGTATCCCTTTGTTTAACTCTCTAATGATTTATGTGTACAATTATGCACACCTTGGCCCTCTATTTATAGATTGAGGGATACTAGAGCTATGAACAGGTTTATCTCGGAAATCACTTAGGACTAGTAAAAAAAAGTACACAAATCTTATCTCCCCATGGAGATCATATTCCGTAACAAAACCAACCAACTGCACAAGATGTATATTGATAAGAGTGGGGTGCACGACATCAAAAAAAAATATTAACGGTGTAACTGCAAAAGGAGCTTATCAAGTCCTTTCTAATCCTCCCTCAAAACAAAACCAGGGACATTCTATGTTCTACATTTTGCAGGCTTTATGGGCCGGACGGCTACTTTGTTGCCTTGAAAACCCTCGTGCTCTCTTTTGTGCCATTCGTCTAACTGGGCCGTGTGTACAGCACAGCGCCACACGCTTGGCTCCAATAGGTTAATGCATAGATTGTGCAACCAGAAGTAAATATAGGGACATTTAGAGCCAAAGCCACAAAGCAGGAACCAATTTTTTTTTTCAGACGCGCAAGTATCCGTGGATGTTTCACAATTCCAGGTCAGCTACACTTGCACATTGAACATCTTTTTAAAAATGAAATAAATTCATTTTCTAATTATATAATAGTTATACTCATTTAATCATATACTCTAATCCATTGTTTCGTTTTATATGCCGGCCAAAAGCTCAAGCAAGTTGCACATACCAACACAGCGTAAAGCTAGAGAGTTCCTAATTAGCAATTTGCTTAAAGCACTAGTTATGAGTTATTTTTTATGTTTATTTTGCAAATATTTTTTTTGAGAGGATCCAAATATTAATTTATAGTAGGTCATCTATTTCATTTCATACATGTTTCATACATCATTTTGAAACGTTCACGCCCTAATAAAGGCGTGATGAGAAATCGTTGATTTTTTTAAACTTATAATTCGTTGTAGTTTGTAAACATTGCTCAACCAAACCATACAACAACCGGGCGCTTGCGGGCGTTCTTTCTGATAGACAAACAAATTGCACGGTGCCACAAATGAGGTGTTCTATGTGCCAGTTAATTACCGTTCTATCTATTTATGATTCTTTTCATGGAAATTAGCTAGGTTGCCTGACACTGACGAGTTCTATGAAAAAGTTGCATGCTACGGTGAGTGGCATGCATGACAACTGGCTAGGTCGAAGAAGAAGAAAAAGTCAGGCTTGCAGTAGCCGGTAGCTAGCTTACATGCATCTAGTGAGGTTGTTGGAATCGCTGGTCATCAATCAGCCTTGGATCGCGTATATATGGCCGCGAACGACCTGATAAATCTTCATTCGAAGGTGCAGTAAAAATGCCTATTTTTTACTTGCTGATCTATCTGTCTTTCTATGTATCTACTGTCGACTGGATTATAAATTAATACTCCCTCTTACTTAAAAAAGAAAATTAATATTCCCTCCTTCCATTAATATTTAACGTTTGTTAGTTCAAATTTAATGTTTGTTTAACGTTAGCCATTACCACATAACTGTGTTTGGATTTCAGGGATGGGAACTAATCCCTTCCGCACGGAAAACGGAACGACCTATTAGCACATGATTAATTAAGTATTAGCTAATTTTTTTCGTATGCTGTATGTTGAAAACCAAACATAATATTTCCTTTTTTCTAATGCTACTTTTCCTCACCTATTTATTTTTCTATTAGTGACCAAATTAATGAACCTGTAAAGGAGTAAGATGGAAAATACATAAAGATATATTTAGTGCATAATCAGATCACTGAGCTAGTTGGGTATTGAAACAACCGATGAAGAATAAGAGAGCAGACTTCTATTTCATTCTAGTTCAGATTTGAGAAAGTTCTAGACTTCCCTTTCTTAACCTCTTCCCTCTGTTTTTCTTTTCTTTTTTTTTCTATTAGTAATTGCTTGATTTATCTCAGTTTTTATAGTGCCATGTGGATCAATCACAATCCGGTAAAACTGCCGGCTTGAGAATAATAAGATTAGTATTTTTATCATGTACTAACTGAAAGGAACATCAATGGTAGATTTTTGCCATTTCTCAAAAGATCTGACGGATACAATGTCCATAACAACAACTAACAGGTGACGGTGATGGCATGCAAGAGATTTCAAATTTAAGAGGAAATAATTTTTAAGTGATGAATATTGAATTTTGTTCAGGGGCAAATAATTAGTTCTAGGGCATAAAAATAGTGATTTTATAGTCGTTTAAATAGGTGCTTGACGGTATTATTACAATTTGTATTTTAAAATTTATTTTTTACTTTGCAATACCTCGTCCTACTTCTCTACTATGGAGCTACTCAACAATTAAACAAATCTCATTTTAAAACCAACATTCACGGCATTTCCAGCATAAAAGTATTGGGACAAGACCACAGACACAACAAATGTTAAAAACGCCAGCTCTAGGCTGAACCAACCAAGCATAAATGGGTACCTGACCTCTACCTCTGCCAACTATTTGACATCCACCATTTCAGCAACGTACATGGACGTCCAGACCATAGACATGAAACAGGAGTAGCAACAAGGTACATCGTCATCAAGATGTTATCCCAAGAGTGAAATACTCGGTTGTTCTACTTCTGGTGTAACTTGTGCTATCTATTGTTCCAGTTGTTCTGCTTCTGGTGTAACCTATGCTATCTGTTGTCCCCGTAAAGCTTCTATCCACCTTGCGCAAGGCATTCAGATCGCCTGCCGCATCCGGACGTTGTCGCAGCAATTCTGTGAACCGATGGAGCTCTTGGGCGACTTGCGACATCACTGGCCGCTTATCACCTGGCATAGCTAAACACCTGCTTGTGAGCTCCGCAACTTGGTGGATGACCTCCAAGTCATCTTCATTGATGATCTCCTCATCTATGAGCTCGTCAACCGTGCCTTCCTTCATAGCGTCTTGAAACATCGACACAAGGCACCGCGGCTTCTTACCCGTTAAGAGCTCCACAAGAACAACACCAAAACTATAAGCATCACTCTTGTCAGTGAGCTTACATGATTGCAGGTACTCAGGATCTAGGTACCCAACTGTGCCTTTTGCAACGAGGGCTTCTTCGTCCATTCGTGCGATTATTGAGCAACCAAAATCAGCGACCTTGGCAATCAAATTGTCACCTAGCAGAATGTTGGCAGATTTCACATCCCCATGAAGGATTGGACGTGCCAATGAGTGCAAGTGTCCGAGTGCTTGGGAAGATTCAGCAGCTATCCTCAAACGAGTTGCAAGTGATATGTAATATCTCCTGTCTTGACCATGTAACAAGTCATGTAACGTCTTGTTTGGAACAAATTCGTAAACCAGAATAGGGACTTCGAACAGTAGGCAGCAACCAAGAAGCTTAACTACATGATCGTGGTTGACGCGACATAGTATAAGTAGCTCCTGTCCAACTTCCATTCTCCTTCTTTCATCCATCCCTTTGCATCTTTTTATTGCAACAGGAATGTTTTCTATAAATCCCTTGTAAACTGTCCCCTGTCCTCCTTCTCCAATGATTTGGTTCTTGTCAAAGTTATTTGTTGCTACCTCAATGTCTTCTTGTTTGTACAAGGTAAATTCAAGGTTGCGGTCGATTTTCATCATGTTAGACAGAAGCTGGCCTCCATGTTGTTGAAAATACTCATCCCTCTGTCTTATGAGAAATTGTCTTTTCATACTTCGTCTATGAATGATCACTTGCATTCCAAGAAGAGCGATAAGAACAACAAAAATAGAAGAACAAATGCCTGCAGAACGAAAACATCAGTCATTTACTTGACATCTAAAAGCATTCTAAGAGAGAAAAACAGCGGCACATCCAACATCTCACTAAAATCCTATTGAAATCTGACATGTATGTGCATAATATTCATGACCAATAGGAATTGAACCTTGCCAGGTGGAGTCATGCACCCACAACTCCACCACACACTACTGGTTTTTCCCATGTTCCATTGGTTTTTGATCTAATGGTCAATAGTACCTATTAGGTAAGATGTCGTTGTAGGTAAATAAATGATTTTAATGTACCAGTTAACAAGTTAAGAGGAGTAACTAATAGAATGATATTACATTCCATGTTTAACGAATTGGAAATTTATAAGAGTAAATTTCAGAAAATTATCGATTTCATACAACTTTAACTAAGGTATATCAACAATTATCAACCGGTTTTATAAATAAGTACAACTATATACCCTATGCCTGTGTAATATTTTCCGGATTTGTGATAGCATAAGTACTTGTAAGACAGGTGGGCTGAAATTTATCAAGCAGAATCTCTCCATCCCAAAATAAGTTCATTTTTTACTCATGCCACACAAATTAATCAATTCAAAAAAAAACTAGAATACCCCCACTTTATCAAATTGTAATACAATTATTCCCTTCTATATCTACTGCCATGCATTTATACCTCAAGTTTACAAACTCGGGCACAATGATTGCTTAAAGTAAAATTATTTTGGGACAAATGGGAGGGCAAAAATGAATTTATTATAGGACGGAGGGAGTATAAAGTTGTATCTCTCTAATAAAATAATATGCTTTGTTCTAGTTCTCTGAAATGCTTAAGTAAAGCTACAACAAACTGATAATTTTGTAAAAATAGCTGTTACGTTTTTGAATTTACTCAATACATATCCCTATGTCTCGTTTACGAGTTTATTTTAATTATAGTTAAAATCTAAGATCATTTTTTTGCCGGAAAAGAATAAGATCAGATTTATTGTGTCATTTTGGAGATGTTTGGTTGATGCCTAACCTTGCCATAACTAAGTTTAGGCTAGTTGTGGCATGGTGGCACAAATGTGGCTTAGAAATAGTTGGCTACAAGTGTGGCATGCTGAGCTCTAAATTTGAGAGCATAACATGTGGGTCCCAAAGTTAAGAAAGTGTGGCATAACACAATTGTAGCAGAAAACCAAACACATGCCTAAAAAACTGTGGCATGACTAAAGTGTGGCGTGGCAAAGTGTGGCAACTAACCAACCAACCCCAAATCTCCTTCGTAATGGACTTCTTTTATTTCTGTAGAAAAATCTTAGTAGGTCTCTATAACGATTATAGGAAAGTAACGTGGTTTGGGAAGGCAAAGTTGGGAAATTAACGTCTCAAAGAGCGTGCGCTAACCGGGGGCACTCGTTGCTACTGTGTTGTGGTATGTGCAGCTCTTTTTGATGTAATCATAAAAACAAATAAAGTTGTAATATGTTTCGTTCTCGTTGACCTCAGTAGCTTATCTGGTCGAAAATAATAGTCAATCACAATAGTATTTGCGTACCTATGAGAACATGGTTGCGCCCAAAATTTGCCGGAGTGCACTGATTTCTCATAACGTCGTATTCTGTTTTTTCTGGACAACTTGTGCATCCATAACTACCTATAGAATTATTGCAAACACCTTTGCAAAATCCTGGTATTTGGCATTCATCTATATCTGCAACAAATCTCAATTAGGTGAGAACTGAGAAGCAATGTACAAACAACTAGTCCAATTCGATGGGTACCTAATGTTCTTTACCTATGCATCCATCCTGGATATAAGGATTTCCTTGGAAACCGGCATAGCAGTTGCACCGATAGCCAACATAACCAGAAGTAGAGTTCACATGAACACAATTGCTGTTAGTGCTAACGCATGCATATCCAGAGGCATTCTGTTTTGCTTCCGGGCATGTTAGATTGGCAACAGCCCATCTAACAGAGAGAGGGTATTCCCAAAGGCCATCATATAGATGTGGTTCTCCACCTATCGCCAAAAACTCCTGAACACCATCACCACTACCGTTATGTTTAATCTGCACAACTCCTTCCTCAACTTTTATGTCAGTCACCTGATTATAGTCATCGAATCGCAGAGTTGAGTTTGCGTCTGTACAGTTGAGATGGAATAGTTTTCTTGCAAAATAACCTAGCTTCTTCGAGACCAAATGGATAGGGAACGCTGATGTTCCCACATGACCGGGAACAGTCTGTCCTCTGTGGAAAAGGATTATATCCTGTTTACATGGGGAAAATGTCATTGAAATCACCAACATGCATCCACAGAGCCTTGAATCACTACATTTGCTCTACTGGGAATTCTTTTACTAATTAGAGGAACTTCTAGAAATGCCAGCTTAATCTCTTGGATGAGTACAAAAACGTAAATTATTACAGTAATGAAAAACAAGTAAAGTTAACAAAATTATGTAAATATTGGAAAAAATTCACGAAACTTAAGCCATTCTATTGCAAAATTCTTTGACATTGAGTTTACAATACAACATATTTAATCCACATTGTTGCAAAATTACAGATATTGCAAACAAGTTATTGCAAAATCTAAATGGTTATAAGACAATCGTGATAACAATGAAAGGGTGGAACCTCTACATATGTAGTTCTGAGACAAACATAATTATGTGTTAAAATCCGTATGTTGGCTATACCATGGCTCCTCTACATGCTTGTTAAATAATTGATAAATTTATTTCTTCTTTTTCTTACAACACGTGACCTTAAATTGCTTTAGGTATATTTCAAAGCTGTCAAAGGAAAAAAAAAATAGAAATAAAAATTGATGGCTACAGGTGGCAATCTTGTAATCATGGCATTTGTGTTTTATTGGTTTATATTCCCTCTTTTGAAATTCTTGATGAAATCATATCGGTGGACGGTGGAGAGAAATATACAAAATACATGTTTCCTGAAAAAGAGAAAATTCAATTTTAAAAACAATCGATTTTGTGATTTGATTACAAATTTGAGGGAGAAATTATACTTTTTTTCAAAAGGGGAGACTTTATCTTGTTGTCGTATTTGAAGACATAATTTTTATGCCATTTATGCCTTTTGACACTTCTTTGTTTTTATTTTTTGAAAACATCAATTTGCATTTTGGAGATATTGTTATGTGTTCATCATGGGGAAAATTGTTAGATCGTGTGATGATTTAATCTATGTGATGAATAATTGTGTTGAAATTGGGCAAAGTGGTGTTGCTCTGGGTATGACCGAATGGGCAGGACTAACCATGAACAGTGTTATCGGACCGGGTGTGGTTGAAGTCAGACTGACCGCCCAACGGTTCGACCAGCGAAGACTCAATGTTCGAGTCAATTTCGAGTTGTTTTTGGGATTTTCTAGATTGCTTTATGTTTATTACTTTTAGATTGTTTATATACGTATTATAAACTGTGTTTATGCTGATGTGAGTTAAGTTTGCGTGAACTTGTACTCAGATATGGTTTCTTGGTTTTCCATGTGTATGTGTTGCTTGAGGTCATGGGAGTACAGCCTATGATGGATCCATACGGTCAAGACATCATGCAGAATGCTTAGGCTGGAGAACAATATACATGCAACTGAAAGTTTCCATATGGCATACACAAGGATTTGTGTGCGTTTGGGAAGCGGAGTAAAATTTGGTTTGGAATCCAAGTTTGGAAAGGTTGATGTTATAAAGGGATGTTGTTTCCCTAATTTGAGGGGTTTCCTATGTGATTGGGCTTTCTAGTTTTAGTTGGATTCGTGGCTATATTATGGACATAAATAGAAGTGGTTGAGGCTAGAGTATATCAAAATTTTGTGAGACAAAAGTTAAGATTTACTTTGAGGCTTCGATTGTAGATTGTGATTTTAGATATGAGTGTGTTGGGTGTACTTTGTAAGCACATCTTAAAAAAATAAAGTTGTTTTCTGGATTTCGGTGGTTGGTCCAGTTTCTAGGACATGAATAGTCTGCTGGATCGCACTGTTGTTACAATTTTGAGCAATTTACTCATAAAACACTACTAGGGAAAGTATTAACAACGGTAAATTTGGTAGTTAAAGGTCATAAAGTGGTCATTAAAGATTATTAACCATCACAAAATTTGCGGTCGTCGGTGGTCTCATTAAAATAGTATTAATGACTACACAATATTTCCCCTTGTTAGTTTATCAACAACCATACTTTTTTAACCATAGTTACTCTTATTAACGACCGCATATTATGCCATCGTATAAATCAACGACAGTGACATTTTTCCAGTTATTACAGTAACAACGGTGAAATTCTGTCGTCGTAATTTTTTTAATGACAAAGGTATATTCAAATTGGTGACCATACACCTGCAAAAATATGTTAATATACCAATAACTGCAATCTAGTGGCAATTCTTTATTCATCAAACGTGTATAACATAACTCATTCATTATATAGTTGGTGTATTTGACTTTTTTTTTCAAAAAATCTAATAATCAACAGAAATTAATACTAACGATGGCAGAAAAACAAAAATTAACGACCGTCAAAAAGCTCTGGTCGTCGGTCACGCTTTAGCTACCAATTTTCTACTGAAACCTTGACCAAATACATGTAACAACCGATAATTGTTTTACTGGTCGTTAATATTTCGTATTCTAGTAGTGAAAATTCTAGAAATTACGACCCAAATGGAGAGAAAGATAAATCTCTTTAATATGCAGGTATCTATTGTCTACAGTATAAATTGAACTAACAAAAAAAAAAAAATTGAACCATCTTGAATACATTAAGCTGGTGTGTAAAATCTGGGGTTCATCATGAAAGCTACATGACTTGGTCAAACCTATTCAATGTTCCACCTTTGTTAAGGTCTCTTATGCAATAATTTTATATTGGAAAAGTACATATTAAGCTTATGACAATTAATATTGAACTATTTTTCAATACAGATATATACATACTATTTTTATGTTTTTAAACTAGTATTTTATAACAGTCATTAATAGTGAAAATTTTAAATGTTAACTAGATCCTGTCTAAAATGTCCTTTATTCATGACCAGTATACATACACATACTAACTGGGATGTTTGGAATTATCTATGCATGATCAAATATGTAGAGAAAAGTATTAAATTCTTTGTATACCTACAGTAAAACTTCAGAAAGATTTCTCACCAGGACATTTGGCCTGGCTGATGAACTGTACATATAATTATATATCTAATTTTGGGGTAATTGAATTACCTTTGTCACGAGAGCAGCCCTCCGGAATATAGGGATTTCCTGCAAAGCCAGAATCGCAGTTGCAGAGATATCCAAAGTATGTTGACGTGCATGAGCTATTCGTACTGGCACAGGCATAGCTCTTCTTGTTACTAAGGGCCCTGCTGCAACTTGGTTGATCAACAATACTCCATTCGAGGTCGGCAGGGTATAAACTTATTTGGATGCTATTCCACAAGGAACTATTGCTAGACTGAGATTCCGTTTGGTTGTGCCGAACAAATTGGAGGTCAAAGGAACTGATATAATCTTCCAGCCAAAAGCCACAACATCCAGTACCGTTGCAGTTCATCATAGCGTCCGCCTCCGTCATTGTTTTGTTCGGGCAGGTGATAGTGCAAAGGGGAACAGACATGTTTTCGTAGTATACATCCATGTCGCAACCGACGATTTGCACCGTGGTATCTATAAGAAGAAAGCCTTCAGGAGAGGTCCAGGTATAGTTGTAAACATCGACGCCGAGCACCACGGGGATGGCGTCGGACATGTTGACACCAAAACTATGGACATTGTAGTCGTCCGAAGACCTGACAACGATGTCCTCGACAACCTGCAGGCTGGTAGTACCGCCGTGTAGAAGGAGGCTTGGTGGCTGGGTGTCGTTGCCGTCTCGGTGGCAAACGAGCTCAAAATCGGGGTTGCGGAAGCAGCCTTGCCCGACGCCGAAGGGATACGCGAATGTCAAATTGCCGCAACTGTTGTTGCAGCCGGCGTGCGTTGGCGCCGCTAGAGCACCACCCGGAATCGGAGGCAGCACTAGTACAAGCAGAGAGTATGCTGCAGGTAATAAGAAAATCATCTTCCTCTCAGCTTCGAGAGATTCACCTACCTACTGACGACTGAGGTCTGAGGATATGGAAATTAATTTGATCTTGGCATTTGAACTAGTGGTCCGTGGAATTACCAAGTAATTGCATGGCTCATATATAGAAGGCTGCGAAAGAGTTTGTGTGTTTTCTGGCAATTTCGGACCCATTTAGGACAACTCTAGGCCCAGCTCCATCTCTTCTAAAACTGGAGCCAACCAAATGGTTTCAACTTCACCCAAAAAAGAGATCGAGTTGGCTAGAGTATTTTCACAAAATGAATTATAATAATGAAGCAGTGTTTAGGCGGCTTCACAACTCAACTCCAAACCTAACTTGGATCCGAAACTAACTCTCGAAGTTAAGTTTAGAAGTTGGTGCTTTAGTAATGAGCGCATCTATTGGTTGGCAATATATGTGGAGGGGACCCAACTATCGTTGTGTGTTGCAATCATAATAACTAAGTAAAACCCCACTCGTTGCTGCCGGATTTTAGTATGATAACACTAAGTAAAAATAATGTCTAAGATAGCTAAATACTATTAATTAACTTATGTAAGTTGATCGATGTGGTTTATGATAATTTAAATTTAAATTGTATTTAGAATGATGATTCAAATGTAGAAGTAAGTTGATGTGGCTTTATGAGAGGAGAAAATGAGGGAGATAGTATGGATCATAGATTAATCATTTAATACTAAAAACAATTGAGATGATATGATTTAACCAGAGAAGAAAATGAGGGAGACAATTGATATGATATGGATTAATAGAGAAGAGAGAATGCACATTTTAACTAAGTTAGGAGTTAGTATGAACTATATAGGTATATAAGATATTATATAAAATGATGAAGAAATAATTGAAATATTATGTGAATTATGTGAGATGATGATTTAACATGCTTGCATTTGAAAAGCTATAAATTTAATAAATCATAAAATTATAAATAATATAACATGCTTCATGATGTTTAAATACACGTAGTAATTGTTAGTGGATGATGGTATGATATATTTGCATGTTAAGTTTTTTAATTTAGTGGGCTCTAAATTTATACACCATTCATCCTAAAATATATGCACTTTTAGACTTTGACACGGTTTTCGAGATACTGCTTTGACCATCAATATCTATAAAACTAAGATGTATTTTTGCTATTAATAGTCAAAGTTATAAATATTTGACTTGATACTATATTAAAATTGTTTATATTTTGAGACGAAGGGAGTAGAAAGAAAGGATACGCCGGTTAAGCTGTCTATTCGTCTCTCTTGACTTGGGCTACAGTCTACAGGGCGTCTATTCCTTGACGTGTTACCGTGCATAATTTCTATGGACGTCGAAATCACGCTGTGGATACCTAATAAAGTTGTACCCTACAGCAGAGAAAAGACCGAACGAAGGAAATGGACGGTTACACAAGCCGCTCGTAATTGAATCCTGGATTTATATGGATTGATTGATTCCTGTACGATATGTTGAATATTGTTACCAATAGAAGGCGATGCTGTGATCTGCATCATTGACGCCATGGTCAGCTGTGTGCTCAACTATCTCGATGAAATTGGCGAGTGTGACACAAATGCAGATCATGTACATTTAGGGGCTGTTCAAATTAATTTTGGTAAAGTAGTAATAGAATGTTTACGTTTAGTTTGTTGTCAAATTTGGTAAATACATAAGAAATTCTGCTAAAATTTTGGCAATATTACCAACTTGCCAAAATTTAGTAAGGTTTATTTTGGCTATAATCTGAACAGGCAGTAACACCACAACATTATAAAATGCCTCTCTCTAGCATGATATATTCAGACAACATAATAAACTATTATTATGATATACTATTAAGTTCTTGTTCAAGGTATGTTCATTTACAAATGGGATATAACCAGTATATGCTCATATGTCATAATATTGTGTCAGTGATGCGGTTCTCCGGCAGCGGGGAAGTGCAGACCCCTCCCCCGAAATGAAGATCCGATCAGCGGGTTAGCTGTGCGCGACATGAACGAAACCAACTGTACGGGGCATGAGCACCCCGTCAAGCAACTGTTATGGGGGTTGTCTTATTTACAATATGCTGATGATACTATTTTGTTCACTTTTGTTGATGAGGGGGATGTGTTGGTTGCAATGGATTTGTTCACTTTTGTTGATGAGGGGGATGTGTTATGGGGGTTGTCTTATTTACAACTGTTATGTTTTGTTTTGAAGGGATGACAGGGATGAAGATTAATTACCAAAAGAGTGAGGTGTACGTTTTAAGGATAGAAGATATGCTGAATTGTAAAGTGGGGAGCTTACCTTTTACTTATCTTGGTCTTCCCATGAGAGTGGATAAGTTAGGGGAAAAGGATTTCCTTCTTGTCTCCCAGAAAGTGAAAGTGGAGAAAAGGTTGTAATCTTGGCACTGTGGCCATTGTCTTTTAGGGAAGAGAAAATAGAATTAATTCCTGTCTTACCAGTATTCCTTTGTACTGCATGGTGTTCTATTACCTCCCTCAGCATTTTCACAAGAAAATTGATAGTGTGCAGGAGAGGTTTTACTGGCAAGGGACTGGCAAGAAGAAGAGATACCATTTTATCAAGTGGTCTACTCTGTGTAGGCCTAAGGATTTTAGGGGTCTAGGTTTCATGGATACCAGGACCATGAATATTTATCTTCTAAGCAAATGGATAGTTAAATTAGTGTCTAATTCCTAGGATATGAGTTGTCAGATCCTGACGAGGAAATATCTGGGGCAGAAGTGTTTTTTCAAAGCACTAATGCTGGGGGCTCTCAATTTTGGAATGACTTGCATGAGTGTAGGAGCTAGGTTGGGAGGTTGATTGAGAAAGAGGTGGGTAATGGTGAACCAAATAGTTTTTGGGGGGATATTTGCTTGAATAGATGCCCTCAAAAAAAAAATTCCTTACCTTTATGAGGTTAGTCATCAACATAAGGCTACTGTTAGGGAGATTTTTTAGGGGGATCGATGGGATCTTTCCTTTAGAAGGACTCAGTTGGGGGAGTTGATGTCAAGCTTGGGGGGTGTGGTGCTGAACAAGGAGCCTGATAAAGGTTGTTTGGCCTCATGAGAAGAAAGGGAAGTTTACAGCAGGTCTATTTATAGAATCTTGACTAATGTAGATATGTTAAGGGTTTGGAAAAGCACAATTCCTTTGAAAATTAAGCATTTTATTTATCATGCTGGAAGGAACTGGATCCCCTGTGCCTTTCAATTTGATAAAAGGAAGTGGAAAGGGGGGTACAAATGCTTGTAAAATGTGCGGGGGTGTAGAAACTGTGAGTTATGTTTTGTTTACTTGACCCTTTGCTAGGTTTGCTTGGAGTGTGGCCAAGGAGGTCCTTAATCTACCTCATGTACCGATTTCTTTGTGGGATGGTTTGGGGATGGTTAAGAACAAGTTAGAGGGGATTTAGGGGTTGTTTTGTTTGCCAGTTGGACCTAGGTGTCTGGTTAACAAGGAATGATTGGGTTTTTAAGAATAAATTGCCTAAATCTCCTCAGCAGGTGGTTTACAGGGCGATCGCGTTGATGCAAAGATGGAGAGCTCTGCAAAGAAGAAAAAAAATGTCCTCGTCTGAACAAGCTACATGATGAATTGATGAAGAAGATGGAGAAGCTTCGTCCCAGGGAGAGGTTGCCAGAAGACTTAGGGTTTGGTTAGTGGGGTTCATGCCAGCCTTTGTTGCTCTGGAGTCTTGAGTCTGTGATGTCTAGCTTCTGAACATTTCTATTTTTTGTGTTGCTCTTCAGAGCCTTTGTTTTGTTTTCTGTTTGTATAAGACTTTGTTCTGCTCTTTTGACTTTGTTTAAAAACCGAGTAATATATTTTCCTGCCGTAAAAAAAAGGACATGAACAGATCGAATATGCAAAACATGGTGAATGCGTACCGAGGGTTCTGGACATTTGGCTATACAACAGGAAGAACTCGCGGTACCAGGCGTTGATGATGGTGCGCAGCACTCGAGCGAAGAGGAAGATGAGTCGTGGTGGACACACAGCAAGCAGTCGCACAAAGTTCTTCCCAAAAACCTTATTGCCGCCTTCAACCGATGCAGGACAATGAAGGTGAATGTTCCGGAGACTTGCTCTCCCCATCACTGGTGCACGCTGATGGACGAGACAGAGTATACTATGAGCGACGATGCAGTACAGGGGAGGAGGCAAACCCTAGATTGATTTCGCATGTGTTGCGAGGAGATGGCGGCTCAATTGGTATAGATATAAAAGGACGCGTGATCTGGACGCATGCGCGATCTCTACATTGTGTAAACCGAACCGAATAAGTCGTACATAACTTTTCCGGACTCCACACTGCTCCATGCACCATATTATTCGGTATGATCCAAAAACATAACTGAATTTTGCAGCAAAAAAAAAAAATGTAGCTCCAAAAGGAAGCCGCATCATCACAAGGGTGAGAACTAATTTTGATGGAGCATTCGCGCATATGTCATGTAGGCGCGTCGTTTGGCCTAGCAAGGCGATGTGTGGCGACCGCTCTGGTGTGTTCCTCTTGTTCTCTCCACTACACTCATTTCAAGTGGCTAGGAGAGCATTGTCCCGTACAATGAGGTATCCCACTCCTAGAATAGGCAAGGTGGTACTAAACATCCCTATGTATGCTATCCTATGATGTGGGTTTTTGTGATTTTCTAAAGAACTAATATTCAAATAGGGTAATGCCCGTTTATTAATAACAACATTAGCTCCTCCAAAGATGCAATAGTTCTAACATTTCTCAGAGTTCAAAGCTTTTAGTACACTAGCAAAATGCTAGTGCGTTGCACCGGGTAATGGTGGGGTGGATAAAGTTCAACTCAAATATTTTTTAAGCACTCAACTATGATAATTAATAAACATCGGTGATATGTATAGTAATCAAAAATGTTTTTATACAATTATTTCGGTTCCCTGATGCATTAACCCAATGGTTGTATCGCGGGAGGAACAAACGGTGAATGTCTCAGTCACTTTTCATGCAAGAGGCGTAGGTAAGTTTATCATAAAACCATGATAATTAGGACGACACACTTTCTCACTCTCAACTCTCACGTGTCAAGTGTGTGATCTCGCTTCGAAAATTGTACAAGGACTCGTGTACAGATCGGTCATATGACGCGTGGATGATAGATAGCACGTGGACTTTAATATGTCGTGTCTCGTGGAAAATTTTAAGTTTCTTTTTACAATCGATAATTTTTATCTCAAACAAATATTAAAGCAGCAGTAGCGGTGATTTTGATGTCAACAATAAAATAAAAAAATAATAATAGAACTATTTGTATATCAACAAATAGGCTTTTCAGCGAAATTCAATCACGTGGATTACCACAATCTAAAACACAATGGCACTTAAACAAAAAAAGTCTCAAGCTCGTATCAACCTTCATTTCTGGAGACCGAATTTGGTCTAGTCGGTCCAATAAGCTACCAAAACTGAATAAAATATATTTATGTAAAGCGAAAAACACTAATTTGGGCTGATAAATAAGGGAAAAGCATTTGGCCCAAAGACCGGCCGTGGCCCAGAGTCCAAAGCTGGCCCGTGATCGTGCCCGGAGCGTGAGTGGCCTGTGAGTCACGCGCAGCCCATTGACTGAGCGCGACCCGTTAGCTGTGACCCGATCCGTATGGACGACCGCTATTCTATGTGGGGATTCGGACAGTTCAGATAAAAAATGACATTAGCCAAAAACCCTAACCCTATTTCCCTTCGGCCGCTACTTTCCGGCTCGAGGGCGGCGGTCACAGCGGCTCTAACCGAAGTAGCGGCGATCATGGCGACCCGGCGGAGACCAACGTTGAGGTGCCTGCTCTCTTCCACTCCAACACTCATCTCACCAACCGCTCTGCATCTCGTGAGGGCGGTCCTCGTCTTTCACCCCGGCTCCCATCTCCCGAGCCAGGCAGCGACTTGAGACGACACAGCGGCGGTGACTCGGTTTCCGGACTCCCTCGCCGCCGGCTACTGCTTCAACGGGTACGCGATGACATGGCCCGTGGATCCATCAGCGTGGAGGTCAAGCCACCAAATCGTGCCACTCCGACCTCCATGGTGATGGGTTGACGACGAACAACGGGTTGCAGGTGCAACAACCGTCCTTCCTCTCCTCTGTCCTCACTTCCCCGGTCGCTTGGCTAGTGGATCCATCTGGTTGGAGATCAGGGGGCGATCTGGTGGTGCGGTGGCGATGCTGCCCCCTCTCGTTCTCCCCCCACAGAAGCAGGGAGTAATGATTCATGCTTTTTTTTTCTCTAGCTCGAGGATCCGGATGTGTTCATATGCTGAAATAATGATCTAGAATATGTTCATCTTCAAATTTGGGATCTACGGCATGTGTTTGAGCGATCTGGGGCATTGAAGGACTCAATGTCGAGGTATAGATTAGGTCGCCATGAACGGACTTCTTATTTCCGCCCTTCTTTACGTTTTTTTACAAATTGAATCGGACTTTTTTTTTTGTTTTTATGTGTTTTTCACCCTTTTTTCGTTAGTTACGGATGACGGAAACATTTCAATTTTTTAAGTAGTAGATGATATACACCACATTGGCGAGATTTCAATAGATTTTAGGTCATCAACTCAAATGTGCATGGGGTGGTAGCGTGTTGAAAAGATACAATCTGTAAGAAGAGCGCACATAAACATGGACTCCTCTATGACTATGAATTATCATTGCAAAGTTATTAAGACAAACCTAAAATCCAGATAACTTATTTTGTCGCACAAAGAGAACTAGGCAATTATTTAATTTTACAAGCTCTTTTAACTTGCTCCAATCGTATTTTATTTTTAGCTATATACAATTCACACATTGTTGCTTATTTTTATGTTGACCATCGTTAAAGAAATTTATTTAACTTAGTAAATCGGTTCCGACACACCAGATGACCCTTCCCATATGTGTAGTCATATTTTGTTTTTCTTAAATAGATGCCAAACAAAGATAGAAAAGAAAATTAGATGCTCTAATCTTGACAGGCATTATCTGGCCCTAAAACGAAAATTATAGTTTAAGGTGGCCAAAATAAAAACTTGATAATGAAATGTGACCAAACATTCAATTCACTCTTTATTTATAAGAATCAGTAAACTGCTTATCGTTTTGCCATGTCCTGATCGACGATCTGAATCAACATTCCCGATGGTAAACCACCCATGGATTTCCATGGTCATGACTATAGCAGGTCACGTCAAGCTAGTCAGTCAATGCGATTATGAGGTTTTTGGACGATCTAAAATTAATGCTATACACACCACTGTGACTTAGGACTCTCGTACGACTACAGCGACGGCGTATATGCGAGATAATTTTTTAATTTGTAATCTGAATCTCTATCATGAGTCGTACGTTGGTCGAACGCCTGCATCGGACGCATAGGAGCGTTCGTGGATGATATGTGAAATATAGTATCGGAGACCAGCGCGTCAGAGCTACTACTAAAGCGCCAACACCACAAGTACTTTAAACCAAACAACTTCAAGGGCTATATTTTTTTAAAAAAAATAAAAATATCCATTATTCATAACCTTTTTGCAAATATATATATGGTTTTAGAATAATTGTGAAAATATATATACGGGATGAAAACACGGGAAAGTGTGTTTGGCGCAACCCAACGGCACTGGCGCGCAGCACTCTGTCAGTCCCGCTAACCAACCGACACAGACCCACTCATGCGTCGCTGTGGCTGCTGGTTGGTCGTGCGGCTAGCTCGCGGTGCTGCTCGGGCAGCCCATGCTGCCGCGTTTCCTAGCTGTGGGACCGACGCGGTGTCGCGTTTCTCAGTTGTGGGACCGTATTAGTGCCGCGTATTCTAGCTGGCCAGCGCTTGCCGCGCTTTCGAGCCGTGGGACCGTCGTGGTGCTGCAATTTCTGTCTACGGGACCATAGCGGTTTTGCTCGCCTGTGCTACGGGAACGCTTCGGCTAGTAGTCCCACACCTTCGTATCATGATTTTTTAGCATGTTCGCGTCCTCGTTCCAGTGGACGGGTATATTTGTGCTAATCCTTCCCCCGAGTCTCTTGCTGAACTTTGGTCTTCGCCATTTCCCTTTCCATTCCAGTGAGATTCGACAACAACCTTGATACTTACAACATACTCCAGTATCATGGAAGATCCCCGATAAATTCTTGGGACTTTCGGTCGACTTTCCAAGCTGCAAAATCATCGGTTGCGACTTCGACGCGTACTTTGTCGTCCGTGAGATTGACAGAATCATGGCGTGCATGCCGTTCTACATGGCCGTACACAGGCATCACCGAGCAGGCTGGTACAGAGAGGTGTGACGGCAATGGATGTTGCATCATCTCCTTGGATGGAGGAGGAGCTCAGGAGCCCCAGGCTTCAGCCTTCAATTTGTCCTTGGGAGCAAAGGAAGCAGACAATCAGGTCATGACAGAAGCTCCTTGCTTTGGGACGAAATTAAGGTTACAAGCCAGGATGCTGCCATCGAGTGGCGTATTGTGGATGAACCAAGTTGCACCAGCACATTGAAAAATCTGAAAAGTTATGCTTGTATCAGCACAGATAGCAGCTGTGATAGTCAAGATTATCTCTATGGGTACCGTTGCGTCAGCAATCATGGTTATGAAGGCAATCCTTACACCCCCTATGGCTGCTCACTTGCTGGAGGGAAGAGGCTCCTCTGACGTAAAGTCAGGGGGACATGGCCCACACGTCAGTGACCATGTCCCTCTAAGTTTACGCCAGAGGAGCTCCGTCCCTTGCCACTACAATGCTACTTCCTTTGTCCGTAAGGGATTCTAGCAATAATGCAATATCTAGATATGTGCATATTCAAATTTACTGTTTGAACTACTTGCATCTTGGGACAGAGGGAGTATAATACTCTCTATCGAGCACTCGAAGAAGAAAAAAAAATCGGACATCATCTTACCACGTTATAGCACTTTTTCACTCTTCTCTAATTGCGTGAAGTTTCCATGTTTCATACGCAATAACCCTCCATCTTGTAACCTTCAAAATAATTTTTCTCTTAAATTATTTATCTTATCAAGGATATGATTGAACCATTATATAAGTTATAATTAAATCTTTACAATAAGATCCCCGCAAAAAAAAATCTTTACAATAAGATGTCACATGATTGTTGGTATTTCTTAACGACATTACTAGAAACGTAATTCCCAGCAATGGCGCAGAAATACTCCTGGTATATTATGGTTACAGAGTTCATCCGCAAGCGCAAGGATATACCATTGTAACATTTCACCCGAGAGTATTCCAAGGGTATCGTATTTATTTTATCCCGTGGGAAGATCATGTAGAGAGAACTCAACTACTACCTCCGTCCCAAAATAAGTGCAGTTTTGCACTATTCATGTTCAACGTTTGACCGTCCGTCTTATTTGAAAATTTTTTATGATTAGTATTTTTATTGCTATTAGATGATAAAACATGAATAGTACTTTATGTGTGACTAAATGTTTTTATTTTTTTCACAAATTTTTCAAATAAGACGGACGGTCAAACGTTGAACGTGAATAGTGCAAAACTGCACTTATTTTAGGACGGAGGTAGTAGGCCACAAGCACCACTCCGACGCAAACACTCGATCTGGTGACTAGGCTAGCTGATCACTGATGACAAAACTGAATTCAGAGAAAAAAGAAGGCAGCCAACAAAGGCTGTGTTTAGATCCAAAGTTTGGATCCAAACTTCAGTCCTTTTCTATCACATCAACCTGGTATATACACACAACTTTTCAGTCACATCATCTCCAATTTCAACCAAAATCCAAATTTTGCGCTGAACTAAACACAGCCAAAGTGCAGTGCAGTCGAATGCAAATTGCACAGCCAAATTTAAGTGATGATGATGCAAGCCAGGACCTTTTTCCCCTTTTTTTTTCATTCCCCGCCGTGCGGTGAAGGTATATTTGTGCAAATATTTTCCATGCAGATATATGAACGCAAAATATTAAAAAAAGTATATTTTCAATTTTTTCCAAGAAATATATATGTATGTTTCACCTAGTGAAATTCGATGTTTCACATGTGTGAATAGAATGTTTCTCTTATAATTCGACTATACTGAATATTTTTAAGTTTTTGTGTTGCAATGGATTATTTTTAGTGGTGCACATGGTATAATTGGATGTTTCGATAACCATTTTATGATATTTCACTAGCTCATTTGGAAATGCTGCATATAGTGTTCTTGGATGTTTCAGTAAGTATACTGAGATGTTTCAATAGGTACAACTCAATGTTTCAAATTTAAGATTTTATGATGTTTACTAGTGTATTTGCAAATGTTACACATAGTGCTGTTTGAATGTTTCAGCAGTTAAAACATAATGTTTCATATATCATATAAACATGTTTCGGTTAAGAATATAGTCGTATATTTATTGTTTATCAAAATATAATCATATTAGAGATCTTATTGTAAAGAGTTAATTGCAACGATTATAAAGGTGCAATTGAATCCTAAAATGGATATTTAATTTATGAGATAAAATGGTTTGAAATTTGCTAGTTAAATGTATGGGAGGAAGTGATGACTTGTTTGTATGGGATTCCATGTGCACGAAGCGAAAGAAAAACTAATATTACATGCATACATGTTAGAAGAAGTGGCGCATCTCACGCATGCATGGATGGAGCGGCGCCCGATTTTTTCCCTGAAAATCGGACCCTCGATTTGTAGTCGCGTCCCTAAGAACAAACCACTTCCTGCTGGTTTTCTGGTCAAAAAGAACAAACCACTTGTAAACAGGTACGAACTTGATTAAATTGAGGTAACAAGTGCACGCTCACCGCAACAAATAGAAGGGGATCGATAGGGCACCACGCACCACTGTGACAGATGAAGGGAGCTAGATGAGGTTGGAGCTTGCCGGTGAAGTTAACAGATGTGGTTGCCACCGTCTCCGGTAGGGCTAACATTGCCGTAGCCGTTACCCCCGACGGATTCTAGGCCACTGGCTGTGCTAATCGACGGCAGGTGGAGGCTGCATGCCCCAGCAAATCGAGGTCGGGAATATCGGCATAAGTGGCGGCGTACATTAAAAATTAACAATATAAATTAGATTAATATAAGATAAATCACTTCACAATCATCTAAGGTTAAAATCACCATTTTCAAATTTATATTTATTATTCACGAAAATTTTGGGAAGCGATATATTTAATACTCCTATTAATCTACACTAGTCGTCAACCTGTGCATTGCACGTGGTTTTTATGAAAACATATAAACTGATATTTAATCCTACGTGGGTTGAATGATTTATTTGGCTTATTTTTTTTTTTTTTGGCATGATGATTTTCGGACATCCGGTCTTTTGAACTTTACTATTGATTTGACTGAAAAGCAGTGAGCGAGGCCTCCATGGTTTGAATATTGTTGTCGAATAGACAACCGCGTCACGTCGAAATGCGTGGTTCTCTCAACAGTAGTTGGAAGTAAAAAACAATCGTATTACTTAGTAAAATTTTTTTGGATCCCCCTATTACAAGACCCTATAGGGCTATTTATAGCCCTATTACAGGTTCCCCCTTTTAGGGTTTAGGTTTTACAGGGGAATTTACATGGTTACCCTTATGATAGGGATATTATTGAGGGCACACTGTGTCCTTTGCATGTATGGGCTCTTATTGGGCTAAATGGCTCGGCCCAACCACTTATCGAAACCTTCCTGGGCACGACGGCCCGTTGGGCCACTTTTTGGTGAGGTTCGGCACCTAGCGAAGCCCAGGCCCTCCTGCCAAAGCTTTCGCCTCGCCCGCGCCGCCTTCTAGCGAAGTCCTTGTCTAGTGAAGTACAGGTGTCCGAGCCATGGCCTTCGCCACGAGACTTTCGCCCACATGGTGCCCTTCTCGGTCTTCGCCGCTTGCGTCCGGTCTAGGCTTGTCACTTGAATCCTTGGTTTCGGCAGGTTCGGCCGAAGGCCCTTTGTGGTATGCCTCCAACAAATATAATGATGATTAATCTAAAACTAATTAACTAATTCGATTAAGAATACTCAACTATAGTACGATAGTGCCATGACTCATGGTAACGGGAGGTAAATACATATAAATGAGAAGACATATATAAATACTACTAGATTGATACCCGCGCTTTGCTACGGGATATGTTGATTAATGCATTTTATATATTATAGAAATGGTAGATGTATATGTTTAAATAATATGAAAGTAATGATTTGATATTGCTTGCATATTAAGTTCTAATGATTGAAAAAATTGTAAATGATATGTCATGTTTGCATGATATTTAAAGACTATAGATAATAATTGCTAGTGTGGGTGATATGATGTGGCACACTTGTAAGTGATTTAAAATACTCTAGTAGGTGATGATGTGGCACACTTGCATGTTATCGTTTAGGAGTTAGTGGGCATCAACTTTATAGCAAGATATTATTGCTATTTCTAAGAAGAATGTTTATACAAACCTTTTTGTCAGGAGAAGTATCAAGTAGCGGCAAATAAATCATTGATGTTGGGAATTTATGGCATCCTAAATCTATTTACTCTGGCCACTGACTCATAGATTTCCTTCCCGCAGTGAATAACATCAAGCAAACCTTCAATTGTACAAAGGTTTACATATTAATCTTAATTTGGCACAATATGAAGAAAGAGTATATCACAGAAGAAGCATAAAAGAAAAATCTATAGATCTAAGATGAGCTGCAGTAACTGTAATCGTCAAAGTGCTGCTAAAAAATTAAAAAATATATATTGTACTATTATTATCTTCGGAATAATGATAATATAGTTTTATTTTGAAGATGGAACTCAGCAATGTACCAATCTTAATCACTGCCAAGAAATAACTTAAATTTTACATGAGCTTCTCGAGAAAAAAATATATAATGTGGCGATCGGTGATCAATACTTTAGTATTGAAGAAGAAATAAGCAGAACATCATAAAATTATCTTGGACCATATTAGTTAATCCAAATATTTCTTTTATTTATATAACGGCAACATATGTTCTTTGTTGCAAAGATAACGACACAATATCCTATAGATAAAACATAAAGAAAACATGTGCAATATCGCAATATCTACCAATCATCTAGAATGAACAAATATGGAATTTATTGTGTGATAAGGATACATATAAGATATATTATTGAGCATTGTGAGGAGGTGTTGAATTTACATGAAACTTAATTTCTTCTGAATTAAATTAGCTGACATAGATGCGATTGTCTTGGTCGACGTAGATGTGATTGTCTTAGATCACACTACTAACAATCACAGACTTATGTAATACATAGATGAAAAAATGATACAACATATGTATCTTACCCACAATAATCCATTCGTTTTATAAAAGTGACATCTCTGAGGGCCTCTTTGAATCAAAGGAATGATAAAAACGGAGGAATAGGAAAAACATAGGATTCTGATAGAAATGTAAGTGTAAAACAGAATGATCGTTTGATTAGGCCGCAGGAAAAACACAGAAATTTGGGGGAGCTTTAGATTCTGAGAAGCAGCTGTTTGGTAGCCAGCTTTTGAGAATCTGAAAAAGCTCTGAAACCCAACTTCTCCAGCTTCTGGCTTCTTAGTTCATTTTTCAAAATCTGTAACTACAGATTCTTAGAAGCTGTGGACTGTTTGGGGCAACTTCTAGCAGAGGCAGCTTTTGGGAAAAGCTGCAGCTAGGACAAGCTCCCCCAAACAGGGCCAAAGGCTTATGTTAGATTTCCTTCAAAACTTACATGGGAAGAGACATTCTATAGGAATTTCATAAGATTTATTCCTTCGATCCAAAGGGTTTTATAGGAAAAATTCCTATAGAAATGAAATCTTCTAAAATTCCGATATATTTCCTTTGAATCAAATGGGGCCTAAGGCCATAAGATCATATAATGGATTCTGACTATTAATATTGTGTGCAATTATTATTAACTATTAATTACTATAAATCTCCACTTTTAATTATTTAGTACCCACTAAATGCGGTTATTACTGATTATGCTTGCTTATTTATTTGAAAAATGCTTCTTCCTGATTGTTACCTTTAAGTGTCCGCAACAGCACGTACCACACACCACACACACACACACACCAAAAAAAAAAAATTGCCTCTCTGTCCTGAATTGTTAAACCCTTCAAGCTTCGCAACAGCAACGTGGGTTTCCTCAATAGTTACGCTAAGCCCCACGAACACACTCTCTATTAGGTCTACCAGCCAATACGGCACCAGCGCCTGGTCCTGGCTTTCCTGCAGCCACCCAAATCCAAACCATGTAATCTCCATTAGCACAACACGCGACGCGTGACCAAAAAAAATACATGCATCTGTGCTGCGCGTCAGGGCGGGGTGCTTCGAAAGAAATAACCACCATAACCATTACCAGCTCAATAAGAATCATCGC
>CM020178.1:16223914-16263103 GCA_009805545.1 Oryza longistaminata
GCCAAGTGCTGTGAGAACTGCTCATGTCTCCGAAAGGATTCATGCCATCCGTACACAAACATATCCTCATGTTTCTGGGGTCGGCAGCAAAGTCTTTGTGCTTTCGATCGATATTCCTCCATTGAATCGAATCCGTAGGGTGTCTTAGCAAACCGTCATTCCTTCTCTCTGTGGCATGCCAACGTACTAACTTTGCTTCATTGGGGTTGGCAAATATTCTCTTGAAACGATCAATGATTGGTAGATACCACACAACCTTCGTCGGACCACCCCGCTTTGACTTCTTTCTCTCGCCCGCGCTTTTCTTTCTCTTGTATCGAGAAGCCTTGCAGACAGGACAAGCATCTAAGTCCGCGTATTGCTTGTGGTACAATATGCAATCATTTGGACATCTCCGGACCTCTAACCCTAGGGGACACAGAACCTGTTTTGCTTCATATGTCGTCTCGGGCAAAGTGTTCTCCTGAGGAAGCATGTCCTTCAGTATTCCCAAAAGTTCTGTAAAACTCTTGTCTGACCATCCACTACTAGCCTTCAACTTCATTAGGTCTAATGTTACTGATAATTTGGTGTGCTTTGGCTTGCATCCTGCGTATAAAGGAGTTTCCGAGTCACTGACCAACCTGCTGAACTTCATGGAATCTCTCTCGTTCATAGCTGGGTCATCAACGTCACGTAACATGTCTTGCAGCATATCAGGGTCCACATAAACCATTTCACCGCCCAATGGAGATGGGACAAACATGTCATACTCTTCTTCATCTCCTTCTTCATGATTGTCTGCACCACTCCCGTCTGCAGCTGCACCATCAGTACCTAGATCTTGCTCTCCATGCATCACCCAACATGTGTATCTCTCCATGAATCCCCGACGTATCAAGTGAGCGTGTACTTCCTTTTCATCTTCCCACAAAATCTCATTCCTGCAATCGCTACATGGACAACACATGTACTTGTCGTTTCTTCTTATCCTATCCTCCTCTGCGGCTTTCATAAAACTTAATACACCATCTCTATACTCCTTGTACTGACGCCTCAAGCCAGTCATGTACATCCAACTTCGATCCATCGCTGAACAATGAACAAAATATTAGTTAACATCTCATAATATAAGTACTACTAAATTAATAGGAAATGTTTAGTACCCTTTTACTTACTTTTATGATTTTCCTGTTTTTGTTTGCAAAAAAATTACAAAAATTCGCCCCCTTCAACCTCCCACCAAAATAGTGAACAGTGGGATAAACTACAGACAACGGACTGCTGGAGTATATATAGTGTGCAAAGTATATCTCAATCGGGCAAAAAAAATGTCATCTCTAACGGGCACAAATAGAAGCCCGACACCGATAAGAGTCATCGGTGACGGGCATTAAGGCCATCTCAATCGGGCCTTCTTTGGAGCCCGACACCGATGACACTCATCTGTGACGGGCTCAGTAATTGGGCCCGATTGAGATAGTGGAGATCATCTCAATTGGGCTTAACTTCGACCCCGTCACAGATGAGTATCATCGGTGGCGGGCTATAGGAATATGCACCCCGACGAGTACATCTACAACGTCAAAAATTTAGGCCCGATTGAGATGACTTCGTTCTGACGGCCCACGTTGTCCAGGCATGTGATGGGCCGTCACAGATGAGAGGATCTGTACTAGTGGTATATATTTCAAGATTAATTTTATATTACTATTTTTTTATAAACTAATATATCTGTTTTACTCTACACAAACTTTTGTTGATTTCTTAAATAATCTTTCATATGCTATGCAAAATATTTTTGTCGTATTATTTTTTGTAAGTGATTTCTCTCTCATATACATTTTATATCATTATAACTTGCAATCATTATATCATCATGCATTGCACATTGCTTCCTTTTCAGAGAGAATAATCTTAATTAAAAGGTTGCTACTGGAGCTGGACCTTTTAGTTTTGTCCTGTTCCCATTTAACTTTTTGTACTCCATAACAATGAAACGAAAGAGTATTGTACAATCAACAAGATTCAAAGAATGGTTTAAGTTTTTCTATTCCTATATATACAATAATCTACCTCAAAAATTCTGGATATCATATCTTCCCATATACTCTAAATTGGCAAATTTGCACGGACTGAACAAAAAAAGGAAACTATTCACATTCGAAGATGATAAGATGCTGATTTGTGGTATCAAATATGCAAAAGCAGAGTTGAATATATAATTGCGTACAAAAAATATAAACATCAACTTTTCGTTGTCAAAAGGTTAATTTGCATGGAATATTATACCTTGCTTTGGTTGTGCCTATATTCTAGAACAATTATCCACTAGGATTTTGTCCACGTCATTAATTAATTGTGTTATTCTGATCACATAAATCCCTTAATTAAATCAATTTTCATGAATCAACTTATCCAAGATTTATGTACATACTACTAATTAGTACATGACCTTCATGGCTTCTGTGAAAGGACAAGCACTACATTCTGATCCTATACCAACCAAGTCTCATGAAGCATCAAATCAAAACGATGATTGAAAAGAATCTATTGCAGAAAAAATTAAGGAACTACTATTACGATAGCGAACCAACCGTTGAAGTTGCACATGATTAATATCAAACTTAAATTTGAAGTTCAGATCTTTTCATCTATAGGGGATTGAGCTAAAATTACTGAACTAACTAAATTCATCAAATCTAACCAAGCTAGCCGAAATATCGATATATGTGCACCTGGAGACACTGTTTTAAGCATATTTTTCTTGTCTCTTTGAGAAGGGTCACTTCAAAGGGTCAAATGATACCAAGAGTAGTAAGAAATCAAGTGATACTAAATAAACAACCCATCATAATAATTATGTGTTTAAGTGCTAAACAATATGAATACATGATGTCCATAATATAAAAACCTCAGACTGAGAACTCTATGTTAATTGATGAATTAGGCCATTGGATGGACCAACTTATGTTATATGCAATAGATAGAGTGGTTACATGTTTTGATAATTTTGGATTATCTGGCAAACGACCTATCAGATAATCCGATAGAAAGATTGGATAATCCGCATCCGCCTGATTTTAGAGATATCGTATCCTTATCCACGTCCGCATCATACTATCCACATCCGCATGCATATCCGCCGGATTTCTGAAACCCCATAAAATATCCTTGTTTCGAACGGATTCAGAGTGGATCGGATCGGATCGGATATTACCCGATCCGTTTTCACCCCTACACATTACTCAGAGATTGCATCATTACCGATTTCTTTAATCTGCAAATAGCCATTCCAGCTAGCACTGTATGGCCGCAATCATAGCGGTAGTGTGATTATAAGTTTTTACATATTTTTTCTTCAAAATAATTCAAAAATATTAGCATTTTCATGGTAAATATACACGGTCTCACGTAATTAATCTATGGGATTTTCATCTATCTCCATATCTTGAGTCCTACTTCGTCCAAAAATATAGTACAACTATAATTTTGGAAAATTCCAACATATGTAAACTTTGACTAATACTTTTAAACTAAAAATATATAATTTTATTGATTACATTGGTATTTCAATACACTATTGTACGTCGAACATTCAAAAATATTATATCCCTTATATTATGTCACCAACAGAGTAGAATATAAATCGACTATGAGACGCATGTGATGATTTCATTAATCTTAAGTTACGTTTGGTCCGGTCCACTAGAAGTGCTCATTGGTTAATGATATACGTGTGTGAGTTCATAAGCGCATGCGTGTACAGGAGCGTCCTTGTTTGTACTGTGTTTGATAAAAAAAAACACATGAATGGAATATCAAGATTAATTCAAATATATGGAGAAAACAAACTTTAGCAATCAAATTTGAGAATTGCAGTCGTATATGGTTAAATTTATTATGTTTTCTATTTTTTAAGAACAAGTTTGATTAAGCGTGTTTGTTGATGGAAGTGTGATACAAAAATATATTTTATTTTCCTTTCAAAAATAAATATTATTTATTTCATGATATCCTATAATCATTAAGAACCTTCACCAAATATAAAGGTTGTCGAGGAGTGATCCTCTCTAGCGGGAGATCGTGGGATCCCTCTTTTGTGAGTTCGGCCAGGGGAAAGGGCTCACTTGTCGAGATCGTGTATCCGCCCTGAGTGTTTCTAGATCGCGTACGGGCGCCAAGATTATACAGGTTCTAGCCGCTATGTAGTGTAATACCCTACTCCTGTGTGTGGGATTTATGGTTGAATGTTACAAGGGTTCCTAAACTCCGGAGAGTACTCTCGCTCTTCTCCTCCTGGAGTTCAGGCTTACTGAGCGTCGTCCCCTTTTTCGGTGGGCAAGGTCCATTTTTTTTTTCCTTTCCTGGTTACGACTCTCCAGGGTTGTAATCTTGTACTTTTTTCCTGCTCTATCAATAGAACTTCGCACTGTCTCGTGCGAGTCGTTCAAAAAAAAAAGAAAGTTTGATAGACTTTTATATAAAGTCACTTTTTGTACAACTATATTACCCCCTCTATTAAATTTACAATAATAATGAACAATGCACATATGTGTTAGTAGAACATATTTGCACTGTAGATATAAAGTTAACACAATTGATTTTTTTTCTGCAATTAACAAAACAATTTATCAGACATTGGTGCGACCTTGGTACATCCGATCATGCTGTCAAATCGATTTAAGCTGAAATTGATGGTCGAATTTTTTTGGATTTTCTAATTAGAGTGCCATGTAGATATTTAGAAATGTTTATGTCATGTTTAGTGTACTATAAAGAGAAGTTAGAGAGTTAGAGGAAGAGCTTGTTAGATCTAGAAGGTTAATGTCTATATATGGATTTTTTCGGCCAATAAAGAAAAATAATTTTAATTATCATGGAAATAAAAGAAAAAGAGAAAAGAACGGAGGGAGGGTAGGTTAGGTACATGTGTGAGAAGCCACATGGAGTCGTGAACAGAGGGAGATTTTATTTTAGATAGATATAAGTAATAAAATAATAGGCTTACCGATTAAATGCGGTCGAATTTCTTCGTTTTATTAGGGTGCCGTGTGATGACTCGAGAGTGTTCATAGGGTGCCACATGGTGATTTACAAGCGTTTGTTTAGTAGATTACCAATTATGATCATCAGCTATGTAACTATTGATTTTTTTTATATGATGCTGTTAGTTAAAAAAAAAAAGAGAGGAGGTGAGGGGAGGGAAGGAGAGATATCATATGTCCTATAAAGTTTTAAATAGTGAACAACTGAAGAAAATGAAAGGGTAAGAATTTATAGCTTCTTTTCCAACCGTAGGTGCAAACGTTCCTACACATACCTTTTTTTCTATTTTTTTTCCAACGAATAGTCTATACGTACGTATTATGTTATTTTTGTTTTCTTTGGCAAATAGTGAACGTGCATGGATATGGTCATATGGGCCAGTGGGGGATGTGTAGATGTGGGCTGGTGTGGGATAGGAGAGGGAGGTGGGGAAAAAATAATTCAAATAGTAATTAAAAATAGTGGGTCCGATTGTTTATTAAAGTGCCACGTGTCGATTTAGGAGTGATTATAGGACGGCTTATGAGCGTTTGTAGGAAGTTTCATGGACTATATAGTAGATATATAAAATCTGATCTTTTTTGTAGTTTCTTTCAATGCCGTATTATTGTCGGTATTGAATAGTTAAATTGATAAATATGGTTAATTTTTGACTGACCAAATGTCTTTTTTTTGAAGAGATTCTACCAATTCTAATCATTTACATCCCTATCTGTAGGGTGTGGGTATACTACTATCTACTCCCTCCGTCCAAAAAAAAAGACAAACCCTAGTTTCCGTGCCTAACGTTTGACCGTCCGTCTTATTTGAAAAAATTATGAAAAAAATTAAAAAGACAAGTCACGCATAAAATATTAATCATGTTTTATCATATAACAACAACGAAAATACGAATTATAAAAAAATTTCATATAAACGGACAATCAAAATTGGACACGAAATCTAGGGTTTGCCATTTTTTGGGACGGAGGGAGTACCTGAGAAAATTCTAAAGAGAAGGACAGAGAATCGATGGGTAGAGATGGAGAGGTCCATCGTAGAGGCTAGGCTCCATTTTCCCTACCAACAAATTGAGTTGGTTTTGCTTCCTCATGGCTGAGGGATGGAGGAAGAGGAAGAAGGGGGAGGTTCCGGTTGCAATAGCGAGGGGAGCAACGCAAGAGGAGGGGATCAGAGGAGGAGTTTATGGTGTCGCTACTTGCCTTGCCTTGCCTTGCTTGTATGTGTGGGAGTAAGTGGATCGTCTAGCTCACGTTGTTGATGTGGTTCGACTTAACGTGTGCTAGGTTCTCTAGACAGCCATCAACTATGACTTAGAGCGGGCACTAGTTTTATTAACTTAGCACAGGTATTGGTTCTACTACCGGTTTATCGTGAATCAAGTGTGATGTTCATGTTACTCCCCTGAACTACTCCAGCGGATTACTTAATTCCCTAAACTAACTTTTGTTCATTTTACACCTAAACTATGGAAAACTGTTCAATTCACTCCCCTAACAATATTTTGCACTGAAAGTTTGGACAAAGATGTTTTATAAGCCAGTGGATTTAAAGTCATAAGTTTAATGGTAGAGCCATAACTTCATCATACATAAGAAAAAAAAACTTCTCCAACCTAGTTTTTGGCTTAACATGTATAAGAGTGCCTTACGACTTTAAAAGCCAAATGAAAAAAAACTGGTTGTTTGCTTAGGCTCAAACTTATTGGCTTAGGTTTAAGTAAACTTTTTGGCTTATATGATTTATAAGCTGGTAGATTAAAAGTGCTAAAATATTTTTTCCTGGTGGCCAGTTTATATTTTCTACGATGGTCGGCATTGCCACTAGTGACTGAAGGCCAGTGAAAATCATCCATCTTCACAAAACAAAATTTTCACAAGCGGCTAGGTTAGGCTGGCCACTAGGAAAAATGATTTTCGAGCAAAAAAAAAAACCCCAAATCCATCGCCCACGCCTAAGCTTTGCGGCCGGATGCGTCGCCCCTGCCCCAGTGGCGAAGCCACCGTAGGGGCCAGGGAGAGCCAACACCCCCCTAACCCCTATGTGACCTCCCCTCCCATCTCTTCTCCCAAGGATAATTAGCCCTTATAATCTAGCCATTAATTACATCATTAGTTGTAGATGAGACTAACTATATAGGATAACTGCCTAGCTATATATAGGACTTATGAAATGACTTAGTTAACTGATTTATCATTTTAAAAATGATTACAAGACTCCAATTAAAATCATGGAACAAACTGTTTAAATTGGCAAATTATGATCTATGGGTTCTCATTCTCTCTTCTAGCTAATCGCTATAACATGTATGATGTCGAGTTAGTGATCATACATCAACGCTACAATATCACTGTTCACTTAACCTTAAGTGAGTTACCACGTCTCGTAAATGGCACCCCCCATCTCTAAATCCTGGCTTCGCCACTGCTTCTGCCAGAGCTACGCCGGCGGCTCCGTCAAGCGAGATGGGGGAGGGAGTTGAAGTCTAAGGAGGGGGTGAAATTTTAATGTAGTGTTTTTTCTTTTTGCAATCGGTGCTCTTTAGCCACCGCCAGCGAAAATCTGGCAAGAATCCCTCTCAAGTATCTTTACAAGCATGTGTTCGTTAAACTCAGTCAGTAAAATGAAATAGTGAACTATGACAAATAGTTTTTTATAGTGTCATATAAGAAAAAAGCTTCAACAACCTAGCTTTTAGCTTTATAATGTAAGCAGGGGCGGATTCAGCATGGGGGCGGCGGGGTCTCGACCCCACACTACTGGCGTGAAGACTATGAGAGCCCCCATGAAGACCCCACTAAATTTTTTTACCATATGTAGATGTAAGGGGGACTGTAGCTCTATCTAGTTTGCTTAGACCCCACTGCTATTTCTTTCTGGATCCACCACTAAGTGTAAGAATGGGTTCAGGGTTTTTAATCTCCCGCTATAGCCGTTTGAAAAGGGTTCTAGCTATTTGCTCTCATGTATAATTTAACCGCTATAGCTCCATTTAGCTCGCTATAGCTACCACTACAGCTGTTTGAGAAGCTAAACGCTAAATGTCTTAGCCCTCTATTTAAAACATTGAATGGATTACCTGTGGACCTCTTTAGTGTAAGAAAAAAGCCAAACGAAAATACTGTTTATTTGTTTAGGGTTAATAAATTTATTGGTTCATGCTTATAAGCCGAAATAGATAAAGAGAGCCTTAGACTTTTTGGCTCGTAAACCTTAAAAAAATGCCTTCAGTTTTGCTATATATTTATCGACAAATTTTCTCCTAAAAATTTAACAGATGTAATTACAGTATAGTCGTAGTGTAATTACACTATAACGTACATGTAGTTACACTGTAACTGCAATGTAACTTATATGTAACTTTTAAAAATCTCCCCATAACATGTTATTTCGATAAAACAGAGGTCATGGTAACAAATCCTCTCACATGTGTGCGTGCTGTGATTTTTTTTCTTCCTCACCTACACAAATCTTGAAACAGATCTAACGGTTTAAAATTATGTGAAAGTTACATATAAATTACACTGTAGTTAAAGTGTAATTATATGCGAGTTACAATGTAATTACACTACGATTGTACTGTAATTACATCTGTTAAATTTGTCAACAAATATATAGGTAATCCCAAGGCGTTAATCAGCCTAAGCTCTAGCTTATGCAAGTCATGCTTTGTTTCAAGATGGGCCTGAACTTCCAACTACTCCTCACGACCCATGGGCTGCAAGGCCTTCTTCAGTTCTTCCACCGGCAAAAATTGTTAAAGCACGACTAGTACACACAGTGCAACTTCACGCGCACACACCGACACACGAGTACATGCACACATCATAAGGTGGATCCGGATCAATTTACCCCCTAGCGCCACTCACTGCGTCTGTTTTTTTCTTTACAGATGCCGTCACGCACAAAAGGGGAAGAAGAAGAAAGGATACGGCGCACTGTCGCACTCCATACGTATGCCATGCCATGCCAAGCGGCCGGTTCACGTGCACTTGCAAGCTTTCTTGAAACCGAAACAGAATCGGCCAAGTAATTAAGTGCCAACCAACCAATCAGGCCCCAGCCGACGGCCGACGTGCTAAAAGGAAGAAGGTTAAAGAAAAAGGAGATTGTGTTCTCATGCAGTAATAACGTTTTCTAGTTTTGGAAACGGAGATTGTGTTGGTGGTGATCAAGTCGGCTGAGAATTACCAATCCATTGGCAACATCCTCCTTCTCACCCTTGGCGAGGAGAAATTAGATATTCCGCCACGGGACCACCTATACATTTGTCGATAAATTTTCTTCTAAAAATTTGACAGATGTAATTATAGTACAATCATAGTGTAATTACACTGTAACTTGCATGTAACTATAGTGTAACTTGTATGTAAGTTTCACGTAACTTTGAATCGTTAGATGTATTACAAGAGTTGTTCTGGTGAGGAAGAAAAAAAATCACAGCACACATATGTGAAAGGATTTGTTCCCACGATCTCTATTTTACCGAAATAACATGTTACGAAGAGATTTTTGAAAAATACATACAAGTTACATTATAGTTACAGTGTAATTACATGTAGGTTACAGTGTAATTACACTACAATTGTACTGTAATTACATCTGTCAAATTTTTGGGAGAAAATTTGTCGACAAATATATATAGCAAAATTGTTCCGCCACTGTCAGAAGAGGGATTCACTCAAATGCCATTCTGCGTGCGGATTGGATTCGTTAAAAAGCCACTTCCAACCGATGCCAAACCGTTGCTTTGCCATATTCACCATTTCATAGGATTTTCAACATTTTTCTCACTTCAACTGACCAAAATACCTCTCCGGTCGTTATTTCTCTCTCTGACCACCACCACATCGTCACCGTCACAAGCGAGGACCACCACCACCTCACTGCCGTCACTAGCAAGAAAGAGAGAGAGAGAGTGTGTGTGTGTTGGGGAGGGGGGAGTGTCTCGCCTCCTTCTCAGTCAAGGTCAGCCTCAGCGTCGGCGTCGGGGTAGGTGGAGGAGGAGGCGGCGGGGACACGATAGCGTTCGCGCCGCCGGCGCCTGCGACACCCAAGCTCACCGCCATCGCCGCGCATATGCTCAAGCTCTCCCCGCACGGCCACGCATAGGTCATGCCGGCGCTTAGGCTCCACCGGCGCGCACCGGCGGCCCAGCAGACGAAGATGGCAAGGGCGACCGGTGGCGCGGGTAGCGTTGGATCAAGCTCCAGTGGCGCGGCGGCGGCGGATCGATCCTTGGCAGTAGTGGCGAGTGCGCAATCCTCTTCGTTCGCGGTCACGACATCTACGGCGCGGCCCGGGAGCTCGCGCTTCACGAGGACGGCCACCTCATCCTTCTCTCGCCGGCGACGGCATCCGTAACAGCCTCCTAGCACAGCTCCGCCTCTTCCCCTTCTCCTCGCGCAAATCCCACATGTTCGCCAGAGGAGAAGAAGAAAGAAATTGCCGGAGAGGGGGGGTATGTTGGTCAGTTGAAGTGAGAAAAATGGTGAAAATCCTATAAAATGGTGAATATGGCAAAGCAATGGTTTGACATCGGTTGGAACTTGGAAGTGGCTTTTTAATGAATCCAAATCCGCGGAATGGTATTTAAGCGAAACCCCCTTTTAGCAGTGGCAGAATGTCCAGATTTTTCTTGGCGAGGGATTTCGTGATGTGTCCAATCCAAAGCAATAAAAAGCTGCTTACTCTGAGACGAAGAAAGTATAGGTGCTAACACGTGTTGCGAAGTGAGAAAAAGAAAGAAAATGTAACTTTTTATTTAGGTGTCCTGTCTAGCTGGGTTGGAGGATACTCCTACTTGGATTCGCTGGGCCCAATTTGTCCACCATCACCACTAAACCACCGCTGTCTCGGAGCTACGACATCCATCCACAAAATCAGACCACTAATGACTGTACTATCGAACCTGATTCGAGAACCATTACCGTTAACCAATACTAATGTTTAGCCGTCTTAAACCATTACCGTTAATAAAACTGTGGCAGTAATAAAACACGAAGAAATCTACTCGAGTTTTACCCTACACTACAACCCATTTTACCGCGCGCCCACAAGCACAGCAGCATCCCCCCATCCCCACACCGGCATATATGCTGTGCTGCCCCCGCCCCTCACAGAATCCCATCCGATTCCCAGTACACCACTGCACTAGTACACTGCACCGAGTTACTCCATCAAGAGAGAGGGAAACAGCGCAGCAGAGCAGCAGTGTGGAGGAGTAGTGGGGGCACATGGCCATGGACAGAGCTCGTCGTCGTCGTCATCGTCGTCATCCAATGTCGGCAGCTGCGAGGTCGAGCGCGTTCTTGACATTATGGAGCGCGGTGGTGGTGGTGGTAGCACTGGCACCGACGGTGTCGGCGGCGGCGGGGTTCAGCTGCCGGGGCGGGGCGCGGGCGGTGGTGTTCAACTTCGGGGACTCCAACTCGGACACGGGCGGGATGGCGGCGGCGATGGGGTGGCGCATCAGGCGGCCGGAGGGCCGCGCCTTCTTCCACCACCCCACCGGCCGGTTCTGCGACGGCCGCCTCACCATCGACTTCCTCTGTCAGTTCTTCACCTTCCTTCCTCTTCCTCCCTTCCTGCTTACTGTATCTTTTGCATTCGTCGAGTTCTCTCTTCTCTTCGCCTTCTTCGATTACCATCTCTTTGCTCGAATGTGGTAGCTGCGTTTCTTGCGATACCTTTCCACAATTTCAGTGAGAAGACATTGCTCTTCAGTAAGTTAGAAAACAATCAGTTTATTTTTTTTCAGTGAGAAAAACACATTCCCACTGAACTGACTGGTGTCCTGAAATCCACATTGGATCTTGGACCGACTCTTTTCTCACTTCGAACCTTTCTTGAGAGCATGTGTTTGGCGCAAAATTTTTTGCACGAATTTTGCATGAGAACACCGAAGCACAAATTATTTCATCCAGATTAACCTTAAATTCGTACAATGGAGAAATTTGTTTCACACACGCAGGGCACTGGTCATCTTGCCATTTCCGAAAGGCAACTCCTTTCTAAGCTGCAGGATTCTCCACTCTCCACTTCTCCAGTACCGTATGAGTAAATTCAGTACTGCTGCTGAAGCCTGAACTTAATTGCATATCTTGGACGGCTTAGCTACGAAGCACTAAATATCCATCTCACACACATCATGTGGACTGCTGCGAGATTAGTTGGTCGGTTGGGGGTCCCTGCCTTTCATGTGTTCATTCAATCCCCTTGTCCTTGTGAACACCAGGACATCATATCCATGGTCACTCACAGCCCAGCTGTTCTTTCTTTTGACATGGGAGCATGTCTTTTTCTGAACCTCCTTGCCCTACACCACTTCCAATAAATGGAGTGCTTTGCCTTTGCTTGCGCGTGAGCATCCAAGCTTTGTAAAGAGAACTAGCCAAGGATGGCAAAAGGCTAGGTACTGATACTAATTACTAAATGCCTAAGACTTTTGATGTGAACATTCAGTGCTTGTGCTTTTCGTCGAGTGAGGAGGAAGCTTTGGCATCACCTGGTGGCATTCAGACTGTTAGTGAAAAAAGAGCCGAAAGCCGGTTGGTTTCCTTGAGAAACTAGTGAAGACCGAAGAGTGTGTAATTTTCGCCTTTCTATCTTTGTCAAGGCACACTTCCTTTTGACTGAGTGTCCAGTGGTTGCAATTGAGATGGACTGTGATTATTTGACAAGATCCTAATGTCTTTCCGTTATCTGCAAATACATCCTATCTTAAGCTTTGTTCTTTTGCAGCAAGTCTACCGGATGACCAAAATGAACAGCATGTCGGTACTTGTATAGGAAGATATAAGCCACTAATCTTAAATTGTTTAATTGTTTATGGTATTGTAGTAGCATGTCATTTCTGAAGAGATGTGGTGTACTCACAGGTGGCGTTGAGTTAATTAGCTAATTATCTAATCAAATAGTATTGGCTAGAAATCTTCTTTCTTCCAGTAGTTGCTAAAATCTTCTGCCCAAGTTTGCGCATCATTCATGAGTTGCCTGATTGTCGAATCCTGTTCTACATGTGCCACTGCAGAAAACGACTTTGTTGCGACTAACGCTGTATTTAAATAGCATCTATACTTCCATCTAGTTCAGTTGTTTGCATCTCTGAAATTTCATACCTCTATGATTTATATATGTCAAGTTTGGTGGATATAGTTGTTTGGCCTTTTACTAATATTGTGTCCATGGATGACCAAAATGCATCCAGGTGAAAGTTTAAACATAGGTTATTTGAGTCCGTACCTGAAGGCATTGGGTTCTGACTACAGTAATGGTGCAAATTTTGCCATTGCCGGTTCAGCGACATTACCACGGGATACTCTTTTTTCATTGCACATACAGGTGAAACAATTCTTGTTCTTCAGAGACAGATCCTTAGAACTCATCAGTCAAGGTTCGTTTGTTGTTTATCTTCCCCTCATATCTAATAGAACAAATTTCAGAAATGTTGCTGTACTTGAAGCTCAAATATTACGTGCACCATTGTTTGCACAAGGCCTTGGTTTTGCAATGAGCAATTTTTTTTTGTTATACTCAGGTCTACCTGGTCCAGTCGATGCTGAAGGGTTCCGAAATGCTCTATACATGATAGATATCGGACAAAATGATATTAATGCTCTTCTGTCCTACTTGTCTTATGATGAAGTAGTTGCAAGATTCCCTCCAATACTTGCTGAGATCAAGGATGCTATCCAGGTTTTTATTTTTTCCCCCCTTCTATGAGACGAGATTATGTACCACATACTATGCCAGATTAACAAATCTTTCTACCTTCTGTCAAAATGCAGACTTTGTATGACAATGGGAGCCGGAACTTCTGGGTTCATGGAACAGGGGCTCTTGGCTGCCTTCCTCAGAAGCTCTCAATTCCTCGGAAGAACGACAGTGATCTTGATTCAAATGGTTGCCTTAAGACCTACAACAGAGCTGCAGTCACATTCAACGCAGCGCTGGGCAGCCTCTGCGATCAGTTGAGCGGGCAGATGAAAGATGCAACTATCGTTTACACCGATCTGTTCCCTCTCAAGTACGACCTCATTGCGAACCGCACAAAATACGGTAAGCAAACAGAGCACACCGAATCACAATTCTGAGTCGAACCATTTGGGGATTCGGTCAGTTTCTTACAGCTGCTGTTCTTCAGGTTTCGACAAGCCGCTGATGACATGCTGCGGGTATGGTGGGCCGCCTTACAACTATAACATCACCATAGGCTGCCAGGACAAGAATGCCTCTGTCTGCGACGACGGCTCAAAGTTCGTTAGCTGGGACGGTGTGCACCTCACGGAGGCTGCCAATGCCATTGTGGCTAAGGGCATACTGAGCTCTGACTACTCCAGACCCAAGATCAAGTTTGATCAGTTCTGCAAAGTCTGATGATAGATACTCTACCTTAAATCTTAATAGCTTTCGAGTTCAAGGAAAATAGGAGAGCGAGAGAGAGTGGCATTTCATTTCATCAGGGTCCAAAATGGACCTTCATATGTGACAATAATATTTCTCTGTTCATTTTCAAGGGAATGCGATTTATAATTTGTTCCCCCTTTCCATGGTTATATGGCAACATGATATGTAGCAAAGTAGCAAGGTATTCACTAATTCACATAAAGAAAATGACCACGTTTTACTAGTTAATTACTCCATTGCTTCACGATAATTTTATTTCCGTACAATGCCTCTCTTAATTAATGGTCCATGTTGCTTTACTTTTACATACCTCGCAAACACTGTAAAACGGACTTGTCTAAACTAGTTGGATGGATTGCACATTATTGCTAGGGACGGCGCCGCGGCGATGGAGGTGGCCGGCTAGCTGCAGGAGCTAGACGGTGGGGTAGAACGGCGACACGGCGAGGCCGCAGGTGCCGTGCGGCGACGCGACGTCCTTCTCGAGCAGGATGTAGCCCTGCTGCCCCCACGTCTTGCCCCACGAGTTCTTGGCTATCCAGTACTTCTTCCCCGACGCGCCGTCCTGGCAGTAGCCCACCAGCGTCACGGCGTGGTTGGGCTTGGGCGCCGCCGTGCCGCGCGGGCCCGGGAACACGCCGGAGCCGTAGAACTGGAACGCCGGCCCGCTCGCGTCGACCGTACGCCGTCACGGGTTGCCGCGCCACGGCCGTCGCCAGCTGCCGCTCGTCGCCGGGCGGCACGGCGCGGTAGCCGCCGACGCGCGCCGCGTGGTTGAACAGCATGTCGTCCACGCGGCACCTGCCCTGGTACCCCTCGTACCGGTACTCGCTCCCCGCCGTGATGCCGCCCTTGTCGGCGACGAGCTGGAACGCGCGTCCGTGTGCCCGCCGCCGCACCCGTCGCTGTCGCCGCCCCGTCGACGCAGTCCACCAGCTCCTGCTCCGACAGCGGCGTCAGCTGCCCCGTCCTGATCTTCATCAGCCCCTCCATCGCCGCCACCGCCGCGAACGCCCAGCTAGACCCTGCAACCAACGTAGGCAAGAGACGGTGAGCAACGGGCGGCCGGCCGCGGGCGACGGCGAGCTACTTGCTTACCGCAAGCGCCCTGGTCCTTAACACCGGTGACGGCGCCCTTGAACCTCCAGTCGATGCAGCACCGCATCCAGATGGGATCCACGGGGGGGGCGCCTCCTTGGGTGCGGGTGCGGGTGCGTCGCGGCGCGGCGGCTTGACGCCGGTGTAGGTGGCGACGAACTCGCCGTTGGTGAGGTCGGCGAACTGGTTGATGCGCACGGCGGAGTCGTAGGTCGCCTCCGGCCTGTAGCTCCGGATGAAGCGGACGTTGTCGCGGAAGACGGCGAAGCGGTGCTCCTTCTCGCCGTGGCACGGGTACGTCTTGCCGAACTTGGCCATCCACTCCTCGAACGCCTGCGTCGTCACGCCGTCGTCGCCGCCGCCGCCGCCGTTGTTGTCGTAGTAGGCGTCCGCCGCCATCGCCTGCAACGCCATGAACGTGCACACGAGCAAGACGACGACCGCAACATTACTAGCCATCCTAATCTAGTGTCACCACTTTATCACTTGATTATTCGAGCTAAATAAATGCCTAATATTAATTGTTTCTCTTGGTTAATGTTTGATCTTTTAGCTACTCTTAATTATGCTGGATGCTGGCATGCATGCTGCTGGTGTAGCTAGCTATCGTGATTGTGATTAGGGTTCTGAAAGAACCAGGCTTTATATAAGCTACGAGCTAGCTAATAGCATAGGGTTTTTTGCCATCTTAGCAATGGCTAATTGTACTTTTCAGTGCTTAATTGTACTTGCAGTTGATAGCTGTTTCGTCGTCAACCGTACGTCTCAATTGTTTACTGAAGTGTATCAATCAGTAGTTGTTAAAGAAAACAGTTAATGTTTTCATGGAAGTAGTTAGTTTCAGTCTGACTTGACTATATATTTTGATCCGACTATTATGGTTAGAGTAATGATTATCCTTGTACAACTAGGGTACATAAAATTGTTCTTTGACTGTTTTGATATGCACGTTCCAATTAAGGACCTAGCTTTTCATTTGACATGTTCTGTACCGTACTGTCTATTACGTTGGCACTGAACCATTCATGCTCATGCAAGCTCAAGACGAAACAAGGCAATTTGCATGTAAATCAAAATGCAGAAATGACTAATTTTGTACGATTTGCAAATGTCAAACGCAGGCGTACGTAGCGCTTGATACTTTCTCGCTAAATGTTCGGAGTAGCTGTAACTACGTACACTCTGCTTGCATAAGCAGAGTAACTAGTCGCATTAACACCAAGTCAAATTCGACGATGATATATACTTGAATTAGCTGCTCAAATCGATTAGGTACTTGACTTAAATTAGTTGTCGATGACAAGAAATAAAAAATTGCACTCGCGACCAATTCGTTTCAAAAGGTCACGTTCGATCCTCTCGGATCAGGAGATTCAGGACAAGTAGGCATATCATATATATGCATTTTTTGCATATATTTGTATTTTGTATGGTTTCAATTAAGCAGCTGATCATTAACGGTATTCGTACAGTACAGTACAAGATTACGTACTAAAACGTGTACCTAGGGCGGCGATCGATCGAGGGTAAGTAGGAGTTTATATAATTTTCTGAAATGTTCGCTTGATCTCCACGGTTTGAAATGTTCAGTCTCATGACTCTCATCTACGACGTCAGTGCAAATGACTTGCACAACAAATTAAGACATCCATCGATCGATCGAGCAAGGTGTTGTAAGGTCAGCAATAAGCTCTCAAATTCCACTTGGCACTGATGATGGTCATGTACTACCTAACAATGCAATACTGGTTCTTGTGATGTGTCGTGATATACTCATATACACTGTTGTCACCAGGAAAAGATGCTTGATTACATGTAGTTACTAAGTCAAGAAATACTAGCAAATTGCCAAATGAATGTGCTATTAGAGAAACAGTACTTCAGTCGGAGCCGAAGTTCTAATTATACACACTTGCATTGCACAGACAGAATTTACATTTGGTTGTGCTTTGACGCAGTACTTTTAAGTACGACAGAATATTATGCTATTAAATACTACCAAGATCCGTTCGTACGGACGTCATTAGTACTCTTCCAACGTTAAATAAACGTGATCTAAGTTTGTAACATATTCTTTTTGTACATGTAGCTTTTTCGGTTCTTTTATATGTTCCCGTGAACCTCAAGCAAATACTATCTCTTGCACATTATTAAACCACAAGCAAATTCTTCTATTCACGAACCAATATATGTACTGCGACCTAGTCCATCCAAACCATATTCTGACCAGATATTCATGCATCCTTCCTTCAATGAATGATTTGTTAAGTGCTACTTCGCTAAAATCATAAGCTAACCAAATTATGCCCATGCATGTGGGATACATCATCTGATGATTTTTAATCATTCAGTACGATTTTAGATCAAAGGGATCGAGTAGCAGTATTAGTTGTTCAATCTGCCAATCATACTACAATCAAGGAATTCCTTGTCACATTATTATCCACTCAAATAATTAATTAAGCTCCATATCGATACTAATTACTTCTCACAAGTATAAAAAAATAAATTAGATTTAAAATAGAAGAAGTAGAGAAATGAGAAATCTACGCGTCATATTATATTTGATTATCTTGTAAAAATGTCAAATCTCCAAAAGTACTATAAGAAACAGCAAAAATTTGCCCCCCTCCCCTCTCCAGCTTCATGGTAGCAGAACAGCCTCCAGCCTATTCAGCTCGTGACAAGCACGAGTTGGAGGGGCTGGATCAATATCGGTTCTTGGGTCAAACCGACAATTATATATTTCCCGCCAAAACTACCAAGCAAACGAATAACCGGCACTGATGACCCCACCCTCTCCAAATCTAGTGTCTGTTTACATCAAGAACCGATACTAATCAGGCGTCCAGTGCCGGTTATTTCTTATAATATGACTGCAGCTGTAGGTTGGGCGGGAAATGGCTCATCAATGCTGGATCTGAGCAAACCAGTACTGATAGGGTGGTTCCAATGTGATGCTACGGGGTAGTGTAAGTGCTATGGATAGTGGAAGGATGCTTCAATTGGCGAAGTGTAGAGAAAAATGAAGGAGAAAGGTGTACAAAAAAATTTCAATATGATTGGACCAAATGCTAAATGTCATCAATATTAAATTATATGGAAAATGCCATTTCCATATGAATTCAAGAGGCTCGTTCCTTTGCTCCAAAGCAAAGAACAGCACTGGAAGTAATTTTCGGGGGTGAAATTCAGCTAACTGATACACAACTGCTAAGATCCTCTTTTTTCCAATGGGCCTCAGCAAGTTAGCAGCTTAGCAATTAGCGTAGCAAAATACTCGGTTCTAACTAATTTGTCATGCTTTGTTCTCCATTTAGGTACACACTTGTATTCTACTATGGAGGAATTACTGGTCGTGTTTATACTTTCAAACTTTGATATTTTAAGTAGACTCCCAAACTTTGATCCTCTTGATGACGGATGACCTTGGAATTATTAGATGCCATTTTATCACATCTGTATTACAATTTTTCATTGTTCCTATTACTAATACGTGAAGACAATTAAGATCAGACGTAATTATTGTTTACGCTAAAATGATGTTTCCTGTTGCAATGAACTTATTATTTGATATCATTTCACCAATATTAGAAGGTGGCGCAAAATTTTCCCATTGCAACCCATGGACATCCAACTAGTATAGTATAACTGTATAACCATCCTTCCTACTGACCCAACTAATAACTTGATTATTTCCTCCTTGTCCTACACACTCAACAACTGCAAAGTCAGAAAGCAATATACTAGCAAGCATCAATGAATTCGAATGGTCAAGAGGTCTATATAAACCTTGCTCTGCAGCATATATCCCATATTACCATCGAAAAACATAATTAGCTGCACACGCACTAAGTACACAAGATCACAACATAATCTAACCACAATGGCTTCTTCCAAGCCTCACCTCGGGCTTGTCTTGCCCATCACTTGCCTCCTCTTGCAACTTCTACTGGTGGCGGCGAACCCCCCGCCGCCTCCGCCGCCGCGGCGGCCGTCGTGCGACAAGTCCGACAGGGAGATGAGGTTCATGTTCTCGCAGTGGATGTCCAAGTACTCGAAGCGCTACTCGTGTCCGGAGGAGCAGGAGAAGCGGTACCAGGTGTGGAAGGCCAACACCGACTTCATCGGCGCCTTCCGCAGCCAGACGGAGATCTCCTCCGGCGTCGGCGCCTTCGCGCCGCAGACCGTCACCGACTCCTTCGTCGGCATGAACCTCTTCGGCGACCTCGCCTCCGGTGAGTTCGTGCGCCAGTTCACCGGCTTCAACGCCACCGGGTTCGTGGCTCCCCCACCCAGCCCGAGCCCGATCCCGCCGAGCTCGTGGCTGCCGTGCTGCGTCGACTGGCGCTCCAGCGGCGCCGTCACCGGCGTCAAACTCCAGGGCTCCTGCGGTAAGCTACGTCGACACGACATGCTAGGCGTTTCTCGTTAAATTACTTGCTGATCGATTTGATTGAGTTGGAAACTTGGAATCAAATCAACGGCAGCGTCGTGCTGGGCGTTCGCGGCGGTGGCGGCCATCGAGGGCCTGCACAGGATCAAGACCGGCGAGCTGGTGTCGCTGTCGGAGCAGGTGATGGTGGACTGCGACACCGGGAGCAACGGGTGCGGCGGCGGGCGCTCCGACACGGCGCTCGGCCTGGTGGCCTCCCGCGGCGGCGTCACGTCGGAGGAGAGGTACCCGTACGCGGGCGCCAGGGGCGGCTGCGACGTGGGCAAGCTGCTGTCCGACCACTCGGCGTCCGTCTCCGGCTTCGCCGCCGTGCCGCCCAACGACGAGCGGCAGCTGGCCCTTGCCGTGGCGAGGCAGCCGGTGACGGTGTACATCGACGCGAGCGCGCAGGAGTTCCAGTTCTACAAGGGCGGCGTGTACAAGGGCCCCTGCAACCCCGGGAGTGTGAACCACGCCGTCACCATCGTCGGCTACTGCGAGAACTTCGGCGGGGAGAAGTACTGGATCGCCAAGAACTCGTGGAGCAACGACTGGGGCGAGCAGGGGTACGTGTACCTGGCCAAGGACGTGTGGTGGCCCCAGGGCACCTGTGGCCTCGCCACCTCCCCATTCTACCCCACGGTTTAATCCACGTTCGTGTGCCCGGCTTTGCTTAAGTATTACAGTGCTAGTGTCTAATCTGTCCGTGGATGAAGGCTCGGACGGCTGAGATTGATGGACTGTTGATAGTTTCTACCACCTGTTGTGAGAGTGCAATCATGAAGACAATAAATCAATAATATAAATTTATTCGGCTTTGATTAAATAATGAAGTGGATTCCAGACTCGCTACAGCTAATCCTACCACTCTGAATATGCTTTGCATAAGGACCTGTTTGGTTGGTGAGTGGTGACCTGAGCATGCACCATGCCTGAAAATTTTACATGCCTGATAGGTTTTTTAAGAAGTTCTTAAATGTTACCCGGCTAGGTGCCCTGAAGCTTTGCTAGTTTGGTTTGCACCCGAGAAGAGAAAAAGTGATTTGTATGCGATAATGAGAAAAGTTTAAATAACCCCCTATTCCGCATCTAACATCCTAAACTTTGAAACCGGACATTCAACCTCTAAACTTTACGATACCATTTATATAACTCCTAAGGTGATTTTGCATAGTATTTTTATCTCTACTATTATAAAAATTAAAAATATTTTCACCGGTATTTTGGTACGTCACCGTATTTGAATCGGTTTTTAAGTTCGTTCATTTATGGAAATACAGATTCGTGTTTGAGTCGGATTTAAAGTTCGTTTGCTTTTGGAAACACAAAAGCAATCGTATAAGAAATCTCTTTAAAAGAACTCACATGCTAATTTGAGATGAAAGTCAGACTCCTAATTGCGTCTCATAATTTTCTAAAAAATATATCCAAGTGAATTCCCATAGTAAATATCATCCTGGCTAAACCGTATCTCTACTACTTAAAAAATAAGAGGTGCTTCCATCGTCCTTCAAAAAAAACGGGTGAAAAAAAACCGGGCAGAAAAAAGAAGTCCGATCCAGAAAAAAAGGGGCGAAAAGAACCAAAAAAAAAGACGGAAAAAACCAGGTTTGTTTGATAAAAAAACCGGACGAAAAAAAGTCTGCTCCAGGAAAAAAAGGGGCGAAAAAAACCAAAAGAACCGGACAAAAAAACCAGGTTTGTCCGATAAAAAAACCGGGCAAAAAAAAAGTGCAAAAAAAAGAAGTCCGATCCAGAAAAAAGGGGGAAAAAAACCAAAAAGTTATTTCTGTCCTTCGTCTCCTATATCCCAAAAAAATAACAAAAAAAATTAAAATGTCCGACTCCTATATCCGGAATAGAGAAAAAAAAGTCCGACTCCTATATCCGATTTGCTGTTACAAAAGGGGATGGATCTTGTGCAAGGCGGACCTATTAAAAGGGTCGCATGCGAAAATTCATTTTTTTTCATGTAGACCTTTTTAAATGTAGACGTTCTTTTAACCCGCCCGCAATAAAATTGGGGTGCGTCCGCAAAAAAATATTTTTGTAGCAGTGGAATTTACCCTTTTTTAAAAAATATTTATGGTCCAATTCTTTATTTGAGTGTTGACGTGGAAAAACACGCACTGGCCTGAGAGGTCTGCTCAACTCTAGTGCATGTCCAAAAGTGTTTTCGGGTTCTGAGCGTGCCAGTTGGTTTGATCCTGCAACCAACAAGAAACAAAGAGAAACGAAAGTTAAATCCATCAACGATAGCCAAACGGCTGGATTGCCGATGATGTATCGTTCAAAGCCAAGCTGATGTAACTTGCATCAGATCGGCGAGGGAAGATAAAGCATAAAAAAATTTTAGATCTACTTGATCGGCTGTTGATGTTAGGAATACGTAGTTTATCCAATGAATTACATTTGGATCAAGTGATTGGGATAGATCGGGCAGTATGCCGAAACAATATAAATCACTTAATATCTAAATGTGCTTCAAAGTATAGATTGCGTATGCTCACATCATAGCCGATAGAGCAAACCTAACGTGTATCAGCTAGTACTCCGATATCACCTTATACTAAGATATCAGTACGGATGAAATATATAAACCACAGATCAATCTAGCAAGCAGGGTGAACTAGCAGACTGATGGAGAGCATAATATATTTCAAACAGGTGAGATTTTAATATAAAGGGTGGATTTAGACGATCAAGAACCAAATAGGGAAACAAGATAGCTAAATCAGGTAAGATCGGCTAAAACCCCGATGCTATCTCTATTAGTATTCATAGAAAGAGTTAGATAATACGGTTCAAGACTTTACTTAACGGATCAAACCTAACCGATGTAGCATTAAGTGTGAAAAGAAACGTAAGATCTAAACAAATCGATGAAGACTCATTCAAGATGGTAGATACACTATATAATCTAACTCGATGTCGATATCTAAACCTATCGGCCTTTTTCGATGATAGATGCTAGCCGATGAGGTTAGACAACAAAATCGATCTAGATTATACAACATATATGATAACTCGGCGACTCTCACATGGACAGGATTAGAGTGTCATAAAGATGTAAGCACTAATCCCGAGAACGCAAACTGCCATAACAAGCTTTCCTTTTTCGTCGGAGATCGAACTCGATGCAGCCCAACTCGAAAGCAAAAACTCGACGAAACAATGAAAATAGAAAAATGGTGGCGATGCGCCAAAGTATTATTGAACTGTCGTCACTTGTTTACAAGGTGTCGGGCCATATTTATACCCGAAGTACATAACATGTTCTTGCTGGACACGACTCTATCTCTATTACAATTTAAAATACGAACAAGTCCCTTAGGCGGACTCTTACCAAAAATATCTCTAAGGAAACTAAAAATATCCTAATTAATAGATACAATTGCCCTTTTCTGGACTCCAATCCTTGCGTGGCAATGCCTATGAGGTGCTTTGATCGATCCCGATGATAGTTACCGGGTCGTCTTTTCGGGACTGGTTGCATCGGCTTGTCTTCATTGGATTTGGTGTCAATCGATACATACGGCAGTCGATGCCGCTCGTAGCAGATATGAACTTTGATTTCCTTAAACGAAATTCCTCCAAATCGGCTTTGACTTTGGCTTTGAATCCGGCCCACAGCCTTACCAAAGTTGGTCGTTAACATTGAGCCCATCAACTTTTCAACCAAATCCCTACCTTGATTTATAAGGTTAAAAGGAAAATTAATTGTAATGTAACCTTAGATGTCATATTATATATTTATATAGTTATGTAAAGTTAAATGTGAGATTCTATAATTCAATATTTTCGATATTTATTATCGTTTTAATTCTGATCAAGTCCTCAGTGTAGTTATGTTTTTGATTTTCCGATATTTATGATCCTGTTACCATTTCGAGCTTTACTGTTTTTATTTAGTTTTCGAGAAAAAAATATGGTTACTTGAGACGTTTTTCGACCATTTTCATTCCTAATCGTGCATATTTGTTCAGAACATAAAAGGATCCAATCATTTAATTTACAAACTATAAACGCACAAATGTTTATATTTACAAACTATAAACGCACAAATGTTTATATTTACAAACTATAAACGCACAAATGTTTATATTTACAAACTATAAACGCACAAATGTTTATATTTACAAACTATAAACGCACAAATATAAACAAATATATTGACTATGTTTGACAAATGTTTTTTAAGTATGATTTAAAACTTTTTATATTTAAACAAAAATTTTAAATAAGACGAATAAAAGTTTGTCAAAAAATCAATAGCTTTATACTTTAAAAAACATAGGTATTACGTAGGGACTTGGGAAGGCGTAAGGGGAACTGACCACGCATGGTCATATATCAGCGTCCCCTCGATCTATGAAACCATAGATCGCACCGGTTTTGGCATATAAATACTACGGGCGGAGCTCCTCTGACGTAAAGTCAGAGAGACTTCATATTGTCCCTCTGACTTAAAGTCAGAGGAGCCTCGTCCAAATACTACCACTAGCATGTTCCATCGATGGTGAGAGAGATTAGTAGAGGGGGCACTCAACTTCGCCAAATCGCCCATGGGCGAAGCGGCCACCACCACCCCGCTGCTGACGATCCATGAAGCAAAACCGGCCAAGGCGCCGTCCATCCACGACGCCATCGAGGCATACATCGGCGCCACCGGCGCCCGCCAGCTTCTCAAGGCCAAGTTGCTGGCCTTCGCTTGGGCTTTCGACGCACAGCAGGTGTTCATGTCTGTGTTCACGGACGTGGAGCCGCCATGGCACTGCACTGGCGTCGGTTCGGATGTGGTTGCGGCGGCGGTGGGCGACTCCGGCTCGTCTACTCTTCGCTGACCGCTTCAGCTTCGCTGTGCGCGCTCCCGCCCGGCACGTGGGAGTGGGCCGCCGGCCGAGACGTCGGTGGTATCGGACTGGGCGCTCAACTGCGGTGGCGGCGGCCCAACGCTCGTCTCCCTCCCGGCGCCGTCATTCTTCACAGGCAACCTCGTCGTTATTCTTCCATACAGTCCCACATGTGCACCAATGTGTGACCGCGGGTGTGAGTCCCGTATGTACCCGTGTGTGGGGCTGGTCAGTGCTGAGGGGCACCAATGTGCTCTAGTGCTTGTGCACACTCAGCACTCAGGATGGTGTAAGCCCAAAGCCCAGTGGACCGCGGGTGTGAGGTCCGTATGTGCCCATATGTGTGTGCACAAGCCACGGTTGTTAGTCCCGTATGTGCCCGTGTGTGGGCGGTTAGTGCTGAGGGGCACCAATGTGTGACCGGGGAGATTGCTGGGAATAGTCCCACATTGCTAATTTAGGGGGAGTTGGACCAATTAAAAGTAAGGGAGTCCCTCACTCTTGAGCCAGCTTTTATGGTGTAGCAAGACTTTCTCCCGGTTAGAGCAACGTCGGGGGAATCTAATGGCGGTGGTCGCTAGGAGCGATCAACCCGCCCCCCCCCCCCCTATACTCCTCTCTATTCTTTCCTTTCATCATAAATTCAAATAAAAACAAAGTTAGTAAAAGATTTAAAAAAGATCTAATACTCTCATTCATGTGCATAGACTTTATACCGTAAACTTTACACGCATAAATTTTATGTATAGAAATATTTTATATATAAAAATATTTAAATCCGAATTTGAATTTGAATCGGGCATATAAACTTTTGACTTATAAACATTCGCTCTACAAACTTTAGGTGGATAAACTTTAGATGTATAAACTTTAGGTGTATAAACCTACTAAAAAGAGGAAATTATAAAATATTTGGATTCGAATTTGAATTTGAATTTGAATCGGGTATATAAACTTTTGACTTATAAACATTCTCTTTACAAACTTTAGGTGGATAAAATTTAGATGTGTAAACTTTAGGTGTATAAACTTACTAAAAGAGAAAAAGAAAAAAAAAAGAAAAAACGATCGGCTGGCAGCGATCGATCGCCCGTTAGCCTTCTCGACCAATGTCTCCTGGTTTTCGGCTCAACAGCATCTGCTCGGCCTGGCTCCGAGACGTCCTGCAGGCATCCAAACAAGCTTGCAAGTTGCATCGGAGATGCAAGCCAGGCTGATACAGCCAACCAAAACACGCCCTTAATTTTCCCCGATACTACCACTAGCATTAGGGATGGCAATTTTGCCCATGGGTGCGACCCAATGGGCACGGGCGTGGGTTGTGATTTTTTACCCATGGGCTAGCCCGCCCGAGACCCGTAGACATCGTGGGCAACAATCGGGTTTCATTTTTTACCTGTGGGTAACCCATGCCCGACCCGATACATATGTATTAGCTAATTTCGACTTATCTCTTAATTCTTATACTCATTTCTCTTGGTTCATTTGTGATACTAATTAGTAATAAGTTGTGATGTAATTCAAATTATTGTTGATAACTGATAATTTGGTAAATTGTTGATTTTATTTCTCTTTGTTAAATTATATATCTTTCGAGTTATTATTCATGTGAGATCCATTGGGTACCCGCCGGGTATACCCGTGCCCGTCGGGCATGGGTACGGGCATAGAGTTGCCCGCTAACCCTAGTGGGTAGGGTTTGGGCGGGCGACGACGGGCATGGGGTCGGGCATGGTTTTGCTTTACCCGTGCCCGACCCGACCCGTTGCCATTCCTGACTAGCATGTTCCATCGATCGTGAGAGATCAGTAGAGGTGGGCACTCAACTTCGCCAAATCGCCCATGGCCAAAGCGGCCACCACCACCCGGCTGCTGACGAACCATGAAGCAGAGCCGTCCATCGACGACGCCATCGAGGCGTACATCGGCGCCACCGGCGCCCGCCAGCTTCTCAAGGCCATGCTGCTGGCCTTCGCTTGGGCTTTCGACGCGCAGCAGGTGTTCATGTCCGTGTTCACGGACGCGGAGCCGCCATGGCACTGCACCGGCGTCGTCGACGCGGCTGCGGCGGCGGCGGCCGACTCCGGCTCGTCCTGCTCGCCACCGGCCGCTTCCGCTTTGCCGTGCGCGCTCCCGCCCGGCACGTGGGAGTGGGACCGCCCGGCCGAGACGTCGGTGGTGTCGGACTGGGCACTCAACTGCGGCCCGGCGCTCGTCTCCCTCCCGGCGTCGTCGTTCTTCGCCGGCAACCTCGCCGGCGGCTTCCTGCTCGCGACGCTCGCCGACACTCACCTGGGCCGCAGGAAGATGCTCCTCCTGTCACTGGTGACCATGTCCGTCGCCGCCGCGCTCACGGCGTTCTCGCCGAACGTGTGGGTGTACGCCGCCCTGCGGTGCGTGTCCGGGTTCGGCAGGTCCATGGTGGGCACATCAGCGATGGTCCTGTCCACGGAGCTCGTCGGGAAGCGGTGGCGCAACACGGTGAGCGCCGCGGGATTCGTCTTCTTCTCCGTCGGGTTCGTGTCGCTCCCGGCGCTCGCGTACACGTTCCGCGAGGCGTCGTGGCGGAACATGTACGTGTGGACGTCGCTCCCGTCCCTCTGCTACGCCGTCCTGCTCTACCTGCTCGTCCAGGAGTCGCCGCGGTGGCTGCTGGTGCGCGGCCGGAAGCAGGAGGCCATCGAGGCGGTGCGCCAGATCGCGTCGCTCAACGGCGGCGGCGGAGGCATCACGACGTCGAGCTTCTCCATGCTGGACGCGTGCGTCGTGGAGCTCGGGGACGGCGGCGAGGGCATGTTCGCCACGCTGCAGTCGATATGGGAGCGGCGGTGGGCGCTCCGGAGGCTGGCGGCGATCACTGCGGCGAGCTTCGGCGTGGGCATGGTCTACTACGGGATGCCGCTCAACGTGGGCAGCCTGAGCCCCTCCAACCTCTACCTGAGCGTGGCGTACAACGCGGTGGCCGAGCTCCCGTCGTCCATCCTCGCGTGGCTCCTCATGGGCAGGTGGTTCAACCGGCGCGGCTCGGTGGTCGCGCTCACCACGGCGTCCGGGCTGTGCAGCCTCGCCGCGTGCGTCCCCGCCGTCGTCCTCCCGGACGGCGCGCGGATGGCCGCCGAGGTGGCCTCGTTCTTCGCGTCGTGCACGGCGTACGACATGATGCTCATGTACACCATCGAGCTGTTCCCGACGTCGGTGCGCAACTCGGCGGTGGCGCTGGGCGGCGTGGTGGCTCCCGTGCTCGTCGCGCTCGGCCGCGAGACGACGAGCTACTGGTCGTCGTCGTTCGGCGTGTTCGGGCTCGCCGTCGGCTGCCTCGGGCTGTTGGTCACCTGCCTGCCGGAGACGAAGGGGAGGAGGTTGTCGGACACCATGGAGGAGGAGGAGGCCGCCGTCTTGTCCAGCTCTGGCGCGAGCGACATGGATAACAACGGCGAGCTCGTGTAGACGACGTTCAGGTTTGTTCTGTACATCTTTGGTGCTGGATATTTTCGTGCAGGTCGGAGACGAAACTACTCTCATTCGTCAGTCATGTATAGTGCCACTGCCACCAACTTGCAGAACATAATCCAAATGATTGTTACGAACTTACAGTTCCGCTTCATTATCATCGGTACGGGTGGATAATAACGAGATATAAGTTTAGCTCGGCTCGACTTAATTATTGAGTTCGACCAATCCGAGCCATGAACTTAATTAGCTGGTTGGCCCGCGCAATTGCGCGGCTAGCACCCAAACAAAATCATATATTTTTTAGTATGATTTTACTTAAAATTTATTAAATAGCTATCTCATTATCTTAAGACTTTGAAAGATCAAACCTTATCATCCTCGTGTTTCTAATTATATAGGTTTTAAAAATCACACCAGTTGCTACCCCTTACGTCATCTCCTTTTTTTATTCGCTTACTCGATCTATTACTATTTCTATTCATTCTTCTTGGAACCTTTAAAAATTGGATTTTATAGTTTTTAGAGTTTATTGTCACGTTGGGTTCCGTTTTTATAATTTCTAGATGTCCCGTCGAACATTGACATTATACTCCTCTACAGCCTGTCCACTGTCTCTTCTCTTTATTGTCATTGAAATTTTAAAAATCAAAGATAATTATCATTTGGGTTCATTTTTACTTTCTAAAAGTCCCGCCAAACCATCAGCAGCTTTGCCATTGTACTCCTCTACGGCTCGCCCACTGCCTCCCTTCTTTATTGTCATTGAGATTTTAAAATCGAAAATGATTATCATTGTTTTTTTTTACTTTTTAAAGGTTCTGAACCTTTAAAAATTGGACTTGTAGTTTTATTTTTTATAATTTTTAGAAGTCCCATCAAACGATGCCACTATGCCCCTCTACAGCCCGTCTGCTGCCTACTCTTTATTGTCACTGTGATTCTAAAAAACGAACATAACTATCGTTGGAATTCATTTTTTTATTTTTTAGAAGTCCCATCAACTATCGGCGGCTCTGCAACTATACTCTTATACACCCCGCCCGCTGCTTCTCCTTTTTATTGTCACTGAGATTTTAAAAATCGAATATGATTATCAATGGGTTTTTTTTACTTTCTAGAAGTCCCGGCAACCGCCTTACTTGTTTGCTTCACGGCATGCCTGACGTCCCTCCTTTTAATCGTCATTAGGATTATATTTGGTTTTTTATTAACAATTTTTATATATCGTATCAACCGCCACCACTTTACTCCTTTATAGGCATGTTACTTAATTTTATCTCATCATGTGTTTTAGATGGTATTTTCTTTAATAGTCTTTATTTTTATTACAAATTTTAATTATTTATAAATTGTATTCCTAATTGAAATATTATTTTTCCTTTTCTAATTTCAGAATTTATTTTTTAAAAAAATTAGTTAATATCGTATTGTGTTCTTTTAATGTTTTTATTTTTTTATTTTCAGTTTCAGTTGTTTCAAAATTGTATTCCTACTTGAACTCACTTTTAATTTTTCTAATTTTGGAGATTATTTTATTTTTATTTGAAATTTTAATTAATCTTGTATTGGGTTCTTATATGGATTCTTCGGTGGTCGCGCTCACCACGGCGTCCGGGCTGTGCAGCCCCGCCGCGTGCGTCCCCGCCGTCGTCCTCCCGGACGGCGCGCGGATGGCCGCCGAGGTGGCCTCGTTCTTCGCGTCGTGCACGGCGTACGACATGATGCTCATGTACACCATCGAGCTGTTCCCGACGTCGGTGCGCAACTCGGCGGTGGCGCTGGGCGGCGTGGTGGCTCCCGTGCTCGTCGCGCTCGGCCGCGAGACGACGAGCTACTGGTCGTCGTCGTTCGGCGTGTTCGGGCTCGCCGTCGGCTGCCTCGGGCTGTTGGTCACCTGCCTGCCGGAGACGAAGGGGAGGAGGTTGTCGGACACCATGGAGGAGGAGGAGGCCGCCGTCTTGTCCAGCTCTGGCGCGAGCGACATGGATAACAACGGCGAGCTCGTGTAGACGACGTTCGGGTTTGTTCTGTACATCTTTGGTGCTGGATATTTTCGTGCAGGTCGGAGACGAAACTACTGTCATTCGTCAGTCATGTATAGTGCCACTGCCACCAACTTGCAGAACATAATCCAAATGATTGTTACGAACTTACAGTTCCGCTTCATTATCATCGGTACGGGTGGATAATAACGAGGTAGTATAAGTTTAGCTCGGCTCGACTTAATTATTGAGTTCGACCAATCCGAGCCATGAACTTAACTAGCTGGTTGGCCCGCGCAATTGCGCGGCTAGCACCTAAATAAAATCATATATTCTTTTAGTATGATTTTACTTAAAATTTATTAAATAGCTATATCATTTTCTAAAGACTTTGAAAGACCAAACCTTATCATCCTCGTGTTTATAATTATATAGTTTTTAAAAGTCACACCAGTTGCTACCCCCTTATGTCATCTCCTTCTTTATTTGCTTACTCGATCTATTACTATTTCTATTCATTTTTCTTGAAACCTTTAAAAATTGAATTTTATAGTTTTTAGAGTTTATTGTCACGTTGGGTTTCGTTTTTATAATTTTTAGATGTCCCGTCGAACATTGACATTATACTCCTCTACGGCCTGTCCACTGTCTCTTCTCTTTATTATCATTGAGATTTTAAAAATCAAAGATAATTATCATTTGGGTTCATTTTTACTTTCTAAAAGTCACACCAAACCATCAGCAGCTTTGCCATTGTACTCCTCTACGGCTCGCCCACTACCTCCCTTCTTTATTGTCATTGAGATTTTAAAATCGAATATGATTATCATTGTTTTTTTTTTTACTTTTTAAAAGTTCTGAACCTTTAAAAATTAGACTTGTAGTTTTATTTTTTATAATTTTTAGAAGTCCTATCAAACGATGCCACTATGCCCCTCTACAGCCCGTATGCTTCCTACTCTTTTATTGTCACTGTGATTCTAAAAATCGAACATAACTATCGTAGGAATTCATTTTTTTATTTTCTACAAGTCCCATCAACCGTCGACGGCTCTGCAACTATACTCTTATACACCTCGCCCGCTGCTTCTCCCTTTTATTGTCACTGAGATTTTAAAAATCAAATATGATTATCAATATTTTTTTTTACTTTCTAGAAGTCCCGACAACCGCCTTCCTTGTTTGCTTTACGGCATGCCTGATGTCCCTCCTTTTAATCGTCATTAGGATTCTATTTGGTTTTTTATTAACAATTTTTATATCCACCACTTTACTCCTTTATAGGCCTGTTACTTAATTTTATCTCATCATGTGTTTTAGATGGTATTTTCTTTCAATAGTCTTTATTTTTATCACAAATTGTAATTATTTATAAATTGTATTCCTAATTGAAATCTTATTTTTCCTTTTCTGATTTCAGAATTTATTTTTTTAAAAAAATTAGTTAATACCATATTGTGTTCTTTTAATGTTTTTATTTTTTTATTTTCAATTTCATTTGTTTCAAAATTGTATTCCTACTTGAACTTTCTTTTAATTTTTCTAATTTTGGATATTATTTTATTTTTATTTGAAATTTTAATTAATCTTGTATTGGGTTCTTATATGGATTCTTCTTTCAATATTGCTTATTTTTAATTCCGAATTTCAGCTAATTTTAAATTGTATTCCTACTTGAACTCCTCTTTTATTCTCTTTTTTTAATTTCGGATTTATTTTTATTTTTATTCTGAATTTTAATTAATATCGTATTGGGTTTTTATATGGACTCTTCTTTTAATATTTCATATTTTTAATTCCGAATTTCAGCTATTTTTAAATCGTATTTCTACTTGGACTCTCCTTTTCTTTTTTTTCTTTTTCTCCGATTAATGTGGGAATTTCTAGCCCCCACAGCGAACGTGGTGTTCCTTTCAAAGCTGTTTTAATAATATAATAGATAGATAGATAGATAGAAGATAGATAGATAGATAGATAGATAGATAGATAGATAGATAGATAGATAGATTTGAGCTTTCTCCCCACCTTTTAATCAGCAACCACAACTTGTATTACAGAGACATACATTTACACGCCACCAGACTTGGCGATCTTTTGTGCCCATGAGCCAACCCCTAAAATCAACTCTGTTGTTCGTCATTCAACTGAAAAATTGAGGACAAGTCTATGGGTACTAAATTTTTCTTACAAAATCTGATGTGGCAAGATGTGAGTAAATCTAGATTTTATTTAATTTCCATCTAGCTAAATCAAACGGTTAAGAAATTTGTTAGTAAGAGTTTTGTAAGAAAATTTTAGTACGCGTAGAAGTGCTGAAAAATTAATCAGTCGAACCTGATCACCACTGATCTTTGTGCACAGAATAAGAATTAGGATTCAGAGTCGGTGTGAGAGGTAGGGTTGGGGAGGAGGTAAGCCCTGAAGTTTCCTTCCTAGAGCCTTAATGCAATTAATAAATCGCTCAAAGAAACTGTTTAAATTAACCTAAAGTGAAGACCTAAATTAAAACCTTAATTAATAAATGATCTGTGACTTGGTGTGAATTTTTCTAAATTCCCCATGTGCAAAAACTCTTAACTGGATTTTTACTCAAATTTTCAGCACAAAAGGAAATAAATTTAATAGCTAAAATTGTTTATCGAATTAATAAAAAAGGAAAAGTCTTTTCCTTCCCCTCCTTGTTGTTGGGCCGGAAGTTGGCCAAACTCCCTCTCTTCCGCGTGCGGAATAAGTTCATTTTGGGGGAGAAGAAAGGGAGGAGAGAAGATGACATGTGGCCCCACATGTGAGTGGGTCCCACAATATTTTTTTGTGTGAATGACAAATGGGTCCTACACATATTTTTTAATTCTAATGCCACATAAGTGCCACATCAACGCCACTTGAGACGAAGACCTGGTCAATGCCGCCATGTATGTGTCGCATTAGCGAAACCGTCCTCTAAAACCACAGAAGGTGTCAAATTACACCGGTTTTTTAATGGTTGGGGGGATTGAGATATTGGTATTGTGGTTTAATGATATGAACCTTGTTTGGTCACTTGTTAAGGGAATTAAAGTGAACTTATTTCTTCACATTCCCATAAGAGCCGCTCTCTCGTGGGCTGCTTTTAGGCCGTGCGTATACTGGCCTGAGCTTGCAGGCCTCACGTGCTTTCCCGGCCTTCGGCTGCATGGGCCGCCCTTTGGCCTTTTTCTCTCCCCAGCACCGTTTGCACATGCTGCACCGAGCCACCGACCGATGGATGTGGGTAGTGGGTTAATGTGAGTGCTCGACTTCCTGATCAAGATTTTCTACTCCTCTAGTCCTCTTCTCTTCTCTTTCCCTTTTCTTCTATTTTCCTTTTCTTCCCTTCTCTTGTTCAATTTCCTTTGCCAGAGTTTGTATACATATAAACTATTAGACTTACTTAGCATATGATTCTTGTGAGTGCTCGACTTCCTGATTAAGATTTACATCCTAGTGCCCCACGAGTATTACATATGCATATACGGGCATGTTTTCAAAATGATTTTAATTAATGAGAATAGTTAAAGATTTGCTATTGATATATGCCTCTTTGAAGAGTTGCGGATGGCAACGTGTGAGCTTGGCGACAGCATTGGTCCCCCAATTTTTTGAGGCCCTTAAATCAAAAGGGGCACAGATACAAGCCTAGCAGGTAGCAGCCTAGTGTTATGCGTGGGGAGTAAGCCTATTTGAGCTCCCTCAACTATAGTTCGAGATTGATTCGTATTCCTCATCTGTAAATAGAAATGGGAAAGCCTTCCAAGGAGTTGATTCAAATGCAAGCCAAACTGCAACTTTAATATTGGAAGATATTAACTTTAGAGTTTGCTTTCAAACCACCCTAAGTTTACCCTTTAATATATTTGCCGTCCACAAGTAGTTTCCTTCTTGTCGAATGTCAAATGTCTGTAGTTTAGGCCTTGTAACCCAACAAACGGTTTTATATAACCAGCAATTCCCTTGCCATTTTCAGTTAAAAAAAACAGACATAGAGCCTCCACTAACAATGAAAACATGATCCTTTCACCTCTCCGAGTGGTTTTCACGGTGGTTTGTCTTACGTGATGATCCAATCAACAGAAAAAAAATTGAAAACTTGTAGACGTGAAGCTTACGCTGTACGATCACATGGAGATGGACTCCAAATGGAACATTCTCAGCAAACTCCGCCTACAGGATGCAATTTGTTGGATGCATACAAGACAATAGGTCCGATTTCTTTTGGAAGGCCAAGGTGGAAAACAAATGCAAATTCTTTCGTTGGCTCATGATCCACAGAAAGATCCTCACAGCCGACAAACTTCAGCTTCGTGGATGGGACAACAGCCACATTTGTCCACTATGTCGAGTGGAACCGGAGACAGCAACGCACCTCCTCATGGAATGCGCCTTCGCTAAGCAGGTCTGGAGACACATTTGGCAAAATGCGGGGCTCCACATGCCGGTGGCTTCCACCTTCGATGGGGATATGCTAGGTTGGTGGTCAGCCTGCAGAAGAGAGATGGCCAAAAAGCATAGAAGAAATTTTGATGGCGTCTTCATCTACACAGCTTGGGGTATATGGCTTCAGTGTAATGCAAGAATCTTCAATGGCACATATAGCACAGTGATGCAAGTGGTTGATTCAATCATTGCTATGTGCAAAGCCTATATTGGAACACATGTTCTAGATGAGTAGCGCCCGTACTCTACTTCTAGTTGCTTCTCATTTTCTTAAAATTTTAGTTTCTTATCTCCCCTTGCTGCCTCTGTAGAAGGATGCTTGGGATCCTTGCTGTAATCTGGGTTTGTACAAAACCTTTGTTGCCTTTTCATTCTTCTTCTTAAATGAAATTGGCAGAGCTCCTGCCCGTTACCCCCTCAAAAAAAAGTGAAGCTTAAGCTGTATATTATTGGTAGGAAAAAGATGAAACAATCAGTGGGCTCCATATGTCCCCACGTGTAAGCGATGGCTCCCTGCACTGCTCCTTCCTCCTCCTCGGCGATGCAGCCACCAGGAGAGGCAGTTTGCATCGACCGCGTTGGCGAGGTCCCACATGGGCTAAGGCACGCCAACGTTCGTCGTCCCGTGCGTGCGGCAAAGCTACAGAGGAAGAGAGGCGGCACACGGCTGTGCGTGTGGTGGCAGCCGAGCAGCGGCATGGGCCGCAACGCCAGGTGGAAGATGGCAAGCTTGATGTCTCCATTGTGGAACCTGGCAGAGCAAGCTTCATCTCAAGGGTGAGTCAATCGACGATGTGCCCTGTGTTGAATATATAGTCCCACATTAGTTGTGGAAGGACACAAGTGACCTAATATATAAGTGGGGAAGCCCCTCACCTCACTAGCTAGCTTTTGGGATGGGAAAGACCCTTTACGATTCTACACCCTGCTTTTCCAATCTCCATGCCAAATGTAATACTAGCTTTCTACTACACAATTTACAATCGATTCGAAAGCAACGACAAAGATCGAACAAATTCAGAGGCCGGCCAATCAGCCATAAGCAACTGAGACTGTCCTCCCACTTGCCGAAGCAATTGTTGAACGTCATGGCCAACCTCCTCGACCCCTCAACCACGAGATCAAGCTTGGCCACCGTGCGGCACGACAGCAGGGAGCGGAATTCCGGCTTTGCCTTGGCCTCCGGTGCTTCAATCACTCGAGTCGACGTCAACGGCGAAATGCTTGTGCCTTAGTTGCGGATGAGTACTCTAGTCATCATATGTGAGGGACGGGATATGAGGAGAGAAGGTCGATGTGACAGAGGAAGAGGAACTGGCACCAGATCGTCGAGGTGGAGTTTACGTCGCTGATAAATTGACCCCACAATTGGTTTCTAACCGGTTCGTCACGTAAGCGTTACGTAGGACAAAGACCGATTCAATAACCCACATAGACAATTGACCCAGTTTTAATAATTAGAACCGCTCAAAAACAAAATAGGAGGTCAATTGATCCAGTTTTAATAATTAGGGCAGGGCTGGAGCCCAGAGGCTCTGCACCCGTTTTTGTGGTTGGGGGATGGAGGCAAATTTGATTTTTTTTTTCCTATGAGCGGCCTATGGTAGTGTGGGATGAGGCAACGAGCGCGAGCTTTGAGTGGGCGTGCCACGTGCAGCGTCCCATATAACAAGATGCGAGATCATCCGATCAAGTCGCAACCACATCTTGCCGATCCCAATTCCTAAGTCATGGGCATTTGGCATCTTCAATTAATTTCGAGTAGTCCAATCGTTCGACATGAGAAGACGATCAAGATCAACGAGTTAGCTAGATGACGACTCCCTTACCCTGAGTGCTGCGCTACTATAGTTAGTATACGAGCGAGCGACGAGCGACGAGCATTGAGACCTAGCCTTGTCAAGGCAACGAGTGGCTGCGTACTTGTCATCTTGGAGTCCTCATCCTTGATGGACGACGGCTCGATCTGATCCTAGTTGGTAAGCTGAGACCGTAATTTGGATCAAATTACCGCGGTCATAATTTAGGTGATCGACTAAATCAAAAGTAAGGTTAATGTTTGATTTGAAATTTAGAGCCCAATTTACCTTATTAGACATACAACATTTCTAAACTTTTATAATTTGCGTTTCGTTTTAGGACCCCTATTTCTGAGAGATAGGCCTGTATTTGAGCGTATGCATGTTAGAGTCGATTTATGTGTAATCTTAAAAGAAAATAACATGCATGTATATATAATACCGATTTTTCATCACATTTGATGGACCATGCATGCATGCATGTAGTCGTACGATGCGAGAGCGATACCGCGCGGGATTGCGTGCCTAGCTGCATGCTGCATGTCTAGCATGAGAACACATGAAAGGTGCCGATCTGCCCAACCCAACACCGCCACCATGGGACATTGGGACCGTACGTATCTCTGAATCTTTTTTTTTTTTTTTGAGAATCACACATCTCTGAATCCTTGCTTTGTCTAGAGCGATATGCATTCTAGCTTGTGGCGCCAACCCCTCCGTCCCATCGTTATCGGTTGTCTCCATCGCCCAGCGCACTATACTATACTCCGTACTATACTCGCTTCCATTCAAAATAAACCAACTCATAAGGGTAGAAATTTATTTCAAAAATAAACCTAGGCCCTGTTTGGAAGATTAGCCCAGGACTAACGTTGAGAGCTAATGTTTAGTCATAAATTGGTAGATTAAACATTAGCCTAGGGTGGTATGTTTGGATCCATGGGCTAATTCAAGTCTAAAAGGTGGAGAGAGAGTAGAAAGAGAGGAGAGAGAAGGGGAGAGAGAGCTGTTTTTTGATGGTCCCCACACAAAATTAGCCCCATTAGCACCCCTTGGAGGGGCTAATGTTTTTAGGGGGGTTAATTCACATTAACTCAAAATTAGCCCACCTGTTTGGATCCTTGAGGGCTAATTTGAGACTAAAAGGTGATGGTTAAACATTAGCCCATGGAACCAAACAGGGCCCTAATCCTACCCTTTTATCTATCATCAATCCGTAAATCGAGAAATTTTATTACTTCAGTACTAGTCACCTATCCATCAACCAATACAACTTTCATATTAATTAAGGGTATTATGATCTTTTGATTGTTTTCTTAAAATTTTCTTGGGATACTGGGGTTTAAGTGTTTTCTTTACGGATGGAGTACTATACTATACATATGGCCAGTGATGAACAAATTAAAGCTGAGACAGAATACGCATGCATGTATATGCGTATATATGTTGTAAACCGGCCGTTGCTTACCTCATGGTTGCATACGTACGTCGTCACGTAACGTGTCGATGCATGCGTGCAGCAAATTTAACAAACACTAGCTCGCACTCCAGAAGTTCTAGCTATAGGCCTTGTTTGGATCCTTCGGGCTATTAAATAGCCCTTAGAAATCTTGCTATTTAGGAGTATTAAACGTAGATTACTGACAAACCCATTCCATAACTCCTGGGCTATTTCCGTCTCGCAAAATAGCCTAGGAGTTATGGAATGGGTTTTGTCAGTAATCTACGTTTAATAATTCTAAATAGCAAGATTCCTTAGGGCTATTTAATAGCCCTAAGCATCCAAACAGGGCCATAGTAGCGATCAAGGGTTCAGAATTGCATATGGCATGTCTGCCGTTGCGTCACATCATGCCTAATCTCTCCATCCCAAAAATATCAACTTTTATCTATGAATCTAGATATAATCTATCGGCCTCCTCGTTTGGTTTATTCGTGAAATTAAGCCAAACGGTATATTTGCAAACAAAAAATAATTTGTGAGTAAAATTTTTATATACATGTTCATAGCGATCTAAAAACAATGGTTAAAAAATAAACTTCTTCGATGAACAAAAGATGTGATTCAAGGGGCCTCTTGTAGATATATCAGGAAAAAATTTCCCTTTTTTTCCCTTTTTCCCCCCAAATATTATATCCAAATAAAAAATAAATACTCTCAATATATTTATATATAAATATTAACCAAATTCCCCAAAATTAAATATTCCCCCCCCTTTTTTCCAAGCGTTTGGCTTTGTGGGGGGGGAAATTTCCCCTAATCTCTCTGGATGTTCCCCTCGTATACCTTTTTTTTAATTCAATACACAGATAGTTATGATTTTTTTTTAAAAAAAATAGACAATGTAAAGAGTATAGTGATATTTATTGGTTTACCAAAAATTAAGTTTAAATTCGATCTACACATCGAGAAATAAAAAAAAGACACAAAATTCAAATGTGAACGGTACATTACTGTTTATACGCTAAATTTGTCTTTTCTCGGGCGTGTGTGTTTTGAGTTTGACCTAATATTTTATAGATTTCCATAGATATATATATATATGTTGTATATGAGTGTTGTTAAATTTTTTTTCAGATTTCTCACAAACGTTTGAATGCTTTTTAAGCAAATGAAAAGACATCCCTCAAGTAATCATAATAGTTTTCCACCCGTCACCAAGTGATGATCTCTTCTGTCC
>CM020178.1:16264318-16284225 GCA_009805545.1 Oryza longistaminata
GTAGTATAGAAAGGCAATCAATGTTATGCATGCAGTGGAGACATATGTCACAGGGGTACAGTAAAATATGTCCGGTAAGGCAGAACTGGTGTAGCGATTCAGTACTGTAGCAAAATGCTGTGCTGATTGCGATACTTTTACTGCCGCCTACGTGTTAATCATAAACCTGTCGATCGTATACACCTTGCGTTTTGCTGTAAGGGCTGAAAAGAGCTAAAGATCGAGTACAAGAGCAGTGTAGATAGATCGCTCCAATTGCCTTTGTCGTAGCTAGATGCGTGGCGAGGAAGAGGGATTCTGATCTGCTGTATCGTCGTCATTCATCATATAGCTTGGCAAAACTGCGTGGACCATTCTTGATGCTATCTCCGGCGGCTACACCGGTTTTATGCTTCGTGCATGTGACCACAGGCGCATAACAACATCACCCGACCTTTGGCACTAAGCTACTAGCTAGTTAGCTAACTAGAGGCTGGACTGATGCCGCTTGCATGCTATACAGTTGCTAGCACTTTTTTTTTAAAAAAAAGGAAAGGGCCAAAGCTTTGCTTCATATGCTTTTATTGATAGGAAAGATGAAAGTAGAACGAAACGATTAGGATTTGATGAGAAAGGAATATGTAAATAAACAGAAATAACATCAGTACGATTGTAAAAAACTATCGATATATATGTCATAGAACTTTTAGAGTCAAGCATAACTGAATCTTTCGACATTCTGATAAAGAGTTTCCTCTCCTAAAATTGCCAAAATCGATGAGTGGAAGTCGTCTAGTCGCCATAGTCCCTAGAGCGTTATCATAGCGAAACTCTACCGTGCCATCTTCATCCGCTTCAAGTGAAACGATGCCACACACTGCCAGGTAGCCCACCTTCATATGTCGTCATCTAGCTAGTCAGAACTAGCCGAACAAACTCGAGCTGAACCAACATGCTTTCGCTTCACCGAATTCCTAAGCCTCCGCGCTGCCGCTGACATCGGAATCCTCCTCTGCCTCTTGGACTCCCAGCTCGCCGCCACCTCTGCCGGAGTCCTCTGCTGCTGTCACCAAGGTATCATCTTCCACCTGGACTCCAAGGCCTCCGACACCCCTAGGGCTACCATCACCGACGAGATCCACCCATGCCTGAATCACCTTGCACCAGCGCTTACGCCGCCACTGCCCATAGGGCCGCAGCCGCCGCAACCGAGGAAGTCATTGCCTGGACTGACTCGCAGGCTGCCACCGCCCGTAGGGTCACTGCTGCCTACAAAATCACCTTCACTATAACTGCCTTCCCGTTTGCCGAGGACCGGATGTCGATGCTTAGGCCGCTGTCGTCCTCTGCAACGCCTGCGACCCACCGTGGCACCGCCTCCCAACCACCACCGCTGCTGTGCACTAGGCGTAGGTTCAGCCACCGCCACCCACGACCCCGCCAACTCCCGTGTCTTTGTCCCTCCCGACCACCTCCGCTGCCGCGCGCAACCAGGCGCGGGCCCGGCCACCACTGCCTGTGGCCTCACCGCCTCTCACGCCGCTAGATCTGGTGGCTGGAACCCCAGACCCGGCACAACCCCTCTGCCGCGCCGGGATCTCCACCGGAAAGCCCTACCACCATCTTCCTCACAGCCGCTCGGCATGCTGGTGACCTGCTTGGCGGCGGCAAGGTAGCGTGAAGAGGCCAGGGGACGAGGAGGGGAGAAGGAGATAAGGAGATGAGTTGAAGGAGACGAGCAATGGATAAAAAGATCTAATGGTTAGATCAACTCTCACCTATACTAATGTAATTCACCCAAGACTACCCCCGGTTCCACATCATCAATTGTAGCTTGACTGATCTCTAATGTGCCTCTAGCTACCTCGGATGTTCTTTTCCCCTGCTTTTTCCAATGCCATACAATTGTTACTACTCAACTTAATTTCTACTACTGAATCCATCGTCCTCTCAACTTATATTCGTATTTCTTCCTAAGCCTCTCCTTTTAGGATTTAGCATAATTTATTCAATTTTGACAAAAAATCCAATTTAAAAATTTTCAACAGGAAGTATTACAATTTTTGGAATTTTAAAACTATCGGTCCCTTTGATGAACTATTTTGATTGTTGACCCCATAGTTGCTCCCGTCCCTATGCTTAAAATTTAATGGATGAACCATGTGAATCATCTCCACCATTATAAAAGAAGCAAGCGGTGAAAGTGTCACCACCCTCACCACCACTACTAGAAAAATTATTTTCGACGATGTTGGGTATTTATTTTCGCAGGCGGTCATGACCATTAGAGCCAAATAGCCTCCTACAAAAATACAAATCGGGGTGAAATTCGCTGTCCGCGGACTGTAACGACCCGCCTCTCCCCAGGCCGGGCCCACTTACATCTGGCGGCTTTCATAGGTTATAGACTGCCCTCACACACTTTGTCCTCACTCGTGCACACTCGGGAAGAATTTCCCGATCGGTCACCCATCCCTACTCGTGTCATCCCTAAATTGTTCCAGGCAAAGCACGCTTAACCTCAAAGTTCTTTAGAGATCGGCTTCCGAAAAAGAAGTTGCAACTTGTTGATATGAGTATTCTATTAATCCTATTAAGCCCTTGGCTGGGATGTCACATCCTTACCCCTTTAAGAGAGATCGACGTCCCCGTCGATCAACCCCAGGCTAGGAACGTCCCCTCTTGGCCACGTCCGTGTGTCTAGTGCCAGCGCATGTGCCATGCTGTGTGACCACTCCGGGTCCACACCATCCATGCGCCCCATGCTTGCGCAACTACGACATACGCGCCCGTGAACCCGCGAGAGTCGGCTCTGATACCATTTTGTAACGACCCGCCTCTCCCCAGGCCGGGCCCACTTACATCTGGCGGCTTTCATAGGTTATAGATTGCCCTCATAGACCAACAACAAGTCTTTTCTGCACACTTTGCCTCACTCGTGCGCACTCGGAAAGAATTTCCCGATCAGTCACCCATCCCTAAATTGCTCCAGGCCAAGCACGCTTAACCTCACTCATGCGCACTCGAAAGAATTTCCGATCAGTCACCCATCCCTAAATTGCTCTAGGCCAAGCACGCTCACTCGTGCACACTCGAAAAGAATTTCCCGATCAGTCACCCATCCCTAAATTGCTCAGGCAAGCAATCAGTCTCCATCCCTAAATTGCTACAGGCCAAGCACGCTTAACCTCAAGGTTTTTTTAGAGATCGGCTTCCGGAAAAGAAGTTGCAACTTGTTGATATGATTATTCTATTAATCCTATTAAGCCCTTGGCTGGGATGTCACACGTACCACTTAAGCGGCGCCTGCGAAGATTTTCGTAGGCGGACCACATAAGGTGCGCATGCGAAAATTAGCGTGGTATAGATACAGTGGCACATTGGCTGATATTTTTCTCTGTGTCATTTCTCCCCCTCATCTCCCTCTCCTCTCCCCTCCCCTTCACCTCCCCGGCGGCCGGCGGAATGGGCGGACGCGCGTGGGGCGACCGCGGCGGCTCCCCTCCCTCCCTCCCTCCTAGATCTGGCCGGAGGGGGGAGGGGGGAGGCCGGTGACCGGCGGTCGGCGGCAGCTCCCCTCCCTCCCTCCCCTCCGGAACTTGCCGGAGGGGGGAGGCGGGAGGCCGGCGGCCGGCGGCGAAGGGCGGACCGGCGGCCGGGCACGGCGTCGGGCGCGGGGGCGCTAGCAGCGGCTCCCCTCCTTCCCTCCCCTCCAGATCTGGCCGGAGGGGGGAGGGGGAGGCCGGCGGCCAGCGGCGAACGGCGGCCCTGCGGCGGGGCGCGGGCGGCCGCGGCGGCTCCCCTCCCTCCCTCCCCTCCAGATCTGGCCGGAGTGGGGAGGGGGGAGGCCGGTGGCCGGCGGCGTGGCGCGGCGTCGCGCTCGGGACGGCGCGAGGCGGCAGCTCCCCTTCCTCCTCCCAGATATGGCCGGAGGGGGAGGGGGGAGGCCGGCAGCGGGCGCGGACCTGCTGGCGCGGCTCCCCTCCCTCTTTCCCTCCCAGATCTGGCCGGAGGGGAGAGCTAGCGGCGGGGCGTGGCGTCGCGCGAGGGGAGGGTGCGGACCGGACCGCGGCGGGGCGGACCGGCCGGCAGTGCGGGGCAAACGACGGTGGGGTGCGTCCGTGCGACGGTGACGATGACGTCCGTGCTAAAATTTGTGATACGTTTGATTTGATTGTGAACCACTATGATATGTGTTAATCTGTGATGTTTTGTGTATTTGATTTGGTTTGATGTTGAATCTGGATGGGGAAATGGGAGGAGAATTGGAAGCTACTGCTACCGGCCGAAACGACGGTGAGCGGTAGCTGCCCATTTTTTTTAATGCCAGGTGCTATTTTCACGGGCGAACCAGTTGTCCGCCTGCGAAAATCAACTATTTATTTTCGCAGTTGTTCAGTTGCAGGCGGACAACTGATCCACCTGCGAAAACCTGCTTCTAGAAGTGCACTCAACTCCCTTTCTTTGAGGAGTAGAAGGAAAGTGTGGGGCCAAAATAGTCCACCTACTAGCTATAAAAGGTATACGCATAAATTAGGATATAAGACGATAACGATATTACTTTTTTAAATGACTAAATATCACAAAACCCCAGGTTTTGAGACACATCTATCACAAAACCACAGGTTAACTAATTTTTATCACAAAACTCCACCCTTCGAGGCATACTGTATCATACCACCCATATTCCGTTGCTCTCCTGTGCGTCATTTCATCCGCTGTTTTCCACTCCATCGTCGTTCCGTTCCCACAGCAAACGCTCGCTACTGATGAATCACAACATGATGAACTGAATATAAATGAGTGAATAGTTATCTAATAAAGCTTAGTGAGTGCTACATGATATAAATAAGTACTTTTATGGAAAAGTACTTGCATCCCTGTGTTTACCATATCATTACAGACCAACTGCCCATTCCCCATATAATGCTAGCATCCATAAATATGATTAAGTTACATTCCAGGTGTAACAATATGCAAAAAAAACCAAAAAATGTAGCTTCTATAGCTTGCAGTGGGCATCACGTATTAACCATTTCAAATGATTAATGGTTAAGTTTGATGCCATGCTATTACTAATTTTCTATGCACCGAAAACAAAAAAAATAGCACATTTCTCTCGAGAGTTACTCCTGTCCAACTGTGCTGCTGCAACCACCTCCACCTAGCCAGTTCATAACTCTTCCTAGTTCACTTGTTGACCTGCCTCTCTCCCTGCCTTTCCTAGATGGCATCTTGCTTGCTCTACCTCCTCCTCTACCAACTATTGCGCTATTAGGAACTCTAACACCAAAACCTTCTTGGAAATTAGCAACAAATCTTGGCTCTTGCACATGGCTTGACTCAGCATGTATGGTTTTGTTGGCCTAAAAAAGAAAAACATGTAATTGATATATGCATTCTTAGTTGTAGAACAAAAGTTCAGTTTTACCTTGTGCTTGCTTTTCCTAATTTGGAAATCTGGTCTAAGCTTCTATGAACAACTGGTCTACTTGTGGCCTTGTTTGTGGCAATTAGAACAAGTAATAGTAGTCATTCTTGCTCTACCACTAGGTTGTGATGGCTCATCTCCCCCCTTTCTTCTATTCTTTTTTGGCCTGCCAGGATGTTTCGAAAATTTGGGAGGGTCTATATCCGGTGTATCTGTTTTGGTCCAGTCATCAGAGCTAGGGACGGGATATATGATATGTTGATATGCTCTTTGGTATGCTAGCTTCTTAAAAAAATCATGAACGAAATCTTCAAGGTGTTGCTTTGACTTGTAAATGGCTGACACAGCATGTTTACAACAAACACCAGTGACATCCTATTTGAAACAACCACATGTCCTATCCTGGAGATTCACTGCATATGTCATTTCACCACAAGTTACTTGCCATATCCCCCTCCCTGCACAGACATGCCTGCAATACCTAGCATCTCTCTTCTCTATCTCTAACTTTTCTGCATAACGAGGAGTAATTTCCCATTGTCCAATAGCAATATCTTCTCTGTTCGAGTTAAACCGCCCCATCAATTTGGTTCTAATCAGATCCAACATTGTAACAATGGGCTTGTCTCTGTAATTAATGATGTAGTTATTGAATACTTCGCTTATGTTATTGACCACTAAGTCCGTCTTGCATGTTGTGTCAAATGCATGCCTAGCCCAATGCTTAGTAGGTATTTTGGTAAGCCACTCCCATGCGCCTTCCCTCTCCATCTTCAGTTCTTCCATTGCAGTCTCAAAACCTTTGTTCACAAGCAGACATCTTAAATTCCACCAAGAAGACCCTGTATTGAAGTAATGTATGAGTTAGATAAAGAATGCAAAACTTAAACGGCCATGTAAATAACAAAAATAAACTTTACCTTTTGCCTATCCGACATTATCGTCAATTTTCCATAGGGGCCATCCTCTCCACCAAGAGCATACTTCAGTTCTTGCGGGAACCAATGCTAACCTTCGTAATCTTCTTTCCGTACCACCACAAATGCTAAGGGGAAAAGATTGTCATTGCCATCCCTTCCAGATGCAGCAAGTACTTGAGCCCCATTAGTAAGCTTGACAAAACATCCATCTACTCCTGCAGAATTACACAACAGATTGTTCAATAACAAAAAATGGCATGCAAATCATATAATAACACCCAAAATAGAATACTTACCTATGAAGGGCCTGCAACCATACTTGAAGCCTTCTATTTGTGCATTGAGACATATGAAGAGGCCCTTGAATCTAGGATTGCTACCAGGTGGGTATGGATCATAGGTAGACACAATGCATCGGCTACCAGGGTTCTTATCTAGTATAGTTTGCAAGTAATGCTTGATCCTTAGGTAATGTTTCTTATGGTTCCCTAACACCACCTCAACTGCCTTGCTCCTCGCCCTCTAAGCCATGATCTTTGATATGTCAACTCCATATTTTCTCATAATTGCATCCATCATAGAAGTGATTTTTCTGTTTGGGTCACTTCTAAAGTCCTGTTCATACACTTTACTTAACCATTCACTACTCACTCTGCTACTGTCCATAGTTGTACCACATGTGTGAGGACCAACCATATTCCTGATGGCAACAGTTTTCTCATTGGCAATTTGTGAGGCCAACATGTAAAATGGGCAAGAATCATTCACACAACATACTTTTACTCTATCACTATCATTTCTAAGATACCTGTAGTCTCTACAATTGACAATGTGGTAGCTTTTAAGTGCCCATCTGAATTGATGAACATCTTGAAAACACATTTTCTCACACAATGCATCAGAAGAAAGAAACATGCTTTCATCGTACCAAATCCTTTGTACTGAAAGCTTTTTGGCCCTACTCTTTCTTTTATTTGGTGCTTGACAAGGTGCTGCCTCATGCCCATCATCATCACTGGAACACAAGTTCACAATATCATCCTCATTGTCTTCCTTGCCCTTCCTGGTAGCTATTGGTGCTATAGTACATTTTGCTCTGATTGAATCGACAACAACTAGAGGGCTTGGTGGATTATCATGTTGAATTGCAGTTTCTTTGCCCTTCTTTCTGGCTATTGGTGCAGATCCTGTGTCTAGTAGGTTAATAGTCAATAGAAAATCCTCCACATCGGTATCTCCCTTGCAACGCTCATCTAGATCCTCCTTTTGCCTCTTAATCTCCTTTAACTTCTCCTCCAAATCTTTATTGTACAGTTGCATAAAATCTTCATCAACTGATGACGGATTTGAGCTATCTGACACGGTATCATTTACCAAAACACACAAGTCATCAACCTCTGCAATTGCATCACCCAAGTCTGTAACCAATTCAGTCTTTGGACCATGCAGAGTGTTTGACTGAGATATACCTTGTCTCTGCATGATGTACAAGTTTGCAACCTTTTCACTCTCAAACTGCTTACACATTTCATCCACTTGCCAATCACTTTCTATAGCAACCATGCTAGCTACACTCCTCCCATCTTTCTTGTTGTAGTAGATAAAATCACAATATGAGTAGCCAATGTCAACGATCAGTCCAACCAAATTGAAGTAGCAAATGATATCTCTATCCATCTTTTTCTGCACATGCATCGGGCCATTAACAGCACCATCACAGAACAAATTCAATGTCCAAATGTCATCCTCCATCCTATCATATCAAGAAAATCACCGATGACTAAAAGCACAATTTAGCCAAAAAAATAATTAATCTGCTGCAACATTGTCTTATCCAACTAAGATTATCACAGGTTCAGCAACCAAAGAGGAAACTTCAAACCCATGATCCATATAGACAATTAGGGTTCGCTTAGCAAGCCAAATCTGCAATAAATAAGTGGGGGAAAAGCAATCCTACGTGCTACAAAGTTCAGAACAAGGCTAATCTCCTTTCTCCATGGGTCTCCTTGATCCTTCGTTGTGTATCGATCAAGTTATGTACTATGTTGTTGTCTAGGGCAGAGAAGTAGCGGGAGATGGCCTAGGTTGACGCCAATTCTTCGCGCGTAGTGATGATGCGGAGGGGATTCCCGCTTTAAGTATGGATGTCCTCGTCGTGGAAACAGGAACGTAATCTTGGAAACGGCGACAAGAGTGGAAAACGACGAACAAAACGGCGCACAAGAGGAGAGCAACAGAATATGGGTGGTATACAACAATATGCCCTAAAGAGTGGGGTTTTATGATAAAAATTAGTTAACATGATGTGGTTTTGTGATAGATGTGCCCCAAAACCTGGGGTTTTGTGATATTTACTCATTTTAAATTCTTGCAAAGTATAGGCAATATGCTAAGTATGAATAGCGAGAAACTTGCTAAAACTGTAAGTTGTATTTATCACAAAACCGCGACGAAATTCACGTGAAAATCGCTGCAGCGCGCACCACCGCGCCTTGGTGTTGGGATCATTTGATCGCGAGATGATGAGGATCCCAGTTCGTGCGCGAGCGCGTGTTGTTGTGCGGGGCCCACCCACTCCCCGTCTTCCCTATATATGCTAGCTCCTCGGCTCCTGCCTTCTCCAGGTCCAGGCTGCTCGATCTTTGCTTAGCTATCATCTCGGTTAATTTGTCTCATCCAGCTAGTCGAGATCGTGCGTAAGCAAAGCAGCTATTACCAGCTAGCTAGTGTCCAGCCACCACTTGCACGCGTACGTGATCGATCGAGCGAGGCAAAATATGGCAGCTAGTAGCGGCGACGTCGTTGCGGTGGTCGTGGCATTAGTAGTAGCAGTGATGATGGCGGTGGCGGTGGCTGCCGGAGAAGTCAGCGACGACGGCGGAGACCAGCCGTCGCCGTCGCCGTCGCCGTCGGCGTCGTGCGCGCGGCGGCCGGTGGTGTTCGCGTTCGGGGACTCGAACACGGACACGGGCGGCATCGCGGCCGGGATGGGGTACTACTTCCCGCTCCCCGAGGGGCGCGCCTTCTTCCGTCGCGCCACGGGCCGCCTCTGCGACGGCCGCCTCGTCATCGACCACCTATGTGAGTCACATGCACCTTACACCTTCCACCTTCCACCCATACTCTTCTCCTGCCTAGCTAAGCAGCCAGCCAGGTGATCTGTGACGATGGTGCAGTGTGTGCGCGTGCACACCAAAATCGATCGCCTAGCGTTTCAGGATTTTGCTCGATCGACACAGACCGGACGACCGATCCAACACGCCGTACGTACTCTTTTTTTTTTTTTGCTACTGTGCTTCTACGGGCCTGTTCACTTTGATGAAAAAAAATCTTACCAAATTTTGGTAATTTTGACAACTATGCCAAAATTTTGGCACGGATTTGGATTTCTTATATAGTTACCAAAATTTGACAGCAAACTAAACGTAGCATTTTTTTGGCAACTTTACCAAAATTTGGTAAGGTTGAAAATGGCATCAAAGTGAGCAGATCCTACATTGTCTATCTAAAACGGAACAGCACAGTAACGTAACTTAGCCCAAACAGTTTCAGGTCTTTTCCCCTGAAAATAAGAGAAAAAAAAAGTGTCAGGACTTTCAGAAACTATGTATGGTTGGCGTAACGTTAAGGTGCATGCCCTGTTTCAAAGTCTGAACGATGCATGACAAAACGATGCTTCATTCGTCCTAAAATATTTTATGTTGTGTACTTAATACATAATTCAATATTTTTTTTATATAGAGAATTTGAACAAACCCAATATAAGAAATCTAGACATGTTCTGATCCTCATTTTTAATAGAGGCAGTGTTTTTTTCCAACCAACTAGTAGCTGGCCGTTCCTTCGCTGGATTATCTCATAATTAATTAATACTAGAACATTCTTTTTTGGTCATACTAAATATCTAGTACTAATTTTTAAGCACAAAAAATATATTTTAATTTCTAAAACATGGACCATGCATCACAGTTATTTCTCAAAAAGCCTATTTGAGAAAAATAGTATGCGTGTGCCTTGAAAATTACACTATCATATAATGTTATTCTGATTTTTTTTTCTAAACATTAAATATTTTGTTTTATTTACTATATTAGGGAGTTTGTTCTCATACATCTCACTATCTCAGCACGCTTTGTATTAATTAGCGCTAATTGAGATGCACTTGATAGTACAGTGACAAGAAGTGTGTGGTTCCAACCCCAAGATCCCGTGTTCAATCTCAACACGTTCACAATTTCTTCTTAAAAAAATGCTTGGAGGGACGTCTCTCCCTCCAAATCTCTTTTTTTTTAGTTAGTGCTAATTAATTTGCAGTAGTTTTTTTTTTCTGAAAATGTACTTTGCATCGCAAAATTTGTTGTTTAAAATATTTACATGATACTACATTTCTATTTATTCTACGGAATTAAAATTACAAACACTGGTGGTGAATTAAAATTAAATCCTTCATTCAAAAAAAATATATCCGCAATTTTGTTAAAAATGTATATCTGGAATGTACTAGTGTATTAATTTGCATGCACACTCTTGCTTGTGCCAAATCAAATAACTTTAATTAGTGGGTGTATTTGCCAAGCACACTTTTCGCAAATAATTTTGCTTTTGGCAACAACTGCCCTTTTCTCCTTTGGAAAATGCATATCATGTTTTCCTCTTCCACGTTCGTGGCAATCGCTCTTCTCAATCAGCACTGAAAATGAAATGGCGAGTAGTGCGCCGTAGCAACTAGAGCCTGCTAGTAGCATTGCTAGTGGCTGATTGTGATGCTCTGATTAATCCATCGTGCACGCTCTGATCAACTCAAGAGAATGACGCAAAGGGTGCGCATGCACCGACATGGCAAGGTCCCACCAATTTCCGGCCCAGACTTGCAGAGATAAAACAGATCTTGCTGCTTGGTGACTGTCTCTAGTACTTGTCAGTTAATTGTTGGGATTTGCGTATTGGGTTCTATTCCCTCCATTAATTCCAAACGAAAGGGTTTCGAACAAAGGATTCTTTAGAGAAATTTTAGAGGAATTCAATCTTATAAAACACTTTGTTATGTGGTCATTTGAATCAAAAGAATAACTATAAAAAATTCATATGAATTTCCTTTGGATTAGCTCAAAACCATGCAATTTTTGAAAAATTCTAACCTGAGCTTCAACCACTTAGATATTGTTTTAATCAATCTGTCTCTTCTGATTTTTGTGTTTTTTCTACGCTCTATTTAAAACGGTCATTTCTATTATTTTTTGGAAACTATTTTGACTCGTCGATGGCATGTTCGCTCGTTTTGCTCCAAAACCATCCAAACAGTTATAAAAAAAATTTAAAACACTCATACAACATATCTATACAACTTCACAAAATCTTAGGTCCACACTTAACTCACATGTTGAGATATAAAAAAGATAAATTTAGCATATGAATAGTAGTGTCCTGTTCACATCTGAATTTGTCTTTTTGTTCTCGATGTGTAGAGCAAATTTGAACTTGATTTTGGTGTACCGGTAAATATCATTCTACTCTACATTGTCAACTTTTTTTTAGAATTTTTTAAACTATTTATATCAAATTTGGAAGAAAAAAAGTACACGAGAAAATATCCCTCGAGATATTAGAATCCATTGGTTTTTTTTTAACAGGGTAACTGATGCTAGCCGTGCATACATTACATGCTCACCGCTTATGACGGCAGTCTATTTCCTGCAAGGCTGCAACTACGCCTGCCGGTGTTGCATTGTTAACTAGGCTAGATCAATTCAAGTTGCTGTATTGCTTGATTGCTGCCATCAAAATTGTCTGTTGAGTTTGTGTACTGTGGAGTTCCCAGCCAGCTGATCTGGTGCCCTGTTTTCTGCTTGAGGTGATGCATGCAACTGTTCCTAGGGATGAAAACGGATCGGATACGGTCGGAAACTACCTTTATCATATTCGTTTTCATATTTTTTCTCAGAATCGAAATCGGAATCGGAAACCCGGATACGAAAACGGAATCGAATATTATCGAATACAGATACGGAGCGAATACGAATCGAAACGAATACGGTAACGAATATTAATCGGAACATAAAAGCCCCTCAAACTGACCTTCACAAATCAACGAAGAAATATAACTTGTTATTTTTTCTAGTAGAGCATGTTACATTTGCAAAGATCAACAATTAATAATACCATAACGAGAAACATCCACAAACTTGCACATACTGACAAAGTCACACTGTCACACACATTACTTGCACAAGATGACAGTCACACGCATTAACACATAACACTATAACAGGCACAAACTTGCACACACTTGCATAGTTGCGGCTGTGGGCGGTGGCGGCGGAATGGCCGAATGGGAGTAGTGGCTGGCTCGGGCGCTCGGCTGCCTGCCTGCCTGTTGCCTGTTGAAGCTAGCTAGGGTTTGCATAACACACATAGTTGGGCTCGGCCGCTGGATTGGGCTCATTGGGCTGATTCTGATGAATGGCTGATGAAGGTCTCCGGATATCCGGGAAAAATTCCCGGATAGTTTCCGACCGTTTTCCGTTTCCGTCGGATATCACCCTTACTGTATTCGTTTTCGTTTCCGAGAAAAAAAAACCGTATTCGTTTCCGAATCCGAAAAATTCCGGATAGTTCCGACCGAATTTTGCCATATCCGAAAATTGGTCCGGACGGACGGAAACTATCCGAACCACTTTCATCCCTAACTGTTCCTACTCCCATGTTGGTTGCAAGGGACCCAACAAGCAAGATAAATTTCACTACATTTTTGGTCGATATTCTATTGTACACGGTTTTCTCATTATATAAAAGATGTGCACGCATATTATCTTCTTTCTGAAATATTCTTTTAAAAATCTGCTATTTATAATATGTTTATATTCCTAGTATCCGAGTATTAATAGGTACTAAATTTTTCACTAGAAAATATGGTGGTGGCTCTTGGATCGGAACCAATCACAAACCGGAAAATCACTCTATACCAGGGATTGAAATTTCGGAAATTTTGCCCCCCACCAGCACATATCTCGTCCGAAATTTTCGGTTTTTTGCTTTTCTTGTGAATTTGGTCAAATTTTATTCACGACACCGTATATAATATCTGATGTGACACGTCAAAATTTTACAGTGTAACTTTACAGTGTACTTTACATTGTACACCCCTGGATCTAAACACCCCCTTAATCGTTGTAGTTTACAGTGTTCATGTTTGATTTGTGTCAGTGTGTCAGTGCTAATTAATTCTGAAATCGTACGTGTGTGCAGAGTTTGTATTACAATGGAGCCAAGAACCTGTGGATCCATGGAACGGGGCCTCTCGGCTGCCTGCCCCAGAAGCTCGCCGTGCCGAGGGCCGACGACGGCGACCTCGACCCCAGCGGCTGCCTGAAAACGCTCAACGCCGGGGCCTACGAGTTCAACAGCCAGCTCTCCTCCATCTGCGACCAGCTCAGCTCGCAGCTCAGGGGCGCAACGATCGTCTTCACCGACATCCTCGCCATCAAGTACGACCTCATCGCCAACCACTCCAGCTACGGTGAGAGAGCTAGCCCAAATCGAGATCTCGAATCGATCGATCGTGTCCTGCAGATGATCACTAATTAATACGCCATTGATGACGAAGAAGATGCAAACGTTTTTTTGTAGGGTTCGAGGAGCCGCTGATGGCGTGCTGCGGCCATGGCGGGCCGCCGTACAACTACGACTTCAACGTGAGCTGCCTCGGGGCGGGGTACCGGGTGTGCGAGGACGGCAGCAAGTTCGTGAGCTGGGACGGCGTGCACTACACCGACGCCGCCAACGCCGTCGTCGCCGGCAAGATCCTCTCCGCCGACTACTCGAGGCCCAAGCTGCCCTTCAGCTACTTCTGCAGTGCATAGCTAGGCTGCACCAGAAGCTGCATATATACATGTGGCTCCTGATCATCCATTGGAGGATCATCCATGAACCAGACTAGCTAGAGTTGTTTTGGCTTCCTAAGTTTGCTCTTTTGTTAGAATGAACTAAATTTGATTTGTCATATCGTGGTATCGATAATTAATTTGATGAAACGACAAAGGCGAAGAAAGAGTACTATGGTCGATCTATTCTCCGAGATAATTTATATTGTTGTAATTCCGGTGGTTTTCCTTCTGATTATAACTGAATGAAAGTTACAAACAATGTTCGATGTTTGTTCAATGAATCCACCAGCATTAACAATTCAACATCTTGTACCCACTCCTTGAGTCTAATAGACTTGGAAGACTCCGTCCCCAAGACCCCAACAAGGCTTGTTGTGATATAGTCATTAGATCACACTGGTGGAGAAATCATCTTTGGTCAGTCAGCCAAAATCCACAATAGTCTCGGTTCCACTAAAAATCGGGACTAAAAAGGATTTTTAGTTCCCAATTAGATCATTTTTGTCCGGTTCACATGTTCTCAGGGCTTGTCAGGGCTCCTGCGATCGTACTCCCAACCGGGACTAAAGATCCTAACTTTAGTCCCGATTGGTGTTACCAACCGGGAGTAAAGATCCCGGGGATCTTTAGCCCCAGTTGGTGTTACCAACCAGGACTAAAGATTAATCCCTTTATATATGTCTTCTTCCTCCTCCAGCTCGAGCCAAGCTTCGAAATTCTTCATACAAGAGGGGAGGTCATGCGAAAATTTCTTGTGAATTTATTTTAGTTATTATATACAAATCGGAGGTGTCTAAAAGGTTAGCAACTTCATCCTCCAATGTTTTTTTGTTGGCATATTACATTTGGAGCTATGTTTTATACACATTGTTGTCTCTAAAACTTTGTTAGAAGTTGATGAGAGAGAAAATTTGTGTAGGGAAGAAGAATATATTGAAATTTTGTTTATTTACAATTTTATAAAAAGGTTTTATATAATAGTTGAGAAGGAAAATATATTGAAAACTAATCTAAAATAATAGAAAACAAACTGAATTGAAAATTAAAAGGAGTACAACACATTAAATATTAGTTTAAAACTTAAAAAATAATTCAAAATGAATTATTTGTGGGATTATTTTATAATTATTGTATGAATAATGATATGTCATTATTGTATGACTATTTAGTGGGTTTCACTTTCGTTGAATTTTTTTACGATTTTTTTTTTTTTGCATTTCACGTAGATGGATCGGCAATGGATGTACGCTGACCAGCGGTCGAAAGAGTTTATTGATGGCGTGGATTATTTTTTGAGAATAGCCGATGCTAACAAGCATAAGGGTTTTATTTGTTGTCCATGCAATAAGTGTAAGAACCAGAATGAGTATTCTGCATCAAGGACTATTCATTTCCACTTGTAGTCGGGGTTCATGCCAAGCTATAATTGTTGGACATCGCACAGGGAGCAAGGGGTTCAAGTGGAAGAAGATGAAGTGGAAGACGAGAACATTCCGAACTGCGCTAAGTACGCTGGATTTGAAGGAAATAGAACGGGCGAGGTGGACGGGGATGTTGATGATAATGACGCTGCGGATGATCTTGGTCAGATGTTGCAGGACACCAAGGAAGACTGTGAAAGTGAAAAGGAAGCCCATAAATTGGAGCGTATGTTAGAGGACCACAGAACGTCGTTGCACCCAGGTTGAGAACAGGGGCACAAAAAGTTGGGTACCACACTCTGTAATTCGTGCAATGGAAGGCCAAAAATGGTGTTAGTGACAAGCTATTTGGCGATTTATTGAAACTTGTCAAAAACATTCTTTCGGAGGGAAACAAATTGCCCGAGACAACATACGAGGCTAAGAAGATAGTCTGCCCTCTAGGACTGGAAGTTCAGAAGATTCACGCATGTCCGAACGATTGTATCCTATATCGCGGTGAGGAGTACGAGAACCTAGAAGCATGCCCTGTTTGAAAAGCACTACGATACAAGATTAGACGAGATGATCCAGGTGAAGTTGACGGGTAGCCAACGAAGAAGGGAATTCCTACTAAGGCGTGATGTGGTATTTCCCTTAATACCACGGCTAAGGCGTTTGTTCAGGAATAAGGGGATGCTAGAATGATGCGTTGGAACGCAGAAGAAGTCAACAAGCGGGATGCTGAGACACCCCGCTGATGGTTCACAGTGGCAAAACATCGATAGAATTTTAAAGACTTTGGAGAGGACGCACGGAACATAAGGTCTGTTTAAGTACGGATGGCATGAATCCTTTTGAGAGATGAGCAGCGGCCATAGCACTTGGCCTATTACGATGTGTATCTGCAATCTCCCCTTGGTATACATGAAGAGGAGTACATAATGATGCCGATTATTATTCAAGGCCCCAAGCAACCTGGTAATGACATTGATGTGTACGTAAGACCATTGGTCTAAGATCTAAAATTGTTGTGAAAGAATAAGGTGCCCCCGTGTGGGATGAGGACAAACAGGAGGAGTTTAATCTATGAGCGCTGCTGTTCGTAACCATCAACGATTGGCCTGCACTTAGGAACCTATCCAGGCAGTCAAATGAGGGGTACTGGCTTGCACTCACTGTTTGGATGAAACTGAAAGTACGCATCTGAAGCATTGTAGGAAGTTTGTGTACATGGGCCATCGTCGATTCCTTTGTTGCAAACCACCCTATACGGAAGAAATGCAAGCACTTCGAACATAAGGCAGACCACCGTACGAAGCCTAACATCGCAGCGGGAAAGGCAGGTTTGCTATGGTGAAAGATCTTAAAGTAGTGTTTGAAAAGGGGGCCTGGTAGCCAACCTATAGAGAGCGAAGATGGTCACGTGGCGATGTGGAAGAAGAAATCTATTTTTTGGGAGTTACCCTATTGGGAATTCTTGGACGTCCGCTACGCAATCGACGTGATGCACCTCACTAGGAACCTTTGCGTAAACATGCTTGGCTTCCTAGGTGTATATGGGAAGTCGAAAGATACACTGGAAGCACGTAATGATCTGAAGCATATGGAACAACGCGGCGACCTTCACCTGGAACCAAAGGAGAAAGGAAGCCATTACTTGAGTCCAGCCAGCTACACTCTTAGCAAGGCAGAGAAGGAAAGTATGTTCGAATGCTTGGAGAGCATCAAGGTACCGTCTGGATACTCCTCGAATATAAAGCGAATAATAAGCACGAAGGAGAAGAAGTTCACAAACCTAAAGTCTCATGACTGTCACGTGTTGATGACACAACTGCTACCAGTTATAATTCAGGGTATTCTTCCTGATAATGTCCAGGCAACAATAACAAAGCTATATGCTTTAATGAACGCAATTTCACAGAAGATCATCGATCCGGATAGATTAGAAGCCCTTCAAAATGATGTGGTGCAATGTCTTATTAGCTTTGAGTTGATATTTCCACCTTCATTTTTCAATAGAATGACGCATCTGCTTTGTCACCTTGTCAAAGAGATCTGTATTCTCGGGCCTGTGTACCTACACAACATGTTACCTTTCGAGAGGTACCGGGCCGCCGAAGCCGTTGCAGTTGATTTCCCAGTCCGAAACCACCGACGTCTCGGCCGGGCGGTCCCACTCCCACATGTCGGGCTGGAGCACGCACGGTGAAGCGGAAGCGGCCGGCGACGAGCAGGACGAGCCGAAGTCGCCTGCCGCCGCCGCCGCAACCGCGTCGACGACGCCGGTGCAGTGCCGTGGCGGCTCCGCGTCCGTGAACACGGACATGAACACCTGCTGCGCGTCGAAAGCCCAAGCGAAGACCAGCAGCATGGCCTTGAGAAGCTGGCGGGCGCCGGTGGCGCCGATGTACGCCTCGATGGCGTCATCGATGGACGGCGCCTTGGCCGGTTTTGCTTCATGGCTCGTCAGCAGCGGGGTGGTGGTGGGCGCGTCGGCCATGGACTATTTGGCGAAGTTGAGTGCCCCCCCTCTACTGACCTCCCTCACGATCGATGGAACTTGCAAGCCAGTGAAATCTGCAGACAGGAATATTGGTGGTTCCATGGATCGGTGGAGGCTGATATATACCGCGCCGTGGTCAATTCCCTTTACCTCCTTCCTACGTATACTAATCGCGCTTCGCGCGACTTTGAGCACCAGCATAACCTACGTATATAAGTGGATGATTAATGTTGACAATTACAAAGCCGTTTAGTTTTATTAATACCTCCATTCCTAAATTTAACATTTACATGTTCTTTAACAAAGATTAAGGTTGACCATAAAATACTTTGTATTCAGCTTGAGAGGAGCGGAAAAGAGAATATTGAGAAGATACGCAAAACGAGGTGAGTTAGTATATGATTAATTGAGTATAAACTATTTTAAACTTCAAAAATGATTAATATGTCTTTTTAAAGCAACTTTCATATAGAAAATTTTAGCAAAAAACACACCGTTTAGTAGTTTGGGAAGCATGTGCGTGGAAAACGGAACAAACAAACTCACAATGTCTAAGCGCCGCATTCTTGGGGGACTGGGTGAGAAAGCACATCGAATTCCACGCGCACGCTTTCCAAACTACTAAACGGTGCATTTTTTGCAAAAATTTTCTATAAGAAAGTTGCTTTAAAAAATCATATTAATCCATTTTTGAAATTTAAAATAGTTAATACTCAAATTAATCATGCGCTAATGGCTCACCTCGTTTAGCGTATCTTCCCAATCTTCTCAATCCCCTTCTCGTTAAACTCACCCAATATGAAAAAAAACTTAAATGAGAAGTGAGATCGAGGGGTAAGTGGTACTTTATGAATCCTTACATTTGTGGATAAGTTTTAAATACTTGTGCAGTTGCTCCCCACGCTGCCTGCACTCGCCGGCCGCCGGCTTCCGCCCGTGCAGTTGCTCCCCACGCAGCCTGCGCCCGCCGCCCGCCGCCAGTGCAGCTGCTCCCCCACCGCCGCCCATGGATATTGGAGAGGAGAGGAGAGAGGAAGAGAGGTGGTGAGGGGAGAGAAGAAGAGGCTGACACGTGGGCCTCACGTGGGTCCCACACTGAGTCAGCTATCACATAAGACAAAACCAGAATCAAAACCACCGAAGGACCTAGTTTGCATGGTTTTATAAGTTGAGGGACAAGTCATATCCGGTTTTACGGTTCAAGAATGATTTTGTAACTCGATGACAAGTTGAGGAAAATTCGGTGTACTTTTTCCCCATGAGAGTATTAGATAGGCGGCATGCGTTGGTAAATAATACGCGCAGTGAGCCCATTAATACTTTACATGTCGATAGCCCATCAAAGAACAATCCACTTGATCTCGGACTTGCAGCAACCCAAAGCCTCCTTAGGCAATATACTTATAGGAAAAAGTACACCGAAGGTCCCTCAACTTGTCATCAAGTTACAAAATCGTTCTCGAACTACAAAACCGGATACAACGCCCCCAACTTACAAAACCAGTGTAAACTACGTCCCTCGGCGGTTTTGACTCCGGTTTTATCCTATGTGGCAGCTTGACTCAGCGTACGTGGGTCCCACATGTCAGCCTCTTCTTCCACTCCACCTCTCTTCCTCTCTCCTTTTCTTTTCTCTCAGGTCTCAGCAGTGCAGCCAGCGGGTGGGGGAGGCGGGAGTCCGGCGGCGGCGGTGACAGGAGATGAGGCAGCAACGAGGCGACGACGTGGCGTCGACGACGCGGGAGCAGGAGGGCTTCCCTCCACGTCACCGCCTCTGCCGCCACA
>CM020178.1:16284245-16313189 GCA_009805545.1 Oryza longistaminata
CTACCTCCACCCCGTCGCCCATCGCCGGCCGCACAGGTACTCCCCCACCGCCTGCGCACCGCTCTTCCTCCGTCGTCCGCCGCCACAGCACGTGCCTCCACCCCGCCGCCCGTCGCCGGCCGCCCAGGTGCTCCCCCACCGCCTGCGCACCGCTCCTCCTCCGTCGCCTACCGTCGCTGGCCGCCCTGTCCCACCTCGCCCCACCGAGGCGCCGTCGCTGCCCTGTCCCACCTCACCCCATCAAGGAGAAAACTGCTAGAGAGAAGGAAGGAGAGAAGAAGGGGATGAAATGATGACGTGGTCACCCTGAGTGTGGGGTCCACATGGGTCCCACGCTGAGTTAGTTGCCACGTCAGATAAAACCGGAGTCAAAACCATCGAGGGTCCTAGTTTGCACTGGTTTTGTAAGTTGGGGGATGCGTTGTATCCGGTTTTGCGGTTCAAGGACGATCTTGTAACTCGATGACAAGTTAAGGGACCTTCGGTGTACTTTTTCCTATACTTATATGGGCCTAGACGAGACCAGTTTGGGCCAACTTTGTTGGGCCAGCCAGCCTCGCGATATCTAACCCATTCTCTACGCAGAATTTTGCGATCCGCCCCTCTTCTAGACGACATATTTGCATTTGACCCCCCGCGTCCCCTTCGATCTCCAAGGGAGTAACCGAGGAAAGGGATCCCGCGAAGCAGTAGCATAGCAGCGAAGAACTCAAGCGGAGTGGGCGAGGAAGCAAAGCCCGATGGATCAACACCAGGTGATAGCTCCCTCCGCTCCCTTCCCTTCCCTTGCCCCGCCTGGCCGGAAGGTTCTTGATTCCTCTATTTTTAACCTCAAGGAGTTGGTTTGCTTGGGGATTGGATTGGAGTTGTGCTACTTGCTCCAGATCTTTCGGGTTTTTCTGATTGGAACAACCCAGATTAGTATATGTTGTGCAAGAGCTTGGCTAGTTTTATTTGTGTAAGAAAAGGGTCAATAGATTGTTCTTGTGAGATCTGGGTCGGCCGTTACAGTTTGGTTTCTAGGACAAAGTGGATGCAATTTGGTTAGGGTTTCTTGACCGCACTAATAACTATTTCTTCTCAATTCCTCTGCTGCTTAAATTGAGATTTAGGAGTGGCATGATAGTGATGATATATGTTTCTGTTGCTGCAGGTGGTCGGCGAGAATTATGCAAATCCAAAGACATGCTTCTTCCATGTCCTCTTCAAGGTACTCACTCGCCTGTTTTTCTTCAATTTTCTTTGTAATTGTTTACATAAACACTGTAGCTAGCAATTACTAAGTTGATTGGACTGTTTGTATGTGAAGGCAGGGGCATTGGCGTTCTACATACTGTCCGCGCTGTTCGTGAACAACTTTGTTATTATCTTTGTCATCACCGTGCTCCTCGCAGCACTTGACTTCTGGGTGGTCAAGAACGTCAGTGGGAGGATATTGGTTGGGCTGCGCTGGTGGAATGAGATCGACGATGAGGGCAATAGCGTGTGGAAGTTTGAGTGCCTTGATGGAGAGGTTTGCGTTCGTCTCTCAGTATACTTGTGACATTTTGGTGCAATTACTTATCCCTAAATTAGTGTAGCCGTTTTGCTGCAGTCTCTTGCTAGGATGAACAAGAAGGACTCATGGCTGTTCTGGTGGACTCTGTACTTGACTGTGAGTGATATTCTGCACTATGATTCAGCGTTTTCAGTTTCTAGTATCTGTCTATGAATATATACAATTTCATTCAGTTTATGAACGCATTGGGAAATGGAAAATGAAAATAAAACATAAAGACTACAGAAGGGAATGTCTGCAGTCCTGTCAAATGCATAACTGCAATTAGATGACAGTCAGTTACTGCATACCTATTAAAGTATGATAAACCATAGAAATCTGTATCAAATCTTTATACAGAGTCGAGATTGACTCCACCTTAGAATTGTTGAGCCTATATGCTGAAAAAAAGTATCGGAGGTGCCTCTGGTAGGCATGGTGTCAGTTTGTAAGGCTTCCACCAAGCCTTGGGCAGCACCCTCACACCAGAATCCCTAGCTGAGAACGTATTGTGGGTGCATCATTTTTGCGCATGTGTGTTTGTTTGTATGGCCTTTTTGTAATGGTGTGCATCTTTTTCTCTGGGCATGCTACACATATAGTTAATTATTGATTTGATATTTTGATGTAATTTGTGCACACTTTTGTTGATCTGAGGATAGCTATTTTTTTTTCCCTTTGTAAACATAGAATTAGAACTTGCCATATACTCCCTTCAACCCAAAATGCAAGTCGTAGTATGATCTGTACAGTCAGCCTATTGATACTCTTATGTCTGACCGTTTGGATGTAAATGCATATATTATTGGTTATATGAAAACAGTATTATTGATTTTTTTTCTTGGAAATACTCTATAGTATATACTTTGCTAGTTCTGTTGCATTTATGATTAAAATCTAGGAAAAATCGGTTTCATACTACTAAAAGATCATTGAATTAGATTTATACCACTGAAATATTGTGGTACACCCTTTAAGTTCTTCATCACTTTTCCGTTGCCATCATGATTTTGCTTTTTTCCCATGTCAAACACTCAAACAGACACGTGTAAGGACACATATCCCCTTGCAGCCAGATTAGATCCTTAAGTAAACGCATGCAATCACAGCATGTAGTCATCAATCCCTGCCCTTAGCCATATCCATCTCCAGCAAACTAACATTCCCCAATTCCATTCTTCTTCCCATGGCTGCTGCACCAGATATTGCAGCTGGCTTCCTCCAGGATAGGAAGACTAAATCATTCACGGATTCACTGATAAAACAAGTGACGCTTGAGAAAAGCAGAATAGAAAGTAAAAGCATCGACGGGAGCAGAGGACAGACTGTGTAGGCCAACAGAAGCATCGACCGGAGCAAGGCAACTTTGGTGATTTGGTCAGCTCCATGTGGCCCTGCAGCGATGTGGCACCCTTGTTGCAGGGGCAGGAAGCTTCTGCAAAGGATTACATCTGGGAGGAATCTGACGCGTTCCTCAGCTACCCATCATCGAAGCTGGATGAAACACCAGGAAATTATAAGAGGGTCGGGGGACAAAGCCACAAAGGGAAGAATAGGAAGAGGGAATACATTGGCAAAGCTGGAGACTAAGGGGCAGATTTGTTCTGCTGGAGTTACAGGATAGGGATGGGGGATGTCTAGAAATCTCTTCAATTGATAAATATCCTGCTAGTTGACCCAACACACTAATCTGGACTGTGATTCACTGGTTTGCTTTTGTAAAAAAATGAGTCTAGAATAGGTTACATATAAAGGTATTTACAGTTTTACACTTACAAAACTGAAAGTTCACATCAATTAAAGCTCCCATAATGGCAAACTGTGAGAAAGCAAATACAGAATTCATCATGTGAACACTACATAAATATTGATGAGGTATTGTCAAACAATATAGGCTCGTGTTTTTTTATTAAAAAAAGAACATGTTTACAAAAATTACATCCGTGTTTTTTTTAATATAGGTTCATATTTGATGGCGTATTGTCAAGCAATTATATCCATGTTTTGTAAAAAAAAAAATGCTCCATTTATTGTAGAGTTGTTCGTGTTTTCATTTTCTTGTTACTATAATGATGTTCAAATTAGAAAATAATTTGGAACAGAACAAACTTCTCTAGGAGAACAGGTAATATACTAACTGTTCTTTAAAAGCTATTTGAAATAAATATGCTTTTTCCATGTTTCAGGCTGCTGCATGGATTGTCCTTGGGATATTCTCACTCATCAGACTTCATGCTGATTATCTTCTTGTTGTTGGAGTTTGCTTGAGTCTCAGCATAGCAAACATTGTTGGCTTCACCAAGTGCAACAAAGGTGAGAGACTTCTCTTGAAGAGTATTCCATGTTTCTCGTTAGAAAAGTCTACATGGCATGCAAGATGCAATTCTGTTAGAGAATATTTTTGGTGTCTTAAAATAGCCAGTTAGAAACAGAACAGGTATACATTGGAAGTGAATTGCACAAATTTCTATACCTTTGTTTACAAAATGGTAAACTTAGCAACAGAACACCGTGGGTTCATGTCCTTTTAACATTGTCTTAGCTGAGAAAACAGAACCTTCAACATCAATATCTTGTTTGAAAGTACAGTTCATTTAGTAAACAGATCATGTTCAGCCTGGAATATGTGTTCTAGAATCTAGACCAGTTGCCTTTATCCTGAAGCCATCATTCTTTTGTGTACCTATTCTGATCAGTTTTAGATGGTTCTTCTCTGTTTACGTACTTGTGTTTTCATAGCTCTGGATGTCTTTAACTGGATAATTCTATGGGGAAGTACATTGTATGCCAGGAAATACATTCATTCTGTCAGCTTCAGATGTCACTTGTAGCTTTCCCATTGTTTAAGTCAGCTTCTAGGCTACCCAAGCATGTTGACATCTGTGCCTGGCATATAAGACATTGCACTCTGCTTGAACTTTTAACTATGGCTCTGAGTTTATTGTGGTTATTTTTCAGATGCCAAGAAAAACGTTGCAGATTGGACTAGAACTACGCTCCTATCATCTGGTGTCAGGTCAACAATTCAGTCAGCATTTGGTGTCTAAATAGAGGCGCCCTAATGTCACATACAGTGGTGTGCAATTTATGAATCAGATGATGCTTTCTGCTTTTGTTTACTTTGCCTAGTTGCTTATTGACCCTATACATCTTTGTGTCCCCTGATATCCTTGGTATTGTTTGATTCACTGTGACAAAAGATTGAGGGTCAAGATAGGCACACTACTCAACCTACAAGTTCTTGATGTTCTTTGTATTTGTTTAGCCTTGTCACTGGTGACACTGTATAGCAGCTGAACTGGAAAACGTTCAATTTGGGATAGATTGTAGTGTACAGCTAACATCTTGAAACATTATCATAGTACTGCATGGAGTTTGTCTTGTCGAACTTTTAACCATGAGGCAAAAGCAATGGATGTTGATGTTGTGAAGGAGCATCTTGCAGGAGAAAATGCATTGTGATTTTCATTATTTGACACCTCCACCACCGGCAAGACAAATTCGCCTACCTCTTCCTTCAGCCTGGACATACAATTGCTGATAAAGTTCTAGTTGTAGTTAGTCACAATCATGTCAACATTATAAAAGCAAAATTTTGAAGTCCTGCCTTTCTGCTTCACTCCATTATAATACTTGATACGCTTGGCCTTAAAATAAACTTGCAAAGAATGTACTAGTGAAGCAGCTGCAAGAAAAAAAATAAAACTTCCTAAAGCGTTCGTCATCTTCTTTTTTTTTCCCTTCATAGTTTTGCAGTCCATCTTATCTCACATCTTTATCCTTTTCCCCCTAGATATCACAGGATGAAAGCAATATGGTATTACTTTTTCTTTCGTGAACAGCCGTTTTTTTTAAAGAGAAAATTTGGAAAATATCTTCGTAAAGACACACTATGCCTTGTTTGGCATAGCTCTCCATCTTAAAATCACACTGGAATTGAAGTTTATATGTTAAATATAGTGGTTTAAAATTCTATATTTCATCTAAAATGTAAACGAAATGATTCATCCAAAAGTAATTAATATAATTGTAGATCCAGATCTATTGATTTTTAGAGTTAGGAATACCTAGCTTGAGCCAAACACCCCCTACACATCAATGGCACATACGAGTATGTTCCAACTCCATGACACCTTTAAAACAATGTACAAACCACCAATTCCGCGAAAACACAACAAACAGACGCCCCTTTTTCACTGCCACCATTGCAAAAGAATCTCGGATATTTGTTCATCCCAGCCAGAACGACGCAGCGTCACACAGAAAAACACACACACACACACTACTCCCATTTGCAGAACGAACTGCATGCTACTGTGGATATTTGCAGCCGAGCCGTCGCGTCGCCGCGAGCGAGCGAGAGCGTACGTTTTCCACGACAAAAACGGCCAGCCGGGGCGACGTTTCCGCGGTGCCATCCCCAGATTTTTTTTCGCACGCCGGAACGGACACGAACGGACGACGAAAGCAAAGACGTTTTTTCTTTTCTTCTTTTTCTCCGGAGATCGCATGCAAAAAAAAAAAGAAAAAAAAAGAAAACTCTCTCGGCAACATTTCATTTGTGCTATTCCCCGACGGCGACCGGCCCGCGGTTGCCATCCAAGTCCGCCGGCGTTATCGCCTCCCGCCCGCCCGAGCCGCGTCGGACGTTATCCTCAGCTTCTCTTCTTCCCCAACGGTTGACGGGTCGTTGTCGGGATATATGAATATATTATTAGTCGTGTATGTATGTAATTTCTTTTTTTTTTTTGGTGTTTTCTTTGCCGCATAATTTCGCACGCGAAATCATTTTCCGCACGCGGCGACGACGGAGTAACCAATGGGGGTTGAGTCTGGAACGTGGTCTCGTTTTCGCTCGGTGTCCCTTGTGAGCCCTTTTGTGCCGATCGAGTCGCTTTTCTTGTCTCCCGGCCACATGGTTTACCATTTTTTTTTCTCTCAAAGTAATTTTCGTTTTCAGACTGAAATTTTGTGTAGATAGCAACAAATACAATTTCGTCAAATGTAGAGATAAAATTTGCCAAATGTTTTTTTTCCAGGAGTTTTTATTTGGTATGAATTTTGCTTCGTGGGAGGAGCGCACACGTGGTGGCAGGTGGATGGCTGGGAGAAAACTACTGGACAGAAACAAAAAAGGCCAAGTAGGATCAAACAGACTAGTGGGTCACAGGAGGATAGGAGCCATCAGTGCCACCTAAGGAAAAGGTGTCCCAAATGTCGGCCACGTCATCCAAGAACTCTTATCCACTTGAAATTTCACTCCTTTTTTGTCATCTTAGCTTGTGGTCTGGTTTGGTGTGGACCAGCTGGTCAGTGAAGTCCATTTCATGGAGCTCTAAAAACTCATGAATTTTCAAATTTAGATTCTAACTAGCCTTTCAAAATAAATTTAGATTATTCTAACCTTCAAAATAAATTTAGATTATTATTCTAGAATTTTCATGCTAACTAAAATTCAAATGAAAAGGTGACTGGATTTTGGGATCCCGTACGTCATGCTGCTATGAATCGCAAGTACTTCTACGTATGACTTACCACTTGGCTGGAAATGCTCCTTGGTGTGATGGGTGTGTGAAACAAACTCCAGCATTGCAATCTTGACATTGACGGCCAATTTATTGTTTCGGGAAAATGACGCACAATTAAGCAACTAACTAGTTCTTCTTTTTTCCCATACATCATGTACCACATCTTAAGAAGTTAGTGCGTTGAAACAAATTAAAAGATAACAGTGTGCGTGCAATGCCATGTGACCACACATGGATGATCAGTTTCCTGTCTAAATCCTGAATGTGGTGAAGGGGACAAACAAAGCTAGGAGTTGCAGTAACATTAAGAGATGGGTCAACTATTAACAGCAAGTAAACCGGGGTTAAGATCGATCTCTGCAGATAAAAGGACGATGGTTGAAAAGTAAGGGTCTGTTCATTTTGATGCCAAAAAAAACCTTGCCAAAATTTTGGCATAGTTGCTAAAATTTTGATAACTTGCCAAAATTTTGGCAGGATTTTTATTATAGTTACCAAAATTTGGCAGGAAATAAATATAGCCATTTTTTTAAAACTTTATCAAAATTTGGTAAGGCTGGGTACTTCTTCCTCCGTTTTCACGATGTAAGTCATTCTATCATTTTCCATATTTATGTTGATATATCTATCTAGATTCATTAACATCAATATCAATATGGGAAATGCTAGAATGGCTAGATTCATTGACATCAACATAAATGGTAAATGTTAGAATGACTTACATTCTGAAACAGAGGAAGTACCTAACTAACTGACTATTTGGAAAAAACTTTTCAGGGGTAATCTAACTCTAACATGTACTCCGGCGTAGTACTACCTAACTATACTTGCCTAATTAGCTAACCTATAAATATACGCATCTATTGAATAACATGGTTCTTAAATGCGGGGACGTCTCTACGAATTTGAGGCCCTAGTGCAAAATTTCAAAAGAGGTCCTGAAATTCAAAAGTCGTATGACCAAAACACGGATCTGGATCCTCTGCAGTTTGTACTGTCAAAGCAAGGTGCTACAATATTTTGCAGTAGCACTTGAGCACTCAGATTAAAAACGAATGGTTCAAATCATCCGGGGTACTGTAGCAACAATATTCTACTTTTTAGGGCCCTTTGAATCAAATGATTTAGGTAGGAATTTCATAGGATTCAAATCATATAGGAAAATTTTCTATTTGGCCATTTGATTCAAAGGATTAAAGTTTTCCAAATCCTATGAAGTTCCTATGGAATGACACATTGTAGGTGGATTTTGGAGGAGACTTAGCAAGAGCTCCAACCTCTTGAAAGATTTACTTTGAGTCTATCTCTCTCATCCGATTCCTATGTTTTTCTTGTGGTCCAATCAAACGATTATTCATGTGTTTTTCCTGTGTTTTGCAATCCTCTGTTTTATACTTCAATTCCTGTCAAAATCCTGTGTTTTCCTATTCTTCCGTTTTTTCAACCATGTGATTCAAAGGGGCCCTTAAGCTAGTACTATCGCATTCATGCTGTGGAGGTTGATAACAGGCATAGGATTATGAATGGATGGTGCAGATGTCTTCTAATGCAATTTACTGTAGCATCTCTGCATTTTGTACTCTAATGCAGAGGATCCTAATCCCCAAAACACACATTCATTAACCTTATGATCTACGGGAAATCATCATCTTTTAGTCTTTATTGAAATAAAATCTTTAATTATATCTTCGTATTTAATCCTCTTCATTACATAGTTTTCAAGCGCTCATGTGTTGGGTTAAGAACCTAAGATGATTATTTTTTAAAACAACACGCACAAGATAGTGCGACGTTTTATATTGATAGAGAAAAAAAATACAAGACCACAACCCTGAGAGGCTATAGCCAGGAAAAAAGAACAACAGCCACATCACGCATCTATGTTGTAAATCCCTTAGTAAAAAGGTGGTATGCACGCACCCATCAACATGCGCTTGCTTTCACTACTCACTATGCCCTTTTCGGACCGTTACCTGGGTTTCCACAATGGATTCATGATTAAACCCCTCCAACTTCTTGTATTTTATTACAATTTTGATTAAGTGAGGGAACGCACGTCAAAGAAAAAGCGCACATTCAATAAATTTTTCTTAAGAAAACTTAAAAAAATATAACTATAGAATAATTAGGTTATAAGTACAAACTTACATATAACTCGAATGTACGTAACTAGATAAAACGTGTGCTCGGCTAGTCGGCTAGCACCGCATGCTAGCAGTCCACTTAACAGGTTTGATTGTACGCTATTGCACGTGTTATTGCGAAAATACTACCTCAATAATTTACGAGAAAATAAGTTAAAAAAAAAACTATTATTGGAACTAGCTTTTACTACGAGTAATTTGTAAAGATTGTATGTTCCTAGTAAAAAGAACTAGAATGACTTCTATTTAAAAACACTTCCTCTATCCGGAAATATAATGTATCTATATTAATCTTTAGAAAAGAATGTATATTTTGTGCCACACATTCTATTACATATTATTATATTCATATCAAGTACTTTTTGTATAATGTTAATTCCATACAACAATCAATGATATATTATGAAAATAATAATAGTTAAAGTATACTGAAGGCCATATAAATAACTAATATGCTTTATATTTTGAAGTGAGAGAAATAAGGAATAGAAAGAGACTTAGAGAATAGGATAAAAGTGTGAGAGAGAGGAGGAGGAATAGGAGATAGAAATTTTTGAGGATAGGAGCAAGGGATTATATACGGTATATTGATGTTTTAGTCCCAGTTGGAAACAACAACTGGAACTAAAGTTAGGATTTTAGTCCCGGTTGATAACATTAACCGGGACTAAAGATCTCTAGGAACTGGTAGCCTCTGACATAAGATGAACCGGGACTATTGTGGATTTTGGTTGACCGACCGAAGATGGTTTCTCCACCAGTGGTACTAGTTATGACTTACCACTTGGCTGGAAATGCTCCTTAGTTAGTGTGATTGGTGTGTGAAACAACTCAGCATTGCAATCTTGACATTGACGGCCAATTGATTGTTTCAGGAAAATGACACACAATTAAGCAACTACTAGTACTTTTCTTTTCCCATACATGTACACCACATCTTCAGAAGTTTTAGTAGTGCGCTGAAACAAAGATGCAGTGTGCGTGCAATGCCATGTGACCACACATGGATGATCAGTTTCCTGTCTAAAACCCGAGTGTGGTGAAGGGGACGAACAAGCTAGGAGTTGCAGTAACACGAGCAAGTTCAATAGTATAGCCAACTACCGGCTCCAATTCATGTATAGCCAATCTAATAGCTTATTCATACAATAGTTACATACTGCACTATTAATATCTAGTCCCACATGTCATAGACACACTGCGTCTTGAAATCTGTGCTACAACTGGCTATAAATATGTAGCCCGCTGCTCTTCTCTCTCCTGATTTATCTCTTTAAAATGTGTTTGCAGCTGGCTTATAGCCTGCTATTGTACCTGCTCTAAGAGATGGGGTCAACTATTACAGCAAGTAAACCGGGGTTAAGATCGATCTGTGCAGATAAAAGGATGGTTGAAAAGTAAGCTCAGTCCGCATGCCTTAGCGCCGAGGCATGTCATGCTTCGAGGACCAGTAGTTTTCATCCTTACCGCGTTACCGTTCAATGAGTGCCAAACGTAGCGATGGGTATTATTTTCTCCGTACTTATATATAAAGAAAGTCGTTTAGAACAATATTTAAGTCAAACCTAATTCTTAAGTTGTTGAGTTTGAAAATGTAAAAATTATATAAATAGATTTGTCTTGAAAAATACTTTTATAAAAGTATACATATATCACTTTTCAATAAATATTTTTATGTAAACAAGAAGTCAGAGTTGTGTTTTGGAGACCGTGTCGCTGTCCTAAACGACTTTTTTAACGACTTTTTTTACGAGTACGGAGGGAGCACGTAGTACCTAACTAACTACTGGAAAACACACTTTTCAGGGGTAATCGAACTCTAAAATGTACTCCGGCGTAGTACTACCTAACTATACTTGCCTAATTAGCTAACTTTAAATATAATACGCATCTATTGAATAACATGGTTCTTAAATGCGGGGACGTCTCTACGAATTTGAGGCCCTAGTGCAAAAATTCAAAAGAGGCTCCTGAAATTCAAAAGTCGCATAACCAAAACACGGATCTGGATCCTCTGCAGTTTGTACTGCCAAAGCAAGGTGCTACAATGCTTTGCAGTAGCACTTGAGCACTCAGATTAAAAACGAATGGTTCAAATCATCCAGGGTACTGTAGCAACAATATTCTACTTTTTAGTGCCCTTTGAATCAAATGATTTAGGTAGGAATTTCATAGGATTCAAATCATATAGGAAAATTTTCTATTTGGCCATTTGATTCAAAGGATTGAAGTTTTCCAAATCCTATAAAGTTCCTATGAAATGACACATTGCAGGTGGATTTTGGAGGAGACTTAGGAAGAGCTCCAACCTCTTGAAAGATTTCCTTTGAGTCTATCTCTCTCATTCGATTCCTGTGTTTTTTCTGTGATCCAATCAAACGATCATTCATGTATTTTTCCTGTGTTTTGCAATCCTCTGTTTTACACTTCAATTTCTATTTAAATCACGTGTTTTCCTATTCATCCGTTTTTTCAACCATGTGATTCAAAGGGGCCCTTAAGCTAGTACTATCGCATTCATGCTGTGGAGGTTGATAACAGGCATAGGACTATGAATGGATGGTGCAGATGTCTTCTAATGCAATTTACTGTAACATCTCTGCATTTTGTACTCTAATGCAGAGGATCCTAATCCCCAAAACACACATTCATTAACCTTATGATCTACGGGAAATCATCATCTTTTAGTCTTTATTGAAATAAAATCTTTAATTATATCTTCGTATTTTCTTTGCCGCATAATTTGGCACGCGAAATTATTTTCCGCACGCGGCGACGACGGAGTAACCAATGGGGGTTGAGTCTGGAACGTGGTCTCGTTTTCGCTCGGTGTCCCTTGTGAGCCCTTTTGTGTCGATCGAGTCGCTTTTCTTGTTTCCCGGCCACATGGTTTACCAATTTTTTTTCTCTCAAAGTAATTTTCGTTTTCAGACTGAAATTTTGTGTAGATAGCAACAAATACAATTTCGTCAAATGTAGAGATAAAATTTGCCAAATGTTTTTTTTCCAGGAGTTTTTATTTGGTATGAATTTTGCTTCGTGGGAGGAGCGCACACGTGGTGGCAGGTGGATGGCTGGGAGAAAACTACTGGACAGAAAAAAAAAAAGGCCAAGTAGGATCAAACAGACTAGTGGGTCACAGGAGGATAGGAGCCATCAGTGCCACCTAAGGAAAAGGTGTCCCAAATGTCGGCCACGTCATCCAAGAACTCTTATCCACTTGAAATTTCACTCCTTTTTTGTCATCTTAGCTTGTGGTCTGCTTTGGTGTGGACCAGCTGGTCAGTGAAGTCCATTTCATGGAGCTCTAAAAACTCATGAATTTTCAAATTTAGATTCTAGCTAGCCTTTCAAAATAAATTTAGATTCTAACCTTCAAATTAAATTTAGAGTATTATTCTAGAATTTTCATGCTAACTAAAATTCAAATGAAAAGGTGACTGGATTTCGGGATCCCCATCATGCTGCTATGAATCGCAAGTACTGCATACACCGGTAGAGAAATGTTCTTTACTCCCGGTTTAAAACCCTCTGTAGTCCAGGTTTTTCAACCGGGACTAAATATCGGTATCTTTAGTCCTGGTTCAAATACCCGGGACTAAAGATCGATCTTTAGTCCTGATTGGTGTTACCAACCGGGACTAGGGGTAACGCCAGTCTCATTCTTTTTTTTTTCTTGTTCTTTTGAATATTGATTTCACACCAATATCACCAAAATCACAAAATCATCACAAATTCTAAATCGAGATGCTCCCTACATCCCCAAATCAAAGTAGCAACATCACAAATCATAATATTCACATCACAAAGTGTCAGAAAAAAACATCACAAATTCTAAAAAAAAATACATCACAGATCAAATAACACAGATCCAGATCCAGATCCAATGAATCACAAATTATTTAAAAAAAAGAAAAAGAAAAAGAAAAATCCGGCCACCGAGCTCCCGCCGCAGGTTGTCTCCCGGCCACATGGTTTACCATTTTTTTTTCTCTCAAAGTAATTTTCGTTTTCAGACTGAAATTTTGTGTAGATAGCAACAAATACAATTTTGTCAAATGTAGAGATAAATTTTGCCAAATGTGTTTTTCTAGGAGTTTTTATTTGGTACGAACTTTGCTTCGTGGGAGGAGCGTACACGTGGTGGCAGGTGGATGGCTGGGAGAAAACTACTAGACAGAAACAAAAAAGGCCAAGTAGGATCAAACAGACTAGTGGGTCACAGGAGGATAGGAGCCATCAGTGCCACCTAAGGAAAAGGTGTCCCAAATGTCGGCCACGTCATCCAAGAACTCTTATCCACTTGAAATTTCACTCCTTTTTTGTCATCTTAGCTTGTGGTCTGGTTTGGTGTGGACCAGCTGGTCAGTGAAGTCCATTTCATGGAGCTCTAAAAACTCATGAATTTTCAAATTTAGATTCTAACTAGCCTTTCAAAATAAATTTAGATTATTCTAACCTTCAAAATAAATTTAGATTATTATTCTAGAATTTTCATGCTAACTAAAATTCAAATGAAAAGGTGACTGGATTTTGGGATCCCGTACGTCATGCTGCTATGAATCGCAAGTACTTCTACGTATGACTTACCACTTGGCTGGAAATGCTCCTTGGTGTGATGGGTGTGTGAAACAAACTCCAGCATTGCAATCTTGACATTGACGGCCAATTTATTGTTTCGGGAAAATGACGCACAATTAAGCAACTAACTAGTTCTTCTTTTTTCCCATACATCATGTACCACATCTTAAGAAGTTAGTGCGTTGAAACAAATTAAAAGATAACAGTGTGCGTGCAATGCCATGTGACCACACATGGATGATCAGTTTCCTGTCTAAATCCTGAATGTGGTGAAGGGGACAAACAAAGCTAGGAGTTGCAGTAACATTAAGAGATGGGTCAACTATTAACAGCAAGTAAACCGGGGTTAAGATCGATCTCTGCAGATAAAAGGACGATGGTTGAAAAGTAAGGGTCTGTTCATTTTGATGCCAAAAAAAACCTTGCCAAAATTTTGGCATAGTTGCTAAAATTTTGATAACTTGCCAAAATTTTGGCAGGATTTTTATTATAGTTACCAAAATTTGGCAGGAAATAAATATAGCCATTTTTTTAAAACTTTATCAAAATTTGGTAAGGCTGGGTACTTCTTCCTCCGTTTTCACGATGTAAGTCATTCTATCATTTTCCATATTTATGTTGATATATCTATCTAGATTCATTAACATCAATATCAATATGGGAAATGCTAGAATGGCTAGATTCATTGACATCAACATAAATGGTAAATGTTAGAATGACTTACATTCTGAAACAGAGGAAGTACCTAACTAACTGACTATTTGGAAAAAACTTTTCAGGGGTAATCTAACTCTAACATGTACTCCGGCGTAGTACTACCTAACTATACTTGCCTAATTAGCTAACCTATAAATATACGCATCTATTGAATAACATGGTTCTTAAATGCGGGGACGTCTCTACGAATTTGAGGCCCTAGTGCAAAATTTCAAAAGAGGTCCTGAAATTCAAAAGTCGTATGACCAAAACACGGATCTGGATCCTCTGCAGTTTGTACTGTCAAAGCAAGGTGCTACAATATTTTGCAGTAGCACTTGAGCACTCAGATTAAAAACGAATGGTTCAAATCATCCGGGGTACTGTAGCAACAATATTCTACTTTTTAGGGCCCTTTGAATCAAATGATTTAGGTAGGAATTTCATAGGATTCAAATCATATAGGAAAATTTTCTATTTGGCCATTTGATTCAAAGGATTAAAGTTTTCCAAATCCTATGAAGTTCCTATGGAATGACACATTGTAGGTGGATTTTGGAGGAGACTTAGCAAGAGCTCCAACCTCTTGAAAGATTTACTTTGAGTCTATCTCTCTCATCCGATTCCTATGTTTTTCTTGTGGTCCAATCAAACGATTATTCATGTGTTTTTCCTGTGTTTTGCAATCCTCTGTTTTATACTTCAATTCCTGTCAAAATCCTGTGTTTTCCTATTCTTCCGTTTTTTCAACCATGTGATTCAAAGGGGCCCTTAAGCTAGTACTATCGCATTCATGCTGTGGAGGTTGATAACAGGCATAGGATTATGAATGGATGGTGCAGATGTCTTCTAATGCAATTTACTGTAGCATCTCTGCATTTTGTACTCTAATGCAGAGGATCCTAATCCCCAAAACACACATTCATTAACCTTATGATCTACGGGAAATCATCATCTTTTAGTCTTTATTGAAATAAAATCTTTAATTATATCTTCGTATTTAATCCTCTTCATTACATAGTTTTCAAGCGCTCATGTGTTGGGTTAAGAACCTAAGATGATTATTTTTTAAAACAACACGCACAAGATAGTGCGACGTTTTGTATTGATAGAGGAAAAAAAATACAAGACCACAACCCTGAGAGGCTATAGCCAGGAAAAAAGAACAACAGCCACATCACGTATCTATGTTGTACATCCCTTAGTAAAAAGGTGGTATGCACGCACCCAATCAACATGCGCTTGCTTTCACTACTCACTTTGTCCTTTTGCCCTTTCCGGACCGCTACCTGGGTTTCCACAATAGATTCATGATTAAACCCCTTCTACTTCTTGTATTTTATTACAATTTTGATTGAGTGAGGGAACGCACGTCAAAGAAAAAGCGAACATTCAACAATTTTTCTTAAGAAAATTTAAAAAATATAACTATAGAATAATTAGGTTACATATAACTCGAATGTACGTAACTAGACAAAACGTGTTCTCGGCTAGTCGGCTAGCACCGCATGCAAGCAGTCCACTTAGGGCCCCTTTGAATCGCAGGAATGGAAAAACGTAGGATTCTGACAGGAATGTAGGTATAAAACAGAGGATTAAAAAATACAGGAATAACACAAGAATGACCGTTTGATTGGACCACAGAAAAAACGCAGGAATCGGATGAGAGAGATAGACTCAAAGGAATTTTTCTAAGAGGTTGGACCTCGTGCTAACTTTCCTTCAAAATCTCTATAGAATTACCCATTCTATAGGAATTTTAAAGGATAGTATAGGATTCAATCCTTTGTTTCAAAGGGTTTCATTGGAAATTTTTCCATAGGATTGAAATCCTTCAAATTTCCTACACTTTTCCTACAAATCAAAGGGGCCCTTAACAGGTTTGATTGTACGCTATTGCACGTGTTATTGCCAAAATACTACATCAATAATTTACGAGAAAATGAGTTAAAATCTATTATTGGAACTAGCTTTTACTACGAGTAATTTGCAAAGATTGTATGTTCCTGGTAAAAAGAACTAGAACGACTTCTATTTAAAAACACTTCCTCTATCCGGAAATATAATGTATCTATATTTTTAGAAAAGAATATATATTTTGTGCCACACATTCTATTACATATTATTATATTCATATCAAGTACTTTTTGTATAATGTTAATTCCATACAACAATCAATGATATATTATGAAAATAATAATAGTTAAAGTATACTGAAGGCCATATAAATAACTAATATGCTTTATATTTTGAGATAGAAAATAAAATCAATTTCACATAATTACATCCATTAGGAGGAAGCATGGAATACTGCTATTCCACCATCAATGATGTACATTTACTCCAATACTACGATAACCACCACTGAGATACATAAACATCAATTATCTTGGATACTATTACTATTGCTAGATCATTCCCCACCATATCCATGCCATATCCCCTGCTTCATGGTCTCAAAAGAAATCAGCTTTTAGCCTTTTCTGCTCTTGTACACAAATCTAGATATGTTTATGTCTAGATTTCTTTATAAAAGTTATTTTTTTAACAGAGGAAGTACATATTTGAGGAATATGGTAGGGTATACCGGAGACTACTAATGGGTGCGTGCTGGTTTCATAGCTAGCGCAGCTGCACACGCTCCCATCCTCTGCTAAGCTCTAATGACGTTAATTGGCACTAATTGTATTTTTCAGTAAATTTTTTTTAAAAAATATAAATAATTTAGGTAAAAGTTTTTTAAGAAATAGTTGAAAGATTTTAAAGTTTGAGTTGAAAGTTTCAAATCTTGATTTGATAGTTTTCAAATCTGAGTTAAAAAGTTCTCAAATCTTGATTCAAAAGTCCTTAAAACTAAGTTGAAAGTTTCAAATCATGGCTAAAAGTGAAGTCTTCAAATCTTAACTTGAAAGTTCTTAAATTTAGATTGAAAAGTTTTCAAATATGGGCTTTGGTTAATTTTGTTTTCACTTTTGAGTTTAAAGTTTTAATATTTTAGTAGAAGTTTGCTCATTTCCTTTTTAAAAAAATAATTTGACCGTCAAATTTTGACATACTCTCTCTCAGAAAAAGAAAATTACATATTTTTTCTTCTTGATGTGACCAGAATTTGAAACTCTAAACGAACTATATGCTAAGACCAGCAACACGACGTAACGATGCAACACAAAATTTAACAAAGTAAAAACTGAAAAGAACGATGCAATGGCACAATATGCTAGGTAAATGATACAAATTTTTTTGTCAGGTTATTTTCTGGTTATAGGTAGATAAAAACTCACTGAGCAATGAAAGCTCTGATATCACCTGATGAACCCTGAGATACTCTCGACACTCAAGTCAGTTGTTTGGCCCGATCTTTCGGTGAGTTGATGATAACTACGATTTAGGAGAAACGTTGACGACCCGACTAGAACCGTACAAGACGTTGTGTTGCGTCTTTACGATCGATACACCTCTCCATGGGTTATTTGATCTTGTCGGTGCAGATCAACCTTATTCCTGAAAGCAAATCGAAGAAACAAGCAAGAACAAGATAAAAGCAATATGATATTGTAAATAGGATTTGAATACAATTGATAAAGTGGGGTTCTGAAGAACAAGCAGGCGGACGGTCTAACCAACACGCGCGCTGCAAGCAAGTATCAATGGCGAAACTTTAATCTAACAAAACCCAATAAACCCTGAGGGCATACCTAACTATTTATAGGGGTGGGAGGACAACCTATGGGTGCCGAGGGTCATTCTCCACCTAGTTTAGGCGCACCCCACATGGCCCTACTTGGGCCGGGGTCCCAAACAAAATTACAAGCCCAGAGGCCCAAGAAAAGTGACGCAACACCTTGTTTATGTGGTTGCGGCCGAACGACTTGGAATTCGGAGATGAGATTAGATCCGTTAGAAAGATGACTCTGAGAGCTTTTTATCAAGTACTTACGGGCCGAAAATGGAGGTCGTATGCAGATTCGACAGCCGTTCGAAGTCAGCATTGTATCAGGTAGCCAAATCGGATTCCAGCACTTTTCGGACTTATCTTGATATCATCTTGTTCATCCATGATGTGAGCAACGGTTGTATTCATTATAGTCATGGTCACATCACTTCACATACATCGTACAGACTTGCACATTCTCTCATGACACACTAGCACATATTAGTTGTCTCAAATATAAATAAAGATGTAAACGGGTCGACCTACGACTTGATACAAATAAGTGGGTAACACTGTAAATAGGTGTAAACTAGAAAATCAGCGCGCCTGTTGACGCGCTTACTATATGACCATCATGTGTTTATCTTATATGACCATTAGTCAATGGCACATACATATATTTTAGTGAAATAAGTTGAATTATTTTTGAATTTGCTACAGGAGCTTCAAAGAACCTCTTACTGTGTTTTAGCTTTCAATGTAATCAGTATCTTATAATATTGTAGTGAAGTATGTTGTATTTTGAAAACAAAACACAATATTTCCTTTTTTCTAATGCTACTTTTTCTCATATATTTATTTTTCTATTAGTGACCCTGTAAAGGAGTAAGATGGAAAATACATAAAGATATATTTAGTGCATAATCAGATCACTGAGCTAGTTGGGTATTGAAACAACCGATGAAGAATAAGAGAGCAGACTTCTATTTCATTCTAGTTCAGATTTGAGAAAGTTATAGACTTCCCTTTCTTAACCTCTTCCCTCTGTTTTTGGTGCAGCACAAATGAGTTTTTCTTTTCTTTTTTTTCTATTAGTAATTGCTTGATTTATCTCAGTTTTTATAGTGCCATGTGGACCAATTACAATCCTGTAAAACTGCCGGCTTGAGAATAATAATATTTGATAAGAAAGGATGGAGCAATGGAAATTTTTTTAGTTTCCAAGGGAACAGATACCTGGGAAGTCGATGTATATGGAGATGTATGTTGTTCATCTTTTTTTATTTACTTTGTTAGGATTTTTTTTCCCACGCATATGAGGAACGGCAGATCTTCATTCATTTTAGGAGGGGCAACAAACTTTCTGGATCTGACATTTTTTTTCCTTAAAACTCCTTTTGAATATAAAATTTTACACATTGGTCCGTTGCACCAGCATCATTGATTTCTAATCGTACGGCTACAGGAGGGTTGGTGCACACACGCAAGAGCGTTTCTGGACTGCTGCACGCGCATGCGCAAGAGCATTCCGTCTAGCTATTTCCGCGAAGCCGGTGATGCCACGTGGCACCATTCTTCTTTGGATTTTTTTGCATGGAATTCGTATTATAAGATAAGATAGGTGTGTGGATACAAATTCCTTTCCAGAACATTATTTCCGATAAAAGTAACTATTCGCCAACAGGAAAACAAGAAAAGACTGGCCCGGAGTAGTAGTAAAACTTTGCAGCAGAACGTGACGTGTCCACTCGCACTACGTGAAGATTTTCCCCCTACCGATCTTATCCTCTACTACTGTATTTCACCTCCTAAAGTCACCGACCACTGGGCCCCACGAGACAGCCTCTAGTATTTATTTTCACATGGTACTAGTCTACCACACCGCACTCTATAAAAAGGCCGCCTCCTCTCCCCCCCTATCCATCCTCCATTACGCTTTCCTCCACCACCTAAACCGCACCGAACCCCGCTCGCACTTTCGCAGAAACACCCCTCACCGACCCCCGTATTTACATTAAAGTTACCTGCCTTTCCTCTCTTGTGGACCATGTGAACCGTCACCACTCGGTGGGACCGTTGTGTCAGTGTGCGTGACCAGTTAAGGGGTAGTAATGGGCCGGTGCGTACGGGGGGAGTACTGCGCGATTCGTGACGGATGCGGGCGACTTTTTTTTTTAATTAGAAAATTGTTTTCCCCCGACACGCTTTCGGGTTTTTTTCTCTGACGACTCACACAGCGGCCCGCACGAGCTGTCTTCCTTCTCCTTGAGCTGGTCTTTGATCTGTCTTTGGTGCGTAATGACAGAAATACCCCCTTTATCCTTTAGACACGCTGCCCATTTTCCCTTGCCCAGTTTTGACTTTTCTCATTTAGGCCATGACACGTTATTCATTTGAGCAAGCCATTTTATTCCTAGGAACAAAATGATGCTATTCGTCAACTTTGTAAAAAGGAAAAAGGTCACCGGATCTATATAAACCAAAACCTTCAAACTTAGGGTTTTTTAAAAGGTTGGATTAAAAAAACAAAGAAAAAGCAAAAACACTTAATTTTGCACACAAATAATCATTTCAGTAGACTGCAGAAAAATGCAGAAATCAGTTGAGAGAGATAAACATGATAGACGGTTTTTTAAAAGGTTCAAGATCTTACTAACTTTTCTTCAAAATCTATAGATTTTTCATTTTATAGAAATTTTAAAGAAAATGATATAATTTAATCCTTTCTTTCGAAGGCCTTCTTAGAAATTTTCCCTCTACGATTCAAATTCTCTAAATTCTATATGTTTTCCTACGAATCAAAAGACCGTATTTTTAACCCAAATTATATATACACATTAGGAAGTAAATGGTCACATGAAAGGGACCTTAGGGTGTGTTCGGACCCAAGGGTTCCCAACCCCTCTCCATCATATTCCGCGCGCACGCTTTTCAAACTGTTAAACGATATGTTTTTTAAAAAAGTTTCTATACAAAAGTTGTTTTAAAAAAATCATATTGATCTATTTTTGAAAAAAATTTAGCTTGCTTAATTAATCACGTGCTAATGGACTATTCTGTTTTCCATGCTTGAGTGATATGTTCCCATCCATTCCATTACAAGGTTGCTATATTTTGGAACGGAGAAAGTAGCATGTTTAAATGGATGATAAATAGAATTATTTATCTTTGGTCTGTGTAGTAAGATGAAATATGACTATCAAAAATAGATGGAGAGTAACTAATTGCACAGATTACGAAAATTTGCGAGACGAATCTTTTAAGCCTAATTGGTACATGATTTGACAATGTGGTGCTACAGTAAACATTTACTAATGATAGATTTATTAGGTTTAATAAATTCATGTCGCGGTTTACTGACGAATTCTGTAATTAGTTTCTTTAGTAGTGCCTGAACACTCCATACGACACTCTATATAATATCCGATGTGACATGCCAAAACTTTAACTTTACACCTGACACCCCCTTACAAGTCAAATGACTACGGATTTGTCACGTCCAAAATTAATGCGTACACTCTGCGAGCCCAAAATTAAACTCTCTGTCCAGACAGTTTCAAATCATGGCTAAAAGTGAAGTCTTCAAATCTTAACTTGAAAGTTCTTAAATTTAGATTGAAAAGTTTTCAAATATGGGCTTTGGTTAAATTTTTTTTTCACTTTTGAGTTTAAAGTTTTAATATTTTAGTAGAAGTTTGCTCATTTCCTTTTAAAAAATAATTTGACCGTCAAATTTTGACATACTCTCTCGAAGAAAAAGAAAATTACATTTTTTTTCTTCTTGATGTGACCAGAACTTGAAACTCTAAACGAACTATACGTTAAGACCAGCAACACGACGTAACGATGCAACACAAAATTCAACAAAGCAAAAACTGAAAAGAACAATGCAATGGCACAATATGGCTAGGTAAATGATACAATTTTTTTTTGTCTGGCTATTTTCTGGTTATAGGTAGATAAAAACTCACCGAGCAACGAAAGCTCTGATATCACCTAATGAACCCTGAGATCCTCTCGACACTCAAGTCAGTTGTTTGGCCCGATCTTTCGGTGAGTTGATGATAACTATGATTTAGGAGAAACGTTAACGACCCGACTACAACCGTACAAGACGTTGTGTTGCGTCTTTGCGATCAATACACCTCTCCGTAGGTTGTTGATCTTGTCGGTGCAGATCAACCTTATTCCTGAAAGCAAATCGAAGAAACAAGATAAAAAGCAATCTGCTATTGCAAATAGGAATTGAATACAATTGATAAACTGGGGTTCTGAAGAACAAGCAGGCGGACGATCTAACCAACACGCACGCTACAAGCAAGTATCAATGGCTAAACTTTAATCTAACAAAACCCAATAAACCCTGAGGGCGTACCTAACTATTTATAGGGGTGGGAGGACAACCTATGGGTGCCGAGGGTCATTCTCCACCTAGTTTGGGCGCACCCCACATGGCCCCACTTGGGCCAGGGTCCCAAACAAAGTTACTAGCCTAGAAGCCCAAGAAAGGTGACGCAACACCTTGTTTATGTGGTTGCGGCCGAACGACTTGGAATTCGGAGATGAGACTAGATCCGTTGGAAAGAAAACTCCGAGAGCTTTTCATCAGGTACTTACGGGCTGAAAATGGAGGTCGTATGCAGATTCAGCGGCCGTTCGAAGTCAGCAGGGTAGCAGGTGGCCAAATCGGATTCTAGCACTTTTTGAACTTGATCTTGATATCATCTTATTCATTCATGATGTGAGCAACGGTTGTATCTATTATAGTCATGGTCACATCACTTCACGTACATTGTACAGACTTGCACGTTTTCTCATGACGCACTAGCACATATTAGTTGTCTCAAATATAAATAAAGATATAAACGGGTCGACCTGCGGCTTGATACAAATAAGTGGGTAACACTGTAAATAGGTGTAAATAGGTGTGTGGATACAAATTCCTTTCCAGAACATTATTTCCGATAAAAGTAACTATTCGCCAACAGGAAAACAAGAAAAAGACTGGCCCGGAGTAGTAGTAAAACTTTGCAGCAGAACGTGACGTGTCCACTCGCACTACGTGAAGATTTTCCCCCTACCGATCTTATCCTCTACTACTGTATTTCACCTCCTAAAGTCACCGACCACTGGGCCCCACGAGACAGCCTCTAGTATTTACTTTCACATGGTACTAGTAGTACCAACTAACGGCTCCCTTTCCTGTCCCCACACGGCGCGATCGGGACGCGCGGCATCATCCCACCCGTTCGATCCCCCATCGGACGGTGGATCCGTCTCCGGTTAAAAAAATATCGGCCCGGGTTTATTATTATTAAACGCTCTCACGGCGTCGCGGCGCGCAGCCGGTGGGCGGTGCGCATACCATGTGACGGCACCGGGACCGGGTGCGCGTCTTCTACGGAGAAAAACTCTACGGAGTAGCCGCTGACTTGTGGACCATGTGAACCGTCACCACTCGGTGGGACCGTTGTGTCAGTGTGCGTGACCAGTTAAGGGGTAGTAATGGGCCGGTGCGTACGGGGGGAGTACTGCGCGATTCGTGACGGATGCGGGCGACTTTTTTTTTTAATTAGAAAATTGTTTTCCCCCGACACGCTTTCGGGTTGTTTTTTCTCTGACGACTCACACAGCGGCCCGCACGAGCTGTCTTCCTTCTCCTTGAGCTGGTCTTTGATCTGTCTTTGGTGCGTAATGACAGAAATACCCCCTTATCCTTTAGACACGCTGCCCATTTTCCCTTGCCCAGTTTTGACTTTTCTCATTTAGGCCATGACACGTTATTCATTTGAGCAAGCCATTTTATTCCTAGAACAAAATGATGCTATTCGTCAACTTTGTAAAAAGGAAAAAGGTCACCGGATCTATATAAACCAAAACCTTCAAACTTAGGGTTTTTTAAAAGGTTGGATTAAAAAAACAAAGAAAAAGCAAAAACACTTAATTTTGCACACAAATAATCATTTCAGTAGACTGCAGAAAAATGCAGAAATCAGTTGAGAGAGATAAACATGATAGACGGTTTTTTAAAAGGTTCAAGATCTTACCACTTTGGTGTCAATTGGGATTTCCACAGTGCTGGTTGACATATGATGTGAATATTGGATGGTCACTAGTCATTCAAATTCAATGGGGTTGTTTGTTTGATTACTGCCCCTGTAAAATTTTCAATATAATGGTAGGGTTCTTCCGTTATGAACTTACGATTGGTAATTTGATTTCACATAGTGCCTACTTTTCTTCTGGAAGACAGCCTAGTGCTTTTCTTGCTGGTCAAATACTCATGAATTCAATGGATATCCATTTTGATTGGTTATGATACCCTATTTAAAGCACTTGCTCATAAATCAACTCATGCATTGTCATCATAGTTCATCAATAACTGGAGAATATATGCCTCAACTCATCAAATGCTTGAAGGCATTGGGTACTGGGGAGTATGGTTTATAAAGCCAATACTTGCACTGAAATTGCCACCTGCTGTCTTCCTTGGTCTTGTTTTCTTCTCTTCAATTTGACTTTGCTATAGCTGATATATGGATATAGCTATGTCTTTCTTCCTTTTGATACAACAGTGTGAAATTGTACTGAATAAAGACTGAACTGGATGATGACTCATGACTTGCATCTATTTGTTGTATAGTTGTAGGTGCATTTTAAACATTTTTTTAAAAAATATCCTCATTTGGATTTATTTTCCTTTTTGGCCTATAACTCAACCCCGAAAGAGAGACAGTGAACCGCCTTTTCATTTTCTTTTATTACAGTAACCCTTTCACCTTTGTTTCCCGAGACCTGTTTCCCGAGAAAATATGATTTCTGAAAAGACCTTACGCTATAGCTGCATTTTTGTGTTCTTTGTTCTGAACTCCTCTATACATAACGACCAATATTAAAAAATGAATTAGTCGTAAATACGAGCAAGCCGTAGTCTAAGACTTATTAGAGCAGGTACAATGGGCATGTTCGGCTGCACTTTGCAGCCGCTGCGCTGTCACAGCTGTACATATAAAGTACCGGTGGTATAGGCTGCAACACAGTGCAAAATAAGGCAGCCGAACAGGCCAAATAAGGCGGTAGATGCTAGCGATAGGATGACCATGTCAGCGTTAGCTGGAGGTGAAAAAGGTGGTGAGAGAGATTAAGCGGGCGACTAATTAGTCGCTAGCTGCTCACACTATCCAATGCATTGCATTTAACTGTTCTTGCTGCATGCTTGGCAACGCAAGAAGCTGGGTGGGGTCACCCTCATTCTACCGCATGTATTTGTTCATGGATGATGGGAACTGTGTAGCAATAGAAGATATCATAATGTAAGTCATTTTAAATTTCTCATATTCATATAGATGTTAATGAATCTAAGCATATATGTGTGTTTAGATTCATTAATATCTATATTAATGTGGGAAATGCTAGAAAGTCTTACATTATGAAACGGAGGGAGTAGTATACCTATTGTATGCACTAGCTTATTAGCACTAACTATAAATTACTGATGTGGTTATTTTTATAGCCGTTAGCTGGCTATACTATTGACCTTGCTCTTAGTCTGAGTGAAAAAGTTTTACTACCAAAATCCTAACTAGTTGAGCTAATCAGTTAGAATCCTTACTTCAATAGATAACGAAACAACTGCAAATCGGACAATCGATTTTTTTCTCAAAAATTAGGCATTGTTTCACCTCTTATAAAGCAATGTTTTAGCATTTAGTGAGGATGTGAAACACAATCGGATCGCCAGATGAAATAATTTGCTTCAACATATGTAACAAATGATTTAAAGCCATTGAAACATCAACAAGATCCAAGTGAAATCGAAAAAAAGAAACACCCATGAAAAACCCCACACTTCGATCTAACTAGTGAAACATCCAGACAAATAGACTAAACATCAAAAATCATCTTAAAAAACACCAACTAGATCCATTTCTTTCTTATCTCCATGGTTAGCTAGATTGTTGGGACAACACCGCGTCGGTGGCGGGGGCTGCTAAGTTGGGGCTAGGGATCTTGTTGCCGCTGTCGTCGCCATAAACCACTGGTGGACTTTGGCTAGGCGGGGAATAAGGTGGCGGCATTCGGTGCCGTTGTCGTCGCGGAGAGGAGGCGGGAAGAGAAGTGTGCGTTCCTCGCGTGGAGAGAAATGGTAGAGAGAGAGGGGAAAGGGGAATGGATAGGACCGAGAGAAAGGAGAGAAAAGGGCGGTGAGGCGTGGTCACCCGATATTCTCTTTCTATAGCACCCTCGAATAGATACACTTCCATGCATGATTAGTGTCATTCTCGTGTGCTGCAAGTTCCTGATCCCCTCGCACGCACTAAATACCTCATATTGACGGATTGGGAGAAGTAGCCATGGCCAACTTGCGTAGAGCAAGGGACATGGTGTTGGACAATTTTTAGCAACTTTAAAGGGAACTATTGGAGCCAATTTTTTAAAAGGAACTATTAGACCCACTTTTTTAAGAGTACATCTAATTTTAGGGTTGGGTTTCATTTGGGGATTTTGTCACGCATGCTTAGGTTAAGGTGATAAGAGTACTATATCAGAAACAATCAGTTCAAGCCCTAAAAAACCGAAAACTTAGTGATATCATGGATATGCACCGTTTTCTATCTCTTTAAGCATGTGTTAGCCGTGAGTGGCACATTTGCGGATATTTAAATCTAGTGATATGTGTGCATGCACACTCCTATCTAGTTATTATATTATTATTATTATTATTATATTGAGCAATTTTGGGTATATCAATTGTAGCACGTTCTCTCCACCCGAGCTGTCCCATCCCGCTAGCACCACTACATATGATCCTGCCTTTTCTTCATCTTATTTTTCTATTTTTAATACTCCCATTACTGATTGCTGATAGTGACGAGTAATGATATACAGGCCCGATTCAATCCATTTCCGTTTCTATTTTTCTTCTCCTTATTTTGTCCATGGCCCACCCCTCAGCCTCTCCTGACAACGAAGCCCACGTTCCCCCTCGCCGCGCCGCCGCGCGCCGCCGCCGCCGCCGGCGATGGATCCGGCGCGCCGATCGCTGTCCGCCTCCCCCCATTCCCACCATCCCCGCCGCCTCGAGCCACAGGCACCCCGCGCCGCCAGGCCGCGTCGCCAGCCCGCGCCCTTCCGGTCGTCGGACCACCCCGCCTCCGCCTCCGCCTCCTCGTCGTCGTCGTCGTCGTCGTCGTCGACGCGGCGCCTCGGCGTCGATCTCCCGGTCCGCCACGGCGTGCGGCGTGGCGCGGGGCCGCGGGATCGCGCGCTCCCTCGGGCTTCATCTTCGGCGGCCGCGCGGCGGGGACACCGCGGCGCCCGGCCTCGTCGACGTGGAGGGGTGCTCGCCGACGTCGGCGAGCTCCTGGAGGCTCGTCCAGCTTCGTGTTCGGGGCGTCGGACACGAGGAGGAGCTTCTCGTTTGGATCCAGCAAGGCCGCACCGTCGTCGAGCTTCTCAGCAACGGTGGGGAGCTCACCATAGATGATCCCCGCAGTAGGCAAGGCGATGCTGATGTTTCTGGAGAAATGGTTCAGTTCCGGAGATGAGTACGGAATGGTTTTTGAGTCGAGCATTGTTCGTGAAGAAATCGAGCACCGCGATGAAGGGCTTGGTGCTCCTTCTCAACATGGGTGCGAGAGTACAGAGAGTAGCTGCTCACTAGTTGGTCAAGTGATTAGGCCATCGCTATGTACAGCAGAAAATGTTGCTACGCAATTCGCAAAGGATGAAGGCAAAATTTCTGCGATGGTGCTGATAGCAGGGAGAGTAAATCTGTTTTGTTTTTGGTGAGAATTCTGAGGAAAGGGCGGTTCACTACAAAAAATAACAGAAACTGAAATTAAGAAGGAGATTCAGTAGAGAAAAAGATTGTAGCATTTGGTTCTGTATCAGCTTGATGCCTCAGTTGCCGAAGGAAATGCTGACCGAGTCAGTTTTCAGGGTGCAAGCATGGATGTGGCTTCAAGTACGAGGGATCACGAGGAGTTCCACTAAGCAAAGCCTCAAATACTTTACCTTTTGGCCTTTGTAGTTCAGGATAGTAGTGCAAAGGTTTCTTCCCAAAGTTGTCTGATGAAGACGAAGCACTGGAGTACCAGCATCAGAACTTGGCGATTTGGGGTGGTTGATGAGCAATCCTTTACTGTACGTGACCACGATGCAGCGTCCAGAGAATATGGAGGGTTAAGGGTGTGAGCATGAATGAAAGAGCAGTTCAACAAGAGAAGTTCTCAGTCCACCAGTACTGCAACCACTCTTTATAAGTGATCAGGAAGCAGCTCAGAAGTAAATTTGCATTTGAAAGGAAGTCACTACTTCAGACTAGAGGACTCTGATAGCAGTAAAGGAAACTCTGGCACAAAGGAAGAAGAATGTTAACTGCTTTAGCCGCAAGCAACAGAGAGTAATCATGACAGAACAGTGTTTACTTCTGTGACAAACCTGGAAAATTCTAGTCATTCTGATTTCATATTTGCGCATCAACTGATCAGAGTAATTGCACTCACAAAGACGACCTAGCAAGAAAAAAATTGGAGGAATGAGTAATCATGCTAATTCTGTTGAAAGCCGTCCGTCATCTGCCTGGTTTTGCAACACTCAAGAAATTCAAGGCAGCAATACACAGATTTACCTGCTCAATGGACCAAATACAACAAGCAGATCCTAAAACAGTTACAGTGAGTGTAGGACCAGCAATTAAGGAAGACATTGGACATCAAGAAGACTGTGAAACATGGCGTATAAGGTTCTCAAATCAGCCTTTGTCTTTAGTCACAGGCTTTTTAATTATACACGTTTTGGCAT
>CM020178.1:16323212-16341723 GCA_009805545.1 Oryza longistaminata
ACTGCCATTTCTCTATTTGATAAACGTTTATAATATTGGCTCCTGCATGCATCGTTGTTGATCGAGTTGGTTTCTTCAGGATTTGAAGCGCCTTTGCTGAGGTACACTTCGTCCTTATTTTCTTTATCTCTTTGTCTTGTTCTTCCGTAGTTGTTCTTCCATTGCCGGTCTACATCGTTGTCATGATCATGTTTCATAGTTGTTCTCGTTTCCTCCATATTTTTTTTCCCGACAACAGTACCGAAAGGAAATCGACAAATGAACAACTACCCTGGAAAGAGACTGAATTTTACAAATCAATAGCGTGGATAACTGGTGATCTTCTATATATGTTCTTACTTTTTAAAAAATGATAGGATCTTTAGTCAACTGCCAACTCTCTTCGTCTTTCTATAGTGAGTTTGTTACTTGTGATAAAATCAACATAATATCAACAATATTGTGTATCATCCGTCCATTTTAAATCGTTATCCGTGCCGATTGAGTAGCCTCATATATATATATCCAAACATATATTTATCGGTTTGGGTTCACGAACCGGCACAGATGGTATGGTTCCAGGAGCATCTCACGGGGACTTGGTAATTAAGGTCGATGTTTTATTCTGAATTTAAACAAAAAATGAATATTGTGCCTATCCAAATTTTACTTTTTCCAGAATAAATTTTAATAACATTCAATTAATTACAACAATAATACGTCATTACATGTATAGTCATTAATTAATTATAATCCATTAAACATTACATCACATATACGTCATTACAAGTCGTACTTTTTGTCGTTACAAGAAACCAACAGCTATTTTTTGTTGAACAACTTGACAAATCTCTATGTCTTGTAGAAATGATTGCTCTTCTGTTTAGCCCTTTCTGTTTACTTTGTACTCCCTCCTTCCAAGAATCTGAGACTATTTCTTTTGATCAAAAATAAGAAGCAATTAACTCACTCACTATGTGGCAAAACCAATGAACATGCAACCAATAAGTATTAGAATGACTTCTTGATTTCCGATCAACAATTTAATTTAGCACATAGTGACTACAAATAGGATTTAGATTTTTGGAAAAACCAAAGAGGAGGGAGTATATAAGAGGTATATAATATTTGTTATTACCAATCGTCCAACATTTGAGGAGGATCTTGATGTTAGAGTAGATCATGTAATGCTAGACTAGGTTCTAGGTAGTGATGCTCTCTAATCGTTTATATAATTTAACTTTAACTCTCAAATTAAAATTGTATAATTTAATTTTAATTTTAGAGTTGATTTGAGAGGATTTTTTCCATCTAGTTGATTTTCAGCATTGGTGTTTAAACAACTAATTATGTATATTTATTATTTTTTGATTGCTTAGTCGCCTACGTTTATACTGTTTTTTTAAAGTACACCTTAAGGTGTGACAATAGAGATAAAGGTTAATGGTGGCTAGAGAAGTCATAAATTAGGAGGCAGGGAATATGTTAGGTGGGTTAGTGGCGGACGAGCATGTAGAGGTGGTGCCAGCCGAGTGGAGCAGTGAGAAAACCCATAAGAATTAGTGATAAAAAATTGCATATAAAATTTTTATGTGTGCTCTTAGCAAGCTAATGTTGAAAAATAAACTACAATAAGAAATATAAAAAAATAAATTATAAAATTAAGTTTTAAAATCTAAATCTAAATTTTGGCTGCATCTAATAAGCTGAAAAGCAAAACTACCGGTGGTAACATAAACTAGATATGGCCATAGTCGTAAAAGAAAATATAAGTAAGAAAGAAAATTGCCATAATGGTTAAACGGTCTTTCGATATATTCATGGAAAAAGAAGAAAGAGGGAGGAAGAGGCGAGTTCACAACATATATATAAAAGGTATGATTAAAATTTAGAGATAATTGAAGAATTTATTTAAAATAGTTCCTGCCGGAGGACACTCCCCATCGATCACTGTTCTTCCCTTTTTCTTCCCTCTTAAACCAGGCAATCCATTTCTATTATTATACTATTCTTATCATTTGCTTATTAGTGTATGAATCACATATAAAATTTGAATTTGAAAATAGTTGATTTTGAGGAGTTTTCGTAGTACTTTAATTTATTTTCTAACGTTGGTGTTTAAATCACTAATAAGAACATAGATATATAAAAAAAATCCCACGGATTACTTGTAAATGAGCAGTGAAAGTCTTATGACAACATACCGGCAATCAGACTCTAATCCTATGTCTACAAATAAGGATTCCTAAAGTTATATTGTTTGTTCTAATAATTATCTCTCATTTCAATATCTTCCTACTTTATCCTCAACCACCCTCACACTCCCAACCATCCCTCGTTAAATAAGGTTACCAAAATCTTTTTTCCTCACAGCCCGGCCTGTGCTTAACAGCTTAGGGGCCTGTTTGGGGGAGCTTTAGATTCTGAGAAACAGTTGTTTGGTAGCCAGCTTCTGAGAATCTGGAAAAGCTCTGAAACCTAGCTTCTCCAGCTTCTGACTTCTTAGTTCATTTTTCAGAATATGTAACTACATATTCTCAGAAGCTGTGGACTGTTTGGGAGCAGCTTCTAGCAGAAACAACTTTTGGGAAAAGCTGCAGCTGGGAGAAACTCCCCCAAACAGGGCATAGGAATACTGAAGCAGGGAGTTAGGTAGGGACGTAGGGTAAGAAATGGTATTGAATGGACATTATATTATCCATGATGCAAGTAGTTGCTAATAATATATACCTTTATTAATTTGACGCTTCTTATGAGCTTCTACATTAGATAGAAAAATCCGACCATTAATGTGATGGATAGTATTATCGTGAATATAGATCATGTTGAGAGTATGTGTTAAATAAATCGTGCAATTGAAAATAGCATAAGTTTTAATTTAATAATTATAAAATCTGCATTTAATAAATATGATATTACGCCTATTTTGGATTCTCAACTCAATGTTTTATTAATTTCATTCCAAAATTTGAAATTAATAATGAGACAGTTTTAGTTGATGTAAACTCTTCTCGTATATAGGCAACTAAAATTTTTAAAAGGTACTCTCTCTGTCCCATAAAAAACGAATTTATGACCAGATATGACACATCATAATATTATGAATCTGGACAGATGTATTGCCTCCGTCCCCAAAAAAAAAATATTCCTAGCATTCTGAGGTGGAATTAGTGGAGATGGAGAATGACTAAAATGCCCTTAATCATTGAAAAAAGTAGTAAGAGTGATATGTAGGTAAAGGGTATTAAAGGGATAAAACTTCTCGTTTTACGTGCTGAGGGCAGGTAAAATGGTAGAAGTTGGTTTTTTTTAACAAAATTCAAACTCTAGAAGTTGAGTTTTTTTTGGGATGGAGGGAGTATGTCCAAAGTCGTAGTAGGATGTGTCACATCTAGTATTAGGTTGGTTTTCTACGGGACAGAGGGAGTAACCAACATGTTTAACAAAATATTATAATTTTAATATTTAATAATATTTTGTGCAAATGCATGATTGATGACTAGTTAATCCACAGGAATGTTCAGGATCGACATGCCAACTACTCCCTCTGTCCCATAATATAAAGGATTTTGAAAGAGTAGTCATCAGTCTTTGGAGCAATGTGCAGAGGTAGGCTGACAGGAGTTGTCACTTTTCTTTCAGACTTTCAGCACGAATGACCTAAAGGGCCCCATCCCATCAGTCCTGCGGGCAGCTGATCAAGCATCCTGTCACCATACCACAGACGAAACACAACACTTTTCCACTCACTTTTATGTTTTCTGATATACATTGGTTTCCATTAATTGGTTGTTTCAGGTTCCCCTGATCGATCAGTGCATGCGTTCTTTTTTTTGTGTTTGCGCGTCCCTTTTGTTTGGCCAATTGTGCAATGCTAGTCCCGTGCTGTCGATACCTTCATTCACCCTCTTGAGGGTTCTTGCTACCGATTCGTTTTGGGAAAATATATGAAATATCGTCACACCTAGTTTTGGCCAGTAGAAGATCTCCCGGGGCCTATCAATGTTCTAACTTCCCGAGATCTTGTCGAGAGCCAGAACTATTTATTCTGGAAAAAGTTTATGTATACCCTTGAATTTAAGAACCAAGAGAATTTCTTTCTCGACCACCCTCTTGGATAATCAAGATGGAATAGATACAATAAACATTAGTGTGATATGGTAACAGAATAAATAGGCGACTAAAAATTGACGAAGTACCAACATGTCACCTTAGTCTCAAACATAGCTACCTAGAACAAGTAAAATATGATTTTTACCCTATTACTCCCCGTGCTACCCCTAGTGGGTCCTCACTCTACTAGTCATCTAGAAACCACACTACCCCTAGTGGGTCCTCACTCTACTAGCCATCCAGAAACCACACCCCACCCCACTCACAGTATCCTTAATCCCATCAATCCCATGCATTTATGAGGGGGTATTTTAGAGCTTTCATCCTAATCCTTATTCCCCTAAAATGCTAGTATTACAAAGTATATTGCTATGTTTTATGACAGAGGGAGTAACTTCTGTAAAAAAAAATTATAAGCTCACACCTAAGGCTATATGTTATTTATATATGGATTATTAGACATATTACAAACATTTGTTTATAGAGATAACTAAAATATTATATAAAAACAAGAAAAAAGCTTAGAACAAGTTATATACATAAGCACTGTAGTTTAAAGTTTTTGGAGAAATCGTAGTTTGACAATCATGATAAACTTAATCCATAAGTCCATAGGCTGAAAATAACCCAATCTTATTCGTTGCATATATCTTTTCCTCCTTTTACCATCTCCGCGTGGCAAAAATATAAACTATCTACTAGAATGGTATGAGCAGATCCATTCATTAACGAAACAGAAAAACATATGTTTCCAAATAATGCCTCCTTTTTTTTTTGTGAATTACTAATAATGCCTCCTTGGAGACTTTATTTGTTGAGAGAGCGAGAGAGAGAGAGAGAGAGAGAGGGGTTCATACAAAATTAAGAAAAATACTATACGTACGACTAAACTTGTCCGACTTGAACGACCTTAACGCGTGAGCTCGTGACTTAATCTCCGTATGACCAGCGTGTTTTGCCCACAATACTAAGTCACGTATTGAGTTGTTTTTAAACCAGTTTGATCGTACGCTGGTCTCGGACAAACAAGGTCGTACGTATAGCATTGTTCCAAAACTAACTATCGCTGATAGCTTATTTGATTGGACCTCTCTACAATGGTTCTCACATGACCCTATATATAGTGACATTATAATGTAGATAATTTTTGTTGGTTCTGTTTTAGGTTGCCACAGAATTTATTATTTCTTCCAAGTTTTCATTAATAAAAACACTTACGGGGAAAACACCAGTGGTGTGGTGGTGGAGTCGTGGGTGCACCGTGTATGACTCCACCCACCAGGGTTCAAATTTTGGTGTCCACGAATTATACCGCACGTGTAGGTGGATTTTCAACAGGATTTTAGTGAGATTAGGGATGCGCTGTTGGCTTCCGTCTCTTAGAGCATGTGCAAATACACTGTATATTATACAAATTTGAAAGAAGAATTTGTTATCTCAAAAGTGCTACTCGCTAATGAAAAAGAATACTGAAAAGGATTCCTCGACCACTTTCCTGCAATAATATTATCGATTCATCTCTTTGTCAAGTTGCTGATTGTTTCATGTATATTAATTAGCCGTTTCAACCACATCAATTACATTAACATATAAAACTCGATGTCAATTTTGTTCCTAGAATTGAAACATATATACTATGTTATAATATAAATTTGAAAAAAAAAATAATTTAATGTGTGGTCATTACCAATATGAAAACAAAATGTTGGAATATAAGAGCAAGCAATACAAATTCATTGAAACTAAAACTCGCACTAAATTCATAATAAACTTGAAAGTTTTATTATTGGGCAAAATTTAGGTTTATGCATGTGTAACAGTGTAAGTTTTAATAATTAGTCGAACGAAAAGAAGGGGAAAAAAATCAGGCGATTGACAAATAACAAAGTTGTTATCGTTTTTTTCCCATATAAATTGATCGAGATCATTAATATAAACGTGATCATATGCATTGTTTCTCATATAAATTAAGAGCAATGAAGCACATACACAGTCAAACACAGCTGCTAATTAATCAGAGAAAGAAAACGAAGCCGTTTAAAATTTTCGGAGAGACAAGAAATGTTACGATATACTATGGATGATACGTTGCGCACGAGCGCAATGTGATTCGTGATCGATTAAAATTTCGCGCATATGCTGCATGTATAGCTATAGCGTACCTGAACCGTCGAGGGTCTTCCCTGTCGATGGCGCTGGCCTGCGCGCCACCGCGTCGGGGCTCGCGTGCAGGATCAGGTACTCCAGCTCGCCGACGTCGCCGTTCGCCCGATGCTCCGGCTGCCGTAGCCAGCGGGTCGGGCGGCCCGGCGAGCTGCTTCTCGGCCGCCGCCCGCGAGAAGAACGCCGCCGCGGCGGCGTCCATCGCGGCGGACACCCGCGGCGGCACGCCGTGGTTGACGGCCCTGAAGAAGCCGCTCCCGGCGCACGCCCGCGCCACCTGCCGCGACAGCTCGCCGCGCCCCGCCGGCGCCGACATGTCGACCGTCGGACGACGAGCCCCGGCCGCGCCCGACAGAACACGGAGGCCGCCGCCGCCGCCGCCTCCCGGCGGCCGCATTCCGGCGCAGCAGCAGCCGGCACCACCATGGCGTTAATGTTGCTGCTGTGGCTGTTTCTGATGCTGCTCCTGCACTTGTGCTGTTGTGCAGATGGTGGCATTGTTGGTAAAGGCGATATATATAAGGAATTGGTTGTCATATGTGTTCATGTGGAGATTCCTGTGGAAATGCTGACCATAGGTTCTGCATTTGACCTGGTGTCCTTAAGCTCGATCGTAATTATTATGCAACTTTAGTTTAAGTGTTTTATATATAAACTTGGGAATGATCGATCAGACCTAGGAGGTAGCTAGTTAGACGGCCTCTCCAATCATCTGAATTGCAGGCCGTTAATTATTATATAATCTTATGCCGCTGGCTAGCTTGTGTACGTCCATATACATATAGAAAATTTTGGACACATCGGATGTTTGACACTATAATTAGAAGTATTAAACGTAGACTAATGACAAAACCTATTTCATAACACTAGACTAATTCGCGAGACGAATCTATTGTGTCTAATTAATCCATGATTAGCCTATGTGATGCTACAGTAAACATTCTCTAATTATGGATTAATTAGGCTAAAAAAATTGTCTTGCAGATTAGCTCTCATTTATACAATTAGTTTTATAAGTAGTCTATGTTTAATACTCTAAATTAGTGTCAAACATCCAATGTGAGAGGATACAAACACCCGTGGACGTCAACAACAGGATGATGATCTTATGTGGCTAGCTGTCAAATGGGGGCCTAAATTCTAGCCGACGTAAATAATCACTGCTTTTGCTTAAGGGTTGAGGTCGATCACCACGAAAAATGTGAACTTGCAATTTTTTTAGGGAGCCTCAAACGCGCTGTGTTTTTTTTGTTAGTCACTACTAGAGAACCCCACATCTCTCGGTTCGCAACCCCCTTTACTCCCGGGTAACGAACCGGGAGAGAGAATCCGGGACAAAAGATCGTCCCGGTTTGAGTCACCAAACCGGGAGTAAAAATAAAAACGCCACGTGACGCTTTCTGTTTTCTTTTCTTTTTTTTATTGTTTTTTGCTACTTTTATATTGATTTCACACCGAGCTCAACCACACAAACAAAATCATCAACAAATTGACATCACAGATTCATCTGCAACTTCATAGAAACATCTAAAAATCATCCACAAATTCACATCACAAAATCATCCACAGATTCACAAAAACATGTAAAAATCACTCACAAATTTACATCACAAAATTATCCCCAAAATCATCCCAAAATCATCGCCAAGTCGTCGCTTTCGGATTGCCCGCTGCGTGTGCACCGCCGCCAGCTGCCTCCCATCCGCGCCGCCTCCTCCCGGCGCCCGCTGCCTCCACCGCCGCGCCATCGCCCGCTCTCCGGTGCGCGGGCCGCCGCTCCCTCCACCGCCGCCGCAGGCCACCACCGCTCCGCCCGGCCCGCCAGACGCCCGCTCGGCCGCCGCCACTACTGCCCGGCTGCGCGCCACTCCAGAGAGGGAATGGGGAGGAATGGGAGGGGAAGGGGAGAGGAAGGGAAAGAGATGGAGAAGGAGATGGAGGCCAGCGCTTTTAATGAGGGGAGGAGAGAGGAGATGGCGCTGTTTAATGAGAGGAAGGGGAGGGATAACCGGCCGATAAGATCGAGATCGATGGCGTGCGGCTCCGGGTGCTCTTTGGTCCCGGTTGGTATAAACAACCGGGACAAAATGTCTACTTTTAGTTCCAGTTGTTTATACTAACCGGACTAAAAAATAATTTGGGTCTGTCTCAAACCTAACAACTTCTGAACCGGGACTAAAATATTTTTTAGTCCTGGTTGGTAACACCACCTGGGACTAAAGATCAACATTTTAGTCCGGTTCTATTTCCGGTTCCTATTAGAATCGAGAACTATTGGTGAATTCGGCCGACCCAACAAAGATCACTTCTCCAGTAGTGAGGGTTGGCAACTAATCCCCGCACAAACAAAACAGAGCGACTCATTAGCACGTGATTAATTAGGTGTTAGCTATTTTTTAAAATGAATTATATATAATTTTTTAAAAAAACTTTTGTATATAATTTTTTTTAAAATACACCGTTTAATAGTTTTGGGAAATGTGCGTGAAACTCATCAAACGAACTCAGCCAAAGGCTGCGTTCGTTCCGTTGCGCTGGGAATTAATCTCTTCGGCACGTAAAACAGAGCGATTTATTAGCATATAGTTAATTAAGTATTAGCTTTTTTAAAAAAAAGGATTAATGTGAATTTTTTATTAACTTACATACATAAAATTTTTGTAAAAAATACACCGTTTACTAGTTTATAAAGAAGAGCTTGAGTTGAGAAAGCCAACAAAAAGAATACAACCATATATAGAAGTAACCATAAACTAACAGCGTTGCAGTGGATCATCCAAATCCTGAAGACTGAAGAAGCTGTCAATTTATGGTTATTAGCTAGATAGGTCCCTCTATTGCCGTCCTCAGCTAGTTTTAGCCGATCTCATATTTGTTTAAGCAGCCGGACTGCGAGCATATTATGCATAATATATTTCTGACGGCTGGGTTCTTGCACTGCCATGCATCTGGTCGATGAGTCCATGGCATGCATGAATGTGTGAGTATATATTGGTGCTTCAGATGACAGGGCAGGGGAAAGGGAGAAGATAACATACTATATATTATGCATTCACTATCTGTACCCAAAGAGAAACCCTGTCCTCACTGTTAGCCTGTCCAAGCTTATGCTGGTTTGGCGTTTCTTTCTCCACATTTTCTTGTTACTGGCCTGCGAGGCTGCGAGGATACTGCTTCTTTGCTCTTATTTTTTTTTTCTTCATTAAGAAATGGACCTGTCTGTTTCAATAGCCGACATATGCGTTTAAGAAATCTGTGTCAAGCTTTTGCAACCGGCCAATGGCATTATTAACTCCTCCTGTCGCAAAATATAACTATCTTTAGCCATGTATTAGATACTCCCTCCATCCCAATATAGATACTCCTCCATCCCATTTTAAGTGTAGTTGTAGGTTTCCGTGTGTAATGTTTGATCGTCCGTTTTATTTCAAAATTTTAGGAATTGTTTTTTTAAAAAAAGTTAAATCACACATAAAGTCTATTTCATGTTTTATCATCTAATAACAATAAAAATACTAACCATAGAAAACAATCTGGATTGCCAAACATTGGAGGAGGAAGTATGTTATTTTTTATTAAAAAAAACTATAGTTTGTTTGCTATCAAGCGATGTATATATATTGTAACGAATTACCACTACTTGAAAACCATTTTCCTAGATGAGATACTACCAATCTACCATTTTTCTAGTTGGACTAAAAATGTGTCCCCATCGGTCCGCCTGCAAGATGGGAAGGGGAGGCTAGATGGCCACGCGCCTGGGAAATTGGTGATAGCATAATGTGAAGAAACACACTTGTGCAATGGCATTTTATGAACTTGCATTTTTCGATTGCAATTTGTAAAATCAATTGCTTGTTAATGGAAATATATAATATAGAGGTATTCCTCATTTTCCTACCAAGATAAAAAAAAAAGTACATGTATTTTGGTTCCAAAATTGTACTATACATCGATCAGTAATGGAAAATATGACACGATATCGTAAATTTTGATCGGTGATCGGTGATAGCATAATTTACGACGGAGTGTCACTGGTCCAATTTTCTTAGATTCCAGTGGCATGTGGCCGATATCGTCAGTAAACAATGACATTTATCTAAAATGACATATTCATAGTGGCATGGATCCTATTAACCCTTTTATTTAAACCAATCACTTGTATTTTACGCTGATTTATCGGGGCAGATAGTGGTTGTGTGCTTCGTGCGACGTGGGGAGGAGTGGACTTTTGTAAGTTTTGGGATATACTCCGATCCTGATATCCTACATTTTTTAAAACCCCAGTCTATGTTTTCTGGGAAGAAAATGGCGTGTTTTAGGTCGTCTTTTGTCTAGGTTTACAAGCCAATTTGTAATTCAAAAAGTCTAAATTTAAAACAACAGCTTTTTCATTTGTTTTTTTCCTAAAACCATAAATCACTCTATCACTCCCCCGGCGAGGGAAGGGCTCCTCTTCGCTGTCACAACCTGTTGGGTCCCAAACTAATGATTCGGAAAACCGACATGTTTAACTGTATCAAGCCCTGGATCAGTAGGTTGATACAGCTTCAATAATCTGGATCGTCTTTGCATACATTTAGACATAGCTTTGAGAGAGATATATTACATAAAGTAATAGGGTATTACGAGATTCTGGCTAACTATTACAGCAGAAGCTTTAAAATGACCTAACTCTGTTGTTTTACTATAGACTTAAACCATTTAAATTACCTAGACTTGAAGATTAAGTTAAAAGGGAACTAACTTATGTGATTGAACTCCCAGCATCAGCAGAACTCCAAATAGACTCTGAAAAAGGTGATTGAAGCAGGGTGAGTACAAACGTACTAGCAAGCTATTTATATCAAATAATGAATGCATGAAGTAGTATTTAAGTAGATCTAGGTTTACTGGCAGAAAGCTGAGAATAAAGAGGAAGAAAGCCTGGATGTCTTTATGCAATAGTATTTAGTAAAATCTTGAGTTAAGTTTCTAGCAAATACCATATGAGTCCCGATACTCAATTCCGTGAGCACGGCTATTCGAAATAGTTTCATGAATACTCTACCAGTAGATGTACGCTTTACACCGCAGTCCATGACTTTGCCAATATTCATTAGCTTAGTCATGCCCAGTATTAGGTTACTAACAATAGTGGCACTCTTTCCATGAACTCTAGTCCCCATGCGCTCTGAACGTAACGTTATCAGCAGCGAGAGGATTCTGGGTCTCCGAGGTTTTAGAGACGAACTGGTTGAGAGACCCCTGTCATCTCAATCAGGTTTTCACAATACACACACCTCAGCGATCGCAATAAAGATATTTACCTGCGCCTCGGTAAATATTCACATTTGCCCGTTCGCAGGCAATAGTTTGCCTCCTTTCGCGAGGACTTAGATAAGAACCACTGTACAGAGTACACATTGTTAATTAACTAATAACTAGGTCTGTCCCCATTCAGAAGCTGCGGTCGTAACTTGTTCCGTTTGACATAAGTATTTGGTGGCAATTATATCGATCGGAGACAGTACTGCCACCCACCGGAAATCACAAATCTTACGTACGTCCAATCTAAGTTCATTAATTTTATGCATATTCTAACTAAGCATGACTAAGCAAAGGCTAGCATATAAGCTGGTTCGCTATATGTTCAGATTATGCATTCAAATCTATGTATGTAGTGCATAGAATGAATATAGAATGGTAGGGCATTTATGCTCAAAGGAAGGAATATAACTTGCCTTGCTCCAACGCAAATAAATCCGAAATAGGCAACCTATATATCCGATGCTCGAAATACCACAGGTTGCCATCAGAAATAAAATAGACTCTATTAAAGAACAGGAGGAACCAAATTCAATGAAAGTCATAAATAGCAAGAAAACGATAAACAACTAGAAGGGCTAGGGTTAGGGTATGGTCTATTTCTTTATATAGGGTATGGGACTAGTTTTATGTGGAGGTTTAGAAGGTTGGACGCTAGAGGGGGTTAAGCAAACTACTGTCGCTTATATTTTATGTGAAGGCCTTAGTAGCTTGGAGAGAAGGGGATATAAATGGTTGGCGAGTATGTGGCTAATGTGGGTCAAGATTAGGCTTTTGGTAGAATAGTGGCTAAGGTTTAGTTTGTTCCCGAGTCGATGCTGAAAGAGGATGGCATATCGGCTCGTATCTCATGTTTAGGCTATGAGTAGTTGGAGGGTAATGGCTAGTATGGAGTTTGGAATAGCAGGCTGGCTGGCTAGGTTTCATTTGATTAAGCCGATATCGAGTAAGATGACTATCGGCTGGGATTAGAGTGTTTTGCTAGTCGTCATTAGATTGGGTAGTATGACGACTAGGTTTGGTGTCTAGCCGATGTCAGCAGACAATATAACGGCTAGAGGGATAGGAAGTTTGTTGTAGGTTTAAACGGGGTGGAAGTGTTACTCCGACAACCGTGAAGTGGCGGCGGAGCGGCTAAGATCACACAGAGCTGAAGAGCAAACTGTGTGGCGTACAGTGGAGGTCGAGGGAAATAGTGAAGCTCTGATCGTATAACGCATTGGAGGCGTAAGGTGTCAGAGAGCAACACTCCGACCTTAGATTTGGGTTTTGTCGACTTTACAACACGGTTCGACGCGTCGGTCAGAAGACCGGTCGAACGTCCCCATGGAAGGCGTAAAGTTCCAACGGTGGTTGTTTAGTGGCAAGGGTATTTTTGGGTAAAAGGAAATATTTGAAAGGCAAATATAGATTCAAATGGCTTAAGGAATTTCAAATGGTAAAATAGCAAATTTGAATATCAAATATAGCTTTTGAATTTAGATGAATTTAGGTCCAAGTTTCATCGGAATCGGATCTATGGTTTAGGAGATATGGGCTTCTAAAGATTGGGATTTGAATTAATCTAGAAATATAAAAGTTACTGTGCAGGGCCCACCTGTCAGTATCTTCTCTTCTTTTTCTTTCTCTTCTTCTTCTTCTTCTTCTTCCCGTGTTCTCTTCTTTTCTTTTCCTTCCAGCCACACAGGAGAAGAGAGAAGGGGCGCCGGTGCCTGGTGGCCGGGAGCGACGACGTCGGCGGCCACGCGTGTTCCCGAGCAACACGCATCCAGGGAAGCGGTCGTCTAGCGAAGGAAAGAAGGGAGGAGGCCGGAACGGCTGGGGAAAAGCTTATCTCCGGCGGCAAGGAGAAGTGGCGGTGGTGGCTTATTTCGAAGGGGGAAAGGAAGGGGAAGTGGGGAAATGGTTTGCCTCGCCGAGGCGAAGTTGGTGCGCGGGGGTTTGGCCAGTGGGGCACCGGTGGGGAGATCGACCGGTGGCGGCAATGGCCGGACATGAGAGGGAGAGAGAGGAGCTCGGAGAGCTCGAATGGTATGGAGGGGAAAAGGGGCGCCTCGCTGGGTATTTATACGGCGTCGAGGTCGGTTCTTCGAAGGCGGTTCACAAGGGATAAAGATGAGGAGGATACGGCGCCCGGTGGAGTGGAGGAGAAGGCACGGCGCCGTTACTCTTGTTCGGAGAATTGGGCGAAGAATGGCGGCGCGTGCACGTGGCAGCTGCCTGTAGGGCTGGGCGCGGCGGCAGTGGAGAGGCACGGCACGACGACGGCCTTGGCGTGGTCGGCAGTTGACAGGCGGCGGCGGCGTGGGAAGAAGACGACGGCGCCGGTTTTTGCTTGCTTAGCAGCGACGGAAAGGGAGTTGGCGGCGCGTGTGCGTGCACAGCACGCGCGCTTGCGGGAGGGAGGAGGGGCGGCTCGGCTGGAAGCTGGGCCGTCTAGGCCGAGAGGGAGAATGGGCCAAAGGAAGAAGGAAAGAAGTTTCGGCGCCTAAGTACACAAAGTGAAGAAGTTCTAGTTTGGATGGCAAAGGTTTTGCAAGGCAATTTGAATTCAGAGAGAATTCACAGAGAGATTTCTTAATTTTTATTTGAGTGGCAATATTTAGAAGTGGAGTTTGAGGGAATTTATTGGAAGCACTCAAAATAGGAAGAGAAACTAATAATAGTTCTCAAATATTTCTGGGGAATATACAGAAGGAATTAGTTTGAAGGAATGGATAGGATTTGAATTCTTAAAATTGGTATATGTATATTTGTGGCTAAAAGGGGAAGTTGAGTAAGAGAGTATGAAGTTGGATATTCTTAGCACAGAAGCAATTATTCCACAATATTTTGCATAATACTATTCTTGTGCCAAAGAGGAAATCAAGCCACAAATATTAAATTTGGTGCTAGATCAAAAGGAAGAATTTGGATATTTGGATTGAGAATCAAAGGATGGGTTTAAGATCAAAGAGGGCTAACAATTAATTCTAATAAAATTGGAATCGCTTTGGTTTAGCTTCTAGCACAATATAGGAAAAGGGTTTCTTGAAGCCAATTAAATTCATACTAGTAAAAAGGGTTTTTTCACAACTAAATTTAAATAAAGGAAATTTAGGCGAAAGAAGGTTTAGTTAAAACCAAATCAAGAAATATTTTCGAGATAAATTTTAAATGAAAGTCACAAAGGCTTTTGAATATCAAAGAGGGATTTTATGCAGGTTAAGCTTTAGGAGGTTCTTCGCTAATTATAATTTTCCTAAGTTTAAAAGAGGTTATTAGAACATAAAAACCCGGCAAATGATGCAAGATTAGAAATAGCTAATTTTCAGTATGTTACACAACCCCCATGCCACGCTGCGGCGCCAATGAGAAAGAGCCTTTCTTTCGCTGGCTTCTCCTCCCTAGCGCTGTCCCGCCCCTCTATGAGGACGCCACCGTCCGCCGCCGTCGGTGCTCACGCACGCCGCACCTCCTCGAGCGAAATCTCAATGAGGCAGACAAGGCAGCCGAGCGCCTTGCTGCCGAAGAATGTGCACGGTCCCCTCATCGCTTAGGTGACAGCTAGTCACGTTCTTCCGTGTGGCAATTGTCTTCATGTCCAAAATTCGGTCTTGTCCGTATGCATCCCAATGGATAATTGTCCATCTGCTTGCACCGGAGACAAGGAAAGTGAAGATCGGAGTTCGACGAGGGCAACAATGGCCTGTGCTCCGCCTCCCCGCGAGAGTTCATCAATCCGCTGACTGCTGCAATGACGTCCTCGCAAGCCTACATCGATCAACGCGTCGTCGTTGACATCCTTGCCGCGGCGCTCACGGAAGACGGGAGGCGATACGCCCTTTATCTGCGTATGCCCAATCGACTTCCGAAAGATGGAGTTTAGAGATGGAAAGAAGAAAGAGAGATGGGAAGATGACCCTACATATAGTGCCCACTGTTTTTTTACATGTGTGTTATACTGTGGCAGAAACACGATCAACCGTCCATATATCCCGGTAAATTTTTAGTTGGATGATGTAAAATATCCGGTTTAAAGCTTATAGGGTGTATTTTTAGACAAAGTGAAAGAGTTTGAGGGGTATAAATGGACCTTAATCCCAAACTTGTTTGGTTTATGTAAAGGTAAAAGTATGATTCAACATTAAAACTTAAGAATTTTTTTTTACAGGGGGTAAACTTAAGACTTTAAATTCAACTATATATAAATCATAATCATATAAGCTAAAAAGGATAACTTAAAATTTCCTCAAAAGAAAAGGATAACTTAAAAGCCTAAATCAATCTAAACAAAAAAAAAAACCCCCCTCAAATATGTCTCGAGGCGGGGGTCGGCTGATACGCGCACAGTGCGGGTCAGTCTCACCCCTCTAGTCTCTTCTCTGTATCTACTATTATCATACGTATATTACATATTATAATACACACGTAATATACATATGTATATACAGTGATATATATAGAATATTATGTTTTTAATGGCATAAAAAATAATATATTCACATATATAATGAGTTTATTATACGATGTATATCAATATTTACGGTTGCAATGGTATTGCGATACATATACAACACTTTATATGTATATATACGCTAATATAACTTTAATAATTAAATGTAAAAAATCACATTCACGTGATAACAAAGTTTGCATACGCGTATATAACTGTTGTATATCGCATATATCAAACCTTTGCATACGCGTATACAAGTTTACAACACGCATACAAACATTATATAGCGTATACAACTTTGCCCAAGCGATATACTTTTGTATACGTACGAATATAAACTAGCTTGGTATACATTACGAAAGTTGTATTCATACATCTTATAAAAACCCGAAAAAAAAAACACAGAGAGAAACGAGAAAAAAAGGATAAAACATTGAACAGAAACGGAAAACGGGAAAAACAGAAAAAAAAAACGGCAAAAGCGAACGAAACGAAAAACGCGGAAAAAAAGGGGAAACTCGCTCTCGCTGCAGCGGCGCGTCCGCCGCCCCGTCTCGCGTCGCGACACGTGTCCAGTCGCGCGGGGAGGGGCGCGCGCGATGATTGCGTAATAGCTTCTCGTCTCGAGGCAAACACGAAGCCTTTTGTATCCAGAGTTTCATGGCGCCCTAAAAAAAAGATTCTCTATGGGGCCTAAACTCTTGTGTGCAGATTTCAGCCCACGTCCACGGCCACGGAGCTTATTTCCCACCACCAGTTGACTTGAGCCGCCGCCGCCTGCCGCTATCATCACTGGAGCGGCGACGCGGTAGCTGGATGGATGTCGGCGGCTTGCCGACCAGTGGCGGTGCCGAGCCGCAAGAGCGCTCGGCGTACGTGGACGGGAGTAATTTCCGATCCGTGGAAGGCGTGCACAAACCCGGTTTTGCTAACATCGCGTGCGCCGCGTTGTCAGCGCGCATTCCTGCCCACAAGGCCCACGCGCGGCGCGAGAATTTTTTTTCCGTTAGCGCCGGTTTTTCGTTTCTCTTCTTGTGTTTTTTCTTTTTCGTGTTTTTCTTTCGTTTTTCTTTTTGCGCTTTTTTCATATTACTTTTTTAAATCTTTTAGCACACGTGTTTTTTTACAATGTTTTCAGCTTGGGAAAGTTTTTTAAAACATATTGACTTGAAAATTTTTCAAATATCTGGCCTTGAAATTTTCAATCTCGAGTGAAAAATTTCAAAATCTGAGTGAAAATTTTCAAATTTTTTCAAATCAGACTTGAAAGTTTTCCAAATCTCGAGTTGAAAAGTTTTCAAATCTCGAGTTGAAATTTTCAAATCTCAAGTTGAAAGTTTTCAAAATGTTTCAAATCGCGGACTTGAAAGTTTTTTGAATCCTCGAGTTGAAAGGTTTTAAAATCTCGAGTTGAAAATTTTCAAATCTCAGGTTTAAAATTTTCAAAAAATTTTTCATCCGGACTTGAAAGTTTTCGAATATCGATTTCTCGAGTTGAAAGTTTTCAAATCTTGAGTTGAAAGTTTTCAATCTGATAAAGTTTTCAACATCTGAGTTGAAAGTTTTCAAATTTTGACTTTAAAATTTAAAAACTTAAACAAAGTTTCAAATCTAACTTAAAAATTTTTTAATCCTGGCTAGTAAAAAAATCTCCAAAAAAATCTTCAGAATATTTCCTAATTTCTATAATTAGTATTAAGTAATATTAACTAATAGATAAGGCTTAAGAGGCTTAAGAGGGGGAGGGAGTGCCGCTAGCAGCGCTTACGCGCTAGCTAGGAGCCCCCTGCACCCACGCGTACTACGTGCCAGTAACGTTACCGGCTCCACTTTTGATATCTCCGCTGTTTTGAGTAGGAAAGTACTTCATTTTCAGGTCATCGGAATCGCTGGGAGTCGTTTGACGTTGCACGGTCTTTCCGGTATCTGTAGGCTCGAGCTATTACTTCCCTCCGTCCGAAAAAAAGCAAACGTGGTTCCCAGTGCCACGTTTGACCGTTCGTCTTATATGAAATTTTTTTATAATTAGTATTTTCATTGTTGTTAGATGATAAAACATGATTAATACTTTATGTGTGACTTATCTTTTTAATTGTTTTTTTATAATTTTTTAAATAAGAGGACGGTCAAACGTTGGAGGCACGGAAATCAGGGGTTTGTCTTTTTTGGCGGAGGGAGTTAAGCTGCAGCTTGCGAGATCAAGCCACTACCGTACAAAAGTCACTGCGCACATGACAGTACACCATCTCTAAGTCCTCCATTTGAGTGTTCTGGTAGTGATTTCGGAGGATTTCAAATTCCCCAATATTTTTTTTATAGAACCCTGTGGTTTCTAGAAAAGGAAAGACATTTTTTTGGTAGGATTGTATTCCGACGGCTTAATTTTCATATAAGAAAAATAAGAAAGAAGGTTTGATCTTTTGATAATTTTCTTCCTGTGGGATTAAAGAAGAAAAAAAGTCGCATTTTCACTCCCCCCAATACTAATTCAGTCCTTGGGTTCATTTAATC
>CM020178.1:16352759-16375181 GCA_009805545.1 Oryza longistaminata
AGCATATTTAGGTGCTTAGGAAGAAGGATATCATAATCCGTGAAAATAGAAGCAAAGTGAATATGTCCTGGTTAACATCATGACTTGACATCATTTTCATACTATTTAGATATGAAGGCGTGTCCTCATTTTCCAAAATGAATTGTTTCATTCCTGCAAGATCCTCATCCCATTGAGCACTACTAGTGGTATTGACTGGTCATACTAGAATTATGTGATATCTCATATGCGGTAGTAAAAAAGATGCCCTATAATTCCTTTTCCCTGTACATCACCAACAAGAATTTTCGAATTAATGCAGGTCACTATGTGCCACAGCTTGCAGACCTTGTCTATGAGAGGAACAAAAACAAGAAGGCCAACAGATATATCAAACTGAAAGGGTTCATTGTGAGTACATCCATTCACTGATTAGTTTTCCAGTATTGCTGGTTTGGCTTCATTCTTTCATATTTCAAAACTGGATGGCAATATTATTTGGTAAAGTCCATTTTAATGGACTCAAAAACTCTTTGTTAAGAATTCGAGAGCTGAAAGTACATTTAAACTATAATATTTTAGCAACATATTGACAGTAATGATGATGCTTTTTCTAGATAATGGTCTTTAATTTAGATAAAAATCAGTGGACATCAGAAAAGAACATTTCATCTATTATTGAAGGTCCAACAGGAAAAATAAAATCTTGCAGTTCTCGAAATAAGTTCTAAACTTTCTGGAATCATAACATTGGTACTTGGGCCCAAATACAGGTTGGTAATCCACTTACTGATGATCAGTATGACTCAAAAGGTCTTGTTGAATATGCTTGGAGCCACGCAGTTGTGTCAGATGGAATTTATGAGCGCGTCAAGAAGGTGTGCAACTTCAAGATCTCAAACTGGACGAATGATTGCAATGAAGCCATGAGTAGTATTTTCAGACAATACCAAGAGATTGACATCTACAATATCTATGCACCCAAGTGCAATCTTGCTCAAACATCAAGAGTAGCTGCTTTCGATCACGCACTCGAAGCAAGCGATCAGGTAGATGACAAATAGTTCAAATTAGTTCTGCTTCTGAAATTCTAAGGCTTGTTGTTTGACTTGGTAGGAACAATTCAGTAGGAGGATTAGGATGTTCTCAGGATATGACGCGTGCTACTCATCATATGCTGAGAAGTACTTCAACAAGCCAGACGTGCAGAAAGCATTCCATGCAAATGCAAATGGGATGCTCCCTGGAAAATGGAAGGTTTGCAGGTGAATTGGCTTCTTTTCTTTCTTTTTTTTTTTAACTTAAGAATCGGCTTAAATTTCTTCCACTAAAAATATTTAGAGTGGCAACTGTAGATTTGTTAAACTCTTAAAGTTTTATATTTTCTTTTAAATCTGAAGTCCTTCTCTATTGCATATTCAGCTATACATATACGAGGGGCATATATGGACCCTTTTTGGGCCTAGAACCACACACACATGTACACAGCCCACACCCACAAATATACACTGCCCAACAGTCCCCCTCAAGATGGGCGATAAATATCTATCATGCCCATCTCGCTACATGACGACATACACTATTTAACACCTAAAGCCTTCGTTAAACAATCAACCACTTGTTCTCTAGAATTCACAAAGTTTAACTTCAAGGTTTTGTCATCTATCCTTTCTTTAATAAAGAAGCGATCGGTCTCCACATGTTTTGTTCGATCATGTTGGACTGAATTGTTAGCAATATTAATGGCTGATTTGCTGTCGCACCATAACTTCATGGGAATGTTTATCATCAACTTCAATTCAGTTAGAAGATCTCTTACCCATAACAACTCGCTCAAACTAATCGACATTGACTTGTATTCTGCCTCAGCAGTTGAATGAGACACCACCAATTGTTTCTTGCTTCTCCAAGATACTAAATTGCCATGAACAAATACACAATAGCCTGATATTGACCTTCTATCATCAAGACAGTTGCCCTGATCTGCATCACAGTATCCCTCCACATCAAGATGTCAATTTTCTTGAACCATAAGCCCTTACCTAGGCTTCCCTTCAAATATCTCAAAATTCTATACACAGCATCCATGTGACCACTTCTAGGATCATGCATATACTGACTTATCACACTTACAGCATGGGTTATATCGGGTCTTGTATGACACAAGTATATCAACTGTCCCACAAGTCTTTGATAACTCTCTTTATTTACTGGGTCTCCTAATTCAGCACACAACTTATGGTTTTGTTCAATTTGTGTAGAGGCTGGTCGACAACCAAGCATACCTGTGTCACTGAGTAGATCTAACGCATACTTTCGTTGTGAAAGTACTATCCCTCTAGGAGATCTTGCAATCTCAATGCCTAAGTATTTCAGCTGACCCAAATTCTTAAGTTCAAATTCCTTACTTAGATTTTCTTTTAATCTTGCTATCTCTATAGAATCATCCCCAATGATAATCATGTCATCCACATACACGGCAAAGATAGTAGCGTGACATCCCTTATGATGATAGAATGATGTATGATCCCTATTACATTGCTTATAACCCATGCCACATATTCATAGTGAAAAAAACGTGACCGGTAGATGACCCGGTCACCATGCTGGTTCACTGGTTTCACGGTTCAACCGTGAACCGGTCGGTCGAACCGCGGTTTACTAAGTACATGTAATATATATGTAATATATGTATTTCTATGCTGTCACATACATTTGGCTGGTAGGATGGCTACGGGAGTTGGCTTGTAACCGATCGACTCGGGGTCGACTCCCCACCAGTGCACATTTCCTTCGATTTTTGCTAAAAAAATCAAGCCTGTGGACATGTATGGCCCAAAACACACTAACTGGGCCGTCGTGTGGCCCAGTTTGTCTTAGTCCGGTCCGACCAAAGACGGTTTTATGCCTGGTTCATCGCAAAACCGGCCAGTTTAGGCAGTTGAAAGTGGTTCAAATGCATGTCCGGTCTTTCTATTCGACCGAACCGTGCCAACCTCCAGTTCCGGTTGAACCGCCGATCCGGTCCGGTTTTTTACACTAGGCATGCATTACACGTTGAAAACAATCAAACCATTCTCCTGGTGATTGTTTGAGACCATATAAAGATTTCTTCAACCTCAACACTTTTTTCCTTCAGTTTGTGAAGTGCTAAATCCAGGTGGGATATCCATATACACCACTTCTTGAAGGTCTCCATGTAAAAATGCATTTTTGACATCTAATTGATGCAGTGACCAATCAAAATTAGTTGTACAAGTTTCATCATAATCAATTCCATATGTTTGACTATACCCCTTAGCAACAAGCCTTGCTTTCTACCTTTCCTTCTTTCCATTAAGGTTTTGCTTTATTGTATATACCCACTTACAGTTGACAACTTTCTTCCCTTCAGGAAATGGTACAAGATTCCATGTTTTGTTCTTCTCAAGAGCCTCTAGATCATCCAGCATAGTTTGATGCCATTTTGGATCTTGCTTTACTTCTCTCCAATTCTTTAGAATTCCCACTAAATCTAGCGATGCTACAAAGGCCTTATATGTAGATGACAAAGAGTCATAAGAAATATAGTTGGATATGTTATTCTCATCATTACCCTCATCTTGAGCTTCAAAACCATATCTTAGGGAGGTTTACCTACATTGCTTTTTACACCCTTTCTGACGGCAATTGGTAAGTTAGATTCTTCTTCTCTAACTTCATCCTCTTCTCCCCCTAACTCCAAAGGCACTTGCACATGACTTGCATCTCCCACTACCTAATTATCCTCTACAACTTATTGGATCACTGGAAATCTTGCCCTCCTTGTGTAAACTTGAAGATTTTCCTCTTCATGTGGCTTTCTCAACTCTTGCTCTTATATAGGATCATTCATATCAACTGGGATTTGGCCAATCACAACTTTTTTCTCCTTCGCTTGTTCATCTTCCTTGGAACCCATTATTTTATCCTCCCTTTGTTTATCATGATTACACTAGTTGAATTATCAAGATCAACAAAAAAAAGAACTTAAATCTATTTTCTCACCATAAAATGGAACAAATTCTCTAAAAGTAACATCCGTACTTACAAATGTTCGTTGTTCTGATGGACTCCAACACTTATACCCCTTCTGGCCAGAGGAATAACCTATGAAGATCAAGTTTTGCAACAGAAGGTCTGTTGTTTCTGACAAAGCATGTGCAACCAAACACCTTTGGTGGAAGAACAAATACATTCTTGTGAAATATCATCTCATATGGTGTCTTCATCCCAAGTATTCCCGATGGTGTACGATTGATAAGATATGTTGCTGCCATTACAGCCACACTCCACAAGAATTTAGGTACATTCATAGTATACATCAATGAACGAGCTGTCTCCAAATGATGATGATTTTTCTTCTCAGCCACCCCATTTTGTGGAGGAGTATCAGGACAAGAAGTTTGATGTAATATTCCTTCTGATGAAAGAAAGCTGCTAAATTCTTATTTATATACTCCCCTCCATTGTCAGTTCTAATAAACTAAACCCGAGCATTAAAATGATTTTTAATGTATGCATAAAAATTCTGAAAACATTTAAGCATAAAAATTCTGGAAGCATTTAAGCACCTCGTCCTTGTGCCTCATAAGATATATCCATGTCATGCGAGAGTAGCAATCAATAAAGGTAACAAAATACTTCATTCCACTCATAGAAACCACAGGTGAGGTCCAAATATCTGAGTGAATTAGTATAAAGGGCAACATACTTCGGAGTCCTCTACTCACATATGATGTTCTTGTATGTTTTCCATACTCACATGCATCACATACTAACTTATGTTTATCCACTCTACTGAACTCTACTGGAAATATTTTACTTATAATTTCAAAAGATATATGTCCCAATCGACAGTGCAAAAATAACACCTTAGCTCTTCTTCACTTGTGGAAGCCATCAAAGCTAGACACATGGCTTCATTAGTCCTTCCCCGATCCAAATACGAAAGTCCATCATGCCTGACGCCAATTCCAAGTTTCTTCCCTGTTTGCCTCTCCTGAATTAAACAATTCTCACGATCAAGGGAGACTTGACAGTCCATATGATCAACAAGAAAACTTTTTGAAACCAAATTCACTGGAAAGGAAGGAATATATAACACTGATGATAAAGTGATTGAAGGAGTACACTGCACTGTACCCTCTCCCTTAAGTGGGCATGATGTTCCATCGGCAATTTGAATTGTTTCTTTACGTGTAAATGGGTATGGTTTATATGATGCAAATGCCTCACGCATACTCGTTACATGTCTAATGCACTAGAGTCTAGTATCCAATTTGGATAAGAACCATTGATGGACATAAATGCTTGATTTGAATTATCTGAGGTGGAATGAACAAAGTTGGCAACATCAACATTTATAGGTTCAGAAGAACCCCCTTCAAGAGTGACCACATTAGCTTTGTGATCACCTCTGTACTCATAGCCTCTACCTCTGTTATCTCTATTTTCATAACCTCTTCCACCTCTTGCTCCTCCTCTATCACCATTTCTTCCTCTTCCATAACTAGGCTTGTGAGAAGCACGACAATCACACATAAGATGCCCCATTTCACCACAATTAAAGCACTCTAGTTTTATTTCCTTGTACAATTGCGTAGGTGGGACTTGATGAAGACGATGTGGCATAGGAAATAGTTTCTTCTTAAGCTCCTCTTGTGCCATAGTTGCAATAGCCACATCTAAGGTAGGAAGAGTGGTTTGGTGAAACATTGCATCTCTTCTTCCTTTGAACTCCGGATTTAAGCCCTTCAAAAACTCAAGGACCCTTCTACGCTCTACCCATTTCTTCATTTTTGCTATGTAATTAGAATGCTCTAACCCAAGAGGATCATAATAATCTAAATCAGATCACAAACACTTCAACTCTGCGACATATTCTGCCATAGGCGCTCCCCCTGTTTCAAAGCACTTATCTTCTCTTGTGCCACCATCATTAGCATCATATTACCTTCTTCTGAGTATAGATTAGTGAGAGTTTTCCACATCTCACTTGCACTAGAGATGGTCTCAACAGTTGTAGCAATAGCAGGGATTAGTGAGGTCAACTACCACGCTACCACTAAAGAGTTGGTAGTACTTCAAGTTTTCCATTCTACACTTGTGCTCTTAGGCTCCTTCACTTCTCCTATGACATATCCTTCTAACCCCTTTGTCTTTAAAATCAACATTGCTCTCCTTGTCCAACTCAAATAATTTTTGACACCCTCCAACTTAATATCATTTTGCATCAACTCAATTTTTTGTACTGATTCAGCATGAGGAACAATTGCATTGATAGTAGTAGAGGTCTCACTGAGTTTCTTTGCAAGCATATCTACCAATTTTCCCATCACCTGTTCAATTCCTTGATTTTCCCCCATTACAGCAACTACAACTACATCCCTTCTATTTCTTCCCATAACAACAATATCAAGCAAAACATCAGTAGAATAGTTCCAACCTTCCCAAGTGATTGATTTAACCACCACAGTACAGATCAAGTTACAATGACCAAATTCCTCACCTTCTTAAGTGACCAACAGAACCAAGTGCAGCTCTGCCCCCAAATCTCGTGTGCCCCTTCATTTCTTGTTGTGAGATCTCAACCTAACCTTGCAATAGTAGACAAAAGCTACAGCAGCTACACAGCAAACGAACCCCCCCCCCCTTTTCTTGCAACGGCAACAGCAAAAGCTCACCAAATCCTCGGCCCACACTCCTCTGCTTCCTCCACCAGCGCACCTTGTTGCATGCGCTAGGCTCTACCTGTCCTGCTCCCTCTAGTCGCCGTGAGCCCGTGAGTCCCTGTGCTGCCTTCCTGGCCCCCGTCTCCTGCAGCGCCTTTGCGTCCCTCTCGCTACGCTGCTCCAGCGTGAGCCCGTCGTCCCGGCCCTTCACCGCTGGCTTCCGCGCCTGCGCCCTCTGCCTTCCAACGCCTCCACGACGCCGGTGCGCCACACTCCTGTTGGGCTGTGTGTGTGTTGTGGCCCAAGAGGCCCATGTACCGATATGCTTGCATATGTACAGAGTAGGCAATTGACAGAGGGTGTGAAGCTTCCAGAAAAACAATCACAAATGTCTTCATGGTATCAGAGCTTGGTCGCCGGTGACTGCGTCGACACTAAACCCTAACTGGCGGCGGCTGTGGCCGGAGAAGCCCTACGCACCGGCGGTGTACTTAGGGGTGGGCAGAAAAAGACCGAGACCGAGAAATTCGGTCATCAATTCGGTCCTAGGAGGTGAAAGACCGAATTTTGTTCGGTCAATTCGGTTAGTCTCCTCGGTTAACCGAATAGACCGGTCAATTCAGTTAGTCTCCTCGGTTAACCAAATAGACCAAAAAGACCGAATTAACCAAAAAAAAAGTATAAATACAACCTACAATCCACTAAGTTCAATAGGATTAAACTCTAATTTTCACATCCCTACTTCTTCTAGGCATATAACCTAATAAGAGTTTTTACTCATACGTGCTTACGGATTTTTTTTTGTGATTTTTGTGTTGAAAATTTCCATTATTTCTCTGCATATATGAAAATGTTGCTGAATTTCGGTCAGACCGAGACCGAGACCGAAAAGACCGAGACCGAATTTGTCGGTCCTGACATTTTTGCGTTGAAATTCGGTCTTCACTTTTCAAAGACCGAAATAACCAAAAGGCCGAAGACCGAGACCGAAAATTTCGGTTAGACCGAACGCCCACCCCTAGGTGTACTGGCGTGTGGTGCTGGAGCTCCTGACGAGGAAGAGAGCGTGTTGAGGGTGGAGACAGTGGCAACTATTGTGGTGAGGGAGCAAGGCAGCGACGGTTGCTGTGGTGAGGGAGCGACGGTGTTGACGGTGGAGGCACCGGCAGCTGCTGTGGTTGTGCTTGGAGGAATCCGACATGGAGAGAAGAAGGTGTAGCTAGCTGGAAGCGCCAACGGCGACCGCATGCGCGGAGGGCAAGTTGACGATGGCGTGTGGAGTGAAGGTGCGCTTCTACTGTTGGCGATTGTGTGTGTGGAGAGAAGATGGTGATATTGCTTGCTAGCGTGTAGAGGTGCTGATTGAGAAGGTGCAGCTGCCGCTTGCTGCTTGAGAAAGTGTTGCGGATGCTGCTTGAGAAGGTGAGAATTTTTTCTACTGCTACTGTTGAGAAGGTGAGGATTTGGTCAGATTGAAGTCTCACAGCAATAAAAGAAGGGGAACAGATTAACTTGTGGAGGTGAGAAGAAGGGATATAGCTGCTATTAACTTGCTGTAATGCGGGAAAATCAAGGGATTGAACAGGTGATGGGTAAATTGGTAGATATGCTTGCTAAGAAACTTAGTGAGACCTCTAATACCAGCAATGCGATTGTTTCGCATGCTGAATCAGTAAAAAAATTGAGTTGATGCAAAATGATATTAAATTAGAAGGAGTCAAAAATTATTTGAGTTGGTGAAGGAGAGCATTATTGATCTTGAAGACAAAGGGATTAGAAGGATATGTTACAGGGGAGATAAAGGAGCCTGAGAGTACATTAAGTGTTGAGTGGAAGACTTGGAGTACTACCAACTCTTTAATATTAGCGTGGTTGTTAACTTCACTTATCCCTACTGTTACTACAACTGTTGAGACCATCTCTAGTGCAAGTGAGATGTGGAAAACTCTCACTAATTTTTACTCGGGAGAAGGAAATGTGATGCTAATGGTGGAGGCACAAAAGAAGATAAGTGCTTTGAAACAGGGGGAACGTTCTGTTGCAGAATATGTTGCAGAACTAAAGCATTTGTGGTCAGATTTGGATCATTATGATCCTCTTGGGTTAGAACACCCCGTTTGTATAGCAAAAATGAGAAAATGGATTGAGTGCAGAAGGGTCATTGACTTCTTGAAGGGCCTAAATTCGGAGTTTGAAGGGAGAAGAGATGCAATATTTCATCAAACCACTCTTCCTACGTTGATGAGGCTATTGCAACTATGGCACATGGGGAGCTTAAGAAGAAAGTATTGCCTAGTGTCACACAATCTTCACCAAATCCCACATATGTAGTTGCACAAAGTAAAAAGATCAGGGAGTGCTTCAATTGTGGTGAGATGGGACACCTTATGCGTGATTGTCGTGCTCCACGCAAGCCTAGTTATGGGAGAGGAAGATTTGGTGATAGGGGTGGAGCAAGAGGTGGAAGAGGTTATGCAGGTAGAGGTAACAGAGGTAGAGGCTATGAGTATAGAGGTGATCACAAAGCTAATGTAGTCACTCTTGAAGAGGGTTCTTCTAGACCTACAAATGTTGATGTTGCCAACCTTGTTCATTCCACTTCACATAACTCAAACCAAGCATTTATGTCCATCAATAGATCTCTTTCAAATTGGATACTAGACTCGGGTGTATCCAGACATGTCACGGGTATGTGTGGAGAATTTGCATCATATAAACCATACCCATTTACATGAAAAGAAAGAATTCAAACGGCTGATGGAACATCATGCCCAGTTAAAGGAGAGGGTACAGTGCAGTGTACTCCTTCAATCACTTTATCATCAGTGTTATATATTCCTTCCTTTCCAGTGAATTTGGTTTCAAAAAGTTTTCTTGTTGATCATATGGACTGTTGGGTCTCTTGATCGTGAGAATTGTTTAATTCAGGAGAGGGAAACAGGGAAGAAACTTGGGATTGGCATCAGTCGTGATGGACTTTGGTACTTGGATCGAAAGGGGACAAGTGAAGATGTATGTCTTGCATTGATGGCTTCCACAAGTGAAGAAGAGACTAAGGTATTACTTCTGCATTGTCGACTGAGGCATATATCTTTTGAAACTATGAGTAAGATGTTCCCGGCAGAACTGAGTAGATTGGATAAACATAAGTTAGTATGTGATGCATGTGAGTATGGGAAACATACAAGAACATCATATGTGAGTAGGGGACTCCGAAGTATATTGCCTTATATGTTGATTCACTCAAATGTATGGATCTCACCCGTAGTCTCTGTGAGTGGAATGAAGTATTTTGTTACATTTATTGATTGCTACTCTCACATGTCATGGTTATATCTTATGAGGCATAAGAATGAGGTGCTTAAATGTTTCCAGAACTTTTATACATATATTAAAAATCATTTTAATGCTAAGATTCAGTTTATCAGAACTGATAATGTAGGGGAGTATCTGAATAGTGAATTTGGTAGACTTCTTTCATTGGAAGGAATATTACATCAGACTTCTTGGCCTGATACCCCTCTGCAAAATGGTATCACTGAAAGGAAAAATCGTCGTATTTTGGAGATAACTCGTTCATTAATGTATGCTATGAATGTACCTAAATTCTTGTGGAGTGAGGCAGTAATGACAGCAACTTATCTTATCAACCGCACATCATCAAGGATACTTGGAATGAATACACCATGTGAGATGATATTGGGAAAGAATGAATTTATTGTTCCACAGCTGCACTTGCTTTGTTAGAGATCATAGACCTTCTGTTGGAAAACTTGATCCTCGAGCTGTCAAATGCTTCTTTATATGCTATTCATCTGGCCAGAAGGGGTATAAGTGTTGGAGTCCATCAGAACGACGAACCTTTGTAAGTATGGATGTTACTTTTAGAGAATCTATCTCATTTTATGGTGAGAAGACATATTTAAGTTCTTTATTCATTGATCTTGATAATTCAACTAGTGGTCATGATAGTCAACAAATGGAAGGTGAAATCTTGGGTCCAAAGGGACATAAACTATCAAAGAAAGAAAAGTTTGTGGTTGGTTCAATTCCATGTCCTATGAGTAGTCCTATTGCACAAGAGCAAGAATGGAGTAAGCCATATGAAGAGGAAAATCTTCAAGTTTACACAAGTATAACAAGGTCTCCAGTAATCCAACAAGTCGAAGAGGATAATCAGGTAGTGGAAGATGTAAGTCATGAGTAAGGGACTTTGGAGTCAGGGGGAGGAGACGAAGAAGTTAGAGAAGAATTTAACTTACCAATTACCGTCAGAAAGGGTGTAAGAAGCAATACAGGGAAACCTCCACTAAGGTATGGTTTTGAAGCTCAAGATGAGGGTGATGATGAGAATAACATATCCAACTATGTTTCTTATGACTCTTTATCATCTACATATAAGGCCTTTGTAGCATCACTAGATTCAGTGCAAATCCCAAAGGATTGGAGAGAAGCAAAGCAAGATCCAAGGTGGCATCAAGCTATGCTAGATGAACTAGAGGCTCTTGAAAAGAACAAAACATGGAATCTTGTACCATTTTCTAAAGGTTGTATGTGTGTTGTGGCCCAAGAGACCCATGTACCCATATGCTTGTATATGTACAGAGTAAACAATTGAGAGAGGGTATGAAGCTTCTAGAAAAACAATCACAAATGTCTTCAGCTCGTCCGGCCGCAGCGCCACTGCTGATATTTCTTAACGATATTACTAGAAATATAATTCCCAGCAATGGCGCTATAAATATTCTCGGCCTAGAACCACACACACATGTACACAGCCCACACACACACATATACACAGCCCAACAAAATCTAACAGTAGTTGCAACTCTAAATGAAATTCTATCTACACTTAACAGTTCAATACACTATTGTCGTAAATCATACATTTTTATTCTGATATTTAGCCATCTTTGTGAATATTAGGCTAAGTAGACATTAATATTTATTTGAATTGTTTAATTTTTGATTTATCATGCAGTGACTCCATTCTAAGGTCATACAACTTTTCGGTGCTTTCTGTCTTGCCAATCTATTCGAAGCTCATCAAAGCAGGACTCAGAATTTGGCTCTACAGGTGTGTTTCCTCTTCCTGTACCTTTAGACCATTTTCCTGTTCCAAATACATGCAGACATGAACATTTTCATCACCTATCCAAGCAAGCATATTTTCCCCTGATAACACTTCTTAAAACTTATCAGAAATATAACGCTGCTTCTATCTGAATTTTAATCCTTCAAAACAGCTGCTAAATAGTGCTGGGAAGTTTAATACGAGTAAGATTGTTTTGCATTTAGTGGAGATGCCGACGGTAGGGTCCCAGTGATCGGGTCAAGGTACTGCGTGGAAGCGCTTGGGCTGCATATCAAGAGGGACTGGCAACCTTGGTACCTGAACAGACAGGTCTGAATTTTTGAACTATCATCAGTGATGTTACATTCTAGTAGCAATGTAGCACTGATGTAGTTAGTCAAGTTAGTTGATGGATGTGAATCTGTATTCTAGTAGCAGTGTAGCACTGATGTGGAAATCACTTGCAATATAGGTTGCAGGAAGATTTGTGGAGTACGATGGCATGACCATGGTGACGATTAGAGGTGCTGGACATTTGGTACCCCTTAATAAACCTGAAGAAGGGCTCACTCTGATTGACACATTTCTTCTTGGTAAACAGCTCTTAACACACCGATGAAAGGTAAATTTAGGTTAAAAGGAAGTTGGGACTATTTGTCCTAAAAGTTGCTCAATGAGTGTCAACCATTATTGTTTGAGAAAGAAGTGTCAACCATTATTCCAGGAGCCATGGCATAGCTGAAATTATTCCTTTTAAGGGACAGTTTGAATTTCAGTCTGATCCTTTTGAATTCTGCTGTTGCATTCTTTCACTTCTTTCTATCCAGCCTGAAGCTCTTGGTAACTTTTGTTGGTAAAGCATCTCAAGTCTCAAGCAATTACATTGATAAGATTGTGCTAAACATTCAAAGAATTAACAAGGGCAAGTTCTAGTCTTTGTTTGAAAATATAGGGTTGAAATTATCATTCTCAACATAAAACTCAAACATAAGGAAAATATACAAATTAATGTATAGGGTGGCATATAGTTGACACAGACAATTGCATACATGAAGAGCCTACAATACATGTATTGTTTCATCTATGTATGATAATATCGATGACTTATTCCTTCTTTATTTTTATGTGTAAGTTTTATCTGGGTTGTATCATCGGTTGTTTTTTGTTGGTAGTCGCCTGCCTGAAAGAAAGGAATTGATTACCACCAGTGCCTGTTCTGGCTTGTCTTGTGGCACTGCATGTCCAGCTCCTCTTACTGTGGCCATTGTCAATCCTTGATACTCAACAAATCTCCCAGCAACCTACATTGGATTTGCATAGGTGAAGAAATTGTGCAATATTACAAATTGTAATTCATAATTTTACACTTTATTTTGATTAATACACGTAGATGACACGGAATATGTAATAGGATAACAACCTGATTGTTTAGGTACCATGGTTGCCACTGTGACTTAACAGGAAGGCCAAGGGCTTCTACGCAGTACCGGGATCCAATAACTGGAACCCTGCCATCCACGTCTCCACTGTAAAATCAAATTGATAATTCCCTCGTGTTGGTCCCAAATTTTGTGATGACTTTGATGAATTCGAAATTATACAGAATTTAGTGAGCATAAGTAAAAGCAGGTCCTGAATGTAAGTATGAGTCTACTTGAGTGGCACTTAAAAAATCACTAAACCAACTCATGACAGTCAAAGGCAGGGAAATGAAACAAACTTTTTTGAAAGCATGATGAAGAAAAAATGAGATATAAGGGCAATTGTCCCTTATAGATAATGTAGTTTGTAGCATAACATAATATCTTGATCAAATTCTTAAGGCAAACTAGTATGCAAGAACCAAACCTGTAGACCCATATTCGTAGGCCAGCCTTGATAAGCTTAGAGTAAATAGGAAGAACAGAGAAGACCGTGATATCGTAATTGTCGAATATTGAATAACTGCAAATGTATGGAGGATGTCATTTCTTCTATCCATTTAGTATATCTGATCAATCAGAAATTCACAAGGAAGCTCATGCATATATGACCTGCAGATACTCCATTTTCTGTCCTTGATCAATCCACTCGTATTCGCATGAAGTGATTTCTGCACATCCATCTTGTTCATGTAATCTTCGATGTGTGACGAATAGCACGGATCATACCCTGAGTACATCCTCGTGCCTTTAAGCCTCTTCTGAAATTTGCATTCAATTATCTTCAGTTCATTCTGTTTTCATATTTGCTACAGTACAAATACTAGTTGTTAAGCACTACAGTTACCTTAGCATTCATATCAGCTGTACTGTAGGAGGTGGAAAAGAGGGATGAGTCATCAGTGTTGCACTTAGGTGCATACACATTGAAAATATCGATCATATCGTACTGATCATATATGTATCCCATTACATGGTTACACTCATTGCTACGGGGTGATAACCTGAAGTCGCAAACATTGTTGACATGCTTATAGAGTTGATCTGAGATCACTGAGTGACTCCAAGCGAACTCAACTAGTCCCTTGTAGTCATAGTAATCATCAGTCTCTGCATTGCCAACCTGCAAAATATTGTTGGCATTTGTGATTGGATCATTGACAGTTTGTTTTGGGAGAACATACTGAATGCATAATATGCTTAAATTGAATGGTATGAATGAGGAAATGAAAGTATTATAAGATAAAAGAATTGCTTGTCAGCGTTTCAAACTAGAACAACTCAATAAACAGAGATCCAGCAAAGCCCACAAATACACAATCATTCATAAACATGTTCGAGGAAATAGCACTCACATATAAGGTCTCAAGCTAATTTCCAATATAACATTCTTTCAGCAGAAATCTGATGCCAAAAGAAAATTTGATCAGTTTCATAAGGTACTTACAATAAATCCTTTCAAATTGATATGCTGGTTTGTTTCAACATGCTTGTTGCGCTCATACACTACATCAGCAAGCTGAGGAACATAGTGCCCTGTTGCATCAAAGTTGGTAAGTGTCTTTCCCCACAAAATAAAAAGTTGGTAACTGTCTTATTATTCAAGGTTATGTTTGCATGTTGTGAAACACATTGGATGATGTGGTTTGCAGCATATGCCCTGATACGTGTGTCCACTAGATGGCCACCAATGTTTAAATCTGAGTACTTTTGACCATATAGTTTGTTGAATAAGCCACTCTCTCCTTTGACCCTTGATAGGACTGTTTTGGGTTTAGTGACAGAAGCAAACAAAAAATGAGTATTCCAACCCTAACAAAAGATAGCTGTATTTTTCAACAGAATAACAAACATCAACTTGTTCAGGACCTAATAAAGGTGGTATAGTGGGATCCATGTATTGGTGTGGACTGAAGACTTCAGGGAATAGGATCTGGATGACTACATGTATTCTAGGCTAAACCTTTTGACTAGAGAATATTGAGGAGTGGAAAGATGGTGGATTTATTCCTGTTTTGCATGCTTACACTACTCATTAATTAACAAAAGGTGAAAATCCGGTATCTTTTTCTTTTTCTTGTGGGCTTATTCAACTTTTTCTATATTTTTGTTGGAAGAAAGGGAGCTGTCTGCACATTACCTGCATAGCTCTCTCCAGAGATGTAGAAGTCATGGTTTTTGTACTGAGGAAACCTCTTGAACCAATTCACCAAGAAATTGTAGGTGTCCTCAGCTGCGCCGCTCGAAAAATACAGTTAATGAGCACAATAACACAAATTTTTCAGACTTTCAGGGAGGTAAATTGAAGATCCTGAGACTAGATAAATACCGACAAAACGGTCATCGATGCTCTCTAGGTCAGACGAGGTATTTGTGTAGGAGAAGCCGACTCCAACAGGAGATTCCAAGAACAACAAATTGGCCTCTGAAACATGGAGAGGAACAATTGCAGATTAATTCTGTTAGTCCCACATTGACCGGTAGCAACTTTACACATGACGTGACTTCGGAGTGCAACATGATACGAGCGGTAAAAGATGAACAATAATATCGTACCGTTATTCCATGCAAACTTGTTGAATTCCAAACCTGTTCCATTTCCATTGACCATGAGAGGACCCAATTCAGAAGCTGCTCCATAGCCCACAGATGAGCAACCAGGACCTGAATAAGGAAATTCAGTTGAATGACGATACAAAACAAGAAACAGTGAAAGAAACACACATACAAAAATGACAGGGTAAATATTCTATGACTACTTAGAAAGGACGAACTAAACCATCACACATAAGGTGAATAAACATATATAGCTGCAGACAAATCAAAGTACAACTAATACTTGTTTGCTTGCTACTGATCAATATGAATGAACAATCCATCAAGCAAAGAAATGCATATGCTCAATGCACAAATGACAACAACCTCCATTAAGCCAGAGCAGGAGAGGCTTCTTGGAAGGCAGTGCCTGAGCCTCAAAGAACCAGTAGAAGAGTGCCCTGCCATTCTGGCTGTTCACAGTGATGTAGCCTGAGAACTGAGACACCTGTGGGCTCCTTGGCTGCCCAGGGAGGAAGGCAACCCTATCAGCCTCCTGCTCATCCTCTGCTGTGATTGTCTGCAGCAATGAGAGAGCAAGCAAGATGATGAAGAGTGGATGGTGGCACAGGGATTTGAGCCTTGGTGATGCACAAGAGGCCATAGGATTTTTCTCTTTTTTTTTTTTGTTCTCCTCCTCTTGTTCTGTTCTGCTCTCCTCAGTGAAAGAGAGTGCAGAACTCTCTGTGTCCACTACCAGCTCAGTGTTTGGAGAGGGGGAAGAGATATTGCAGCATTTGAACATATATAGCAAGTTGTCATTTGCTGGTATGTGTGGCAATTGAGATACTTTTCTTATGTGCAAGTAAGAAAATCAGTATTGTTCCCTTCAAAAAAGAAAATCAGTATTGTGCTTGTAAAAAGTCCTTGACCGATCAGCTGATAGTGCAGTTAAAAAAATGTTTACCCCACTGTAAATTTGCACTTTCCAGTGTCCACAGAGAAGATAAGTTTATAAAAATTCTCAAAAGAAAAAGGTTTAGCACTTGCGTTGGAGAATATGGTATATATCTTTTCAATATTTTGATATTAACTCAGTTGCATGATTAAAAAAAAGACAAATACATAGCTAAAGCAGTTCGAACACTATTTAAGCATGTATTTATCATTCACGGATTCACTGAAATGCAATTAAGTTCTAACATAGCCCATTTATATTTATTGATTTTCTGAGAACAAAGAATCTTCAAGTTTGAATTTTAACAGACTTTTGCCAATATGCCACCAACTAACCTCACATGATAATAATCCTTTTTGACATTTTCCTTCGTGAGACTATAATTAAGTTCAGTCATGAGCAACATGTGTTTCATTTTGTCGGTCGATCAAATCTTTAGTATGAATCACAAGCCAATATTAAGTATTGTCTAAAAAAGATTTGAGTGTTTCTTTTCATATTAGTCGAATTTAAGGTCATCATGTTGAAATTCCTTTATCTTGATCGACTTATTCATCCCCTCCAACTGAATCAATACCCATTAGGTCGCCACTACTTCCGCCCCTGAATGCCACGATCCCTCGTCACCATTGCCAATGAGGCACGCCAATAGGGTTGTAGGTGGGCTAGCATGCAAAATCATTTCTATAAGCGATATAAGTGAGTTCACGGATTGGCTCACTTATTGGGATACACCCGCACCAATTCTCTAGCTTGTTCTCCACACATGTCCTCTCTTCTTGGCACTCCATCCCCACTCCCTACGCTTCAATTCGTTGCCAAACTAAATTTCATTTAGAATTGTTTCCCTCTCCTATCTGAATAATACCTCCATCCCATAATAATTGCATTTCTACCATTCTAATTTTTCCCGAAAAATTGTATTTGTGATAAGATAGGACCCAACAAATAGAATGTGTACCCCCAACCTTCCTTTTAATTAAGTTTACAAATGAAATGTGTGCATCAACCTTCCTTATAATAAAGTATAGATATGGAATATACGCATGCAGTGCAGTTATTAAATAGGATTACTGTGGTAAATTATGTTTGTTATTAATCTATCTCTATTTTTTAGAAATGCAATTATTATGGGACGGAGGTAAACTAAGGCAGAACTCTTGCCTTTTGTTAAAAAAAAAAATCTATTCAGAAATCATAATATTTATTATAGGCTGGTTTGCCAAAAGGGAAATGTAGCACCTATTTGCTTTGAGACCAGTAGGAGCAATCTGCAAATTGGCTAGATCATGGGCCAGGACAGGAGAAGGCTAAAATCCAGCCGGCTATCTCGGCAAATTGTAGGCAAAATCTTACCAGTTTATGCTACTACTTTACATGCCACCAAGAAGGATCCTGGATTCTGGTCGCTTTTCACATGATTGCAATTGTCGCGAAATGACATCGATTGCACAAATTGGAGCAAAAATAATGCCCTTCACAATGCTCAGCAGTGATTGTCTTGTTCGCAACACTTGATGCCGTTTCTGTTGAGTTGGCTGGGCACCGCCACAGCCACACAGCCAACGACAAAATAAAATTTGTACAAACCGAACTTCTTTCAAAAAAAAAACACACGTAAATGGCTATGCAATTTGTACAAACCAAGCTTGTTTTTTTAAAAGAAAAACTGTACCTTGTTATGAAGAGAGATTATCGAAAATTGCAGACGCAAATGGCTGCACGTCATTGTTATGAAGAGAAAGATTGCCATGTTCAAACGTCATTTTCGTTGGCCCCGGGAAATAATGACGACGGTTGAGACAAATTAGATGTCAAACTGATAAATGCAACTTGTGGCAAATTTGTATGATTTTGAGCTCTTGAGGTTCAGTTTACTGGCAATCTGGCTCAATCGAGATCTTTTGAATTGATAGATGAAGCTGAGATTGGTCACATATCTAAATACGACAAGCAAACAAGATTAGGGTCAATCACAGCCACAACATTTCACCTTAAACAGGAGTACTACAGTACCTGCAAAAGAGTTACTAGAAACTCTAGTAACTATATTCCATAAAGATAGCATCAGGATGGGACTGCCGCATCTCGACCAGTAGAAATAGTAAGACAAAAAAAATTTTGGTAAAGAGAAACATCATGGTGGCAGGCAGGATTCAGTACGAAGCACCAAGAAATTCCAGAGACCTGAATTAGAAGCTACACAAAGCATAAAGCAAGCCTCTCATATCTTTCCTCATACAGATGATGTTCTCAAAGAGGCTGTTAATCAAACACATCAGCAGTATGCACTAACGACTAACATGATGGACTGTCTCTCAAGTTTTTGAGCTGCTAAACCTAAACCACAGATGTCCTAAAGCTACAAGCATTTACCAACAATCTTCTCCCCAAGAGGATTATTTTCTTTCTAGCACCCTGCAGAGGACACAACTGACCCCAGATGAGCTGCTCAACTATCGCTTTGAGGGTCTACCATCATCATCATCATCATCACCATCGTCATCATCGTCGTCGTCATCTTCGTCATCGCCACCCGACCTCTTCCTCTTCGAGGAGGATTGCGCCTTCGCAGAATCATCATCGCCATCATCGTCCTCATCAATCTCTTCATCCTCGGCACCCTCACCGTTTTCATCTGGCTCGAAGTCACTGGAATGCTCCTCGTCCTCTGCATCACCAAGTGGCTTGACCAGATACTCAGTTCCTAGCTCCTGCAAAAATTTTATCAAAAGCGTGTCATGACTGATTGAGGTGAAAGATATTCGGATATTAAGATGCATGGTGAATCTTTAAGCTTAAATTGCCTTCAAGGCAAACTCTAATTTGACTAAACATGAGAATAGAAACAACTTTGGGATCAGACTGACGTGCAAATTTTCATCATTCTGAAAATAAATCCATAAAGGATATCTGAGATGAATTGTTCATCATTTCCCAAACATGATAGATTCAATAAGGTCAGTGGAAGATGAGCAATCAGGGCCTACTTGTATGACAATACCTTGGGAAACAGACCTAGATTCAGCAAGGTTACACAGGTACATAAACAGCAAAAGACTAGATGGAATATGGATTCAATGTCCATGCTAAGCTTATTTTGTCTTCCGTGATAAGTTCTGACCCGCAATACTTTCAGAAATAGGGAATAGGAATCTTCCTCAGAAAGCAGTGAAATATCACTAGATCTCCAAAGAACTGCGGAGGAACAAATCAGACCAGGTTGTCCTCTCAGATCTACTGAGAATGGGATCGGACTGATGTGCAAGGTTTAATCACAGGCAGAAGAGATCTACCCTCAGAAACAACCTCTGGAATAAGTTTTTCGTCATATCCCTAAAATAGGAGCTAAGCCTTTCAGTAGATGCTCTCAATTCTCGAGCACATATTCGAAAGCATCAGATAGCAACGCCATCTTAATTTGACCAAAAAAACTAGGCAGATCTTTTAAGGGAGAAAATGCAAATAAAGAAAGAGAATTGGATCAGAAAGGCAAATCAGTTCTTTTGCAGCACTGGGTGAGCTCAAGGCTCATCCTCAGAAACAGCCTCTGATATAAATCATCATCTCCAAAAGAACATGAACAAAGCAAAAACAAAATCCAAAATCCAATTACTTTCTAGGTCAACAAACTGGTACCACTCCCCCCTCAGATCTAAAATAGGTTCTACTTGCAAACAGCAATCTACGAAGTGGTTTTGGATCAGAACGGCAAATCAGTTCTTTGCAGCACTGGGAGAGCCATTGGCCCGTCCTCAGAAACAGCCTCTGATACAAATCATCATCTCCAAAAACAAAATCCTACAACTAATCTTTCACAGATCTAGCCTTCCACCATAGGAAAGAGCCCAGATCCAGGTGTTTTAACTTCCCATGAGCCCATAGGAGAAGCAACATTAGGCGATTGTTTCTAGAAGGCACGGTAAATAAAGCCTAAAGCCTGAAGGAATCACATCTAAATCTTGATGTGTTAAGAGATAAAATCTCCTCAGAAACCCAAACCAAGAACCATGTGACATGTGACGGATAAGGGGTTCTTGAAGTTCATGAACAGTGGTAGACACGTCACACGTCCCTGTCCTTGCATCAAGAACCAATATCCGATTATTTTTAATATATCAAAAAAATATATAATAATATTAACAACAACATATGCCAAAATGCCCTTTGGACTTATTATTCTTGGGGGGAGGAGATGGGCCTCTGATGGGCTACACCACAGACCACACAAACAGCAGGTGGATAAGACTAGACTAGAAAAGTAGAAAACCTAACATGTCCTCATAGGAAATTACCACATCAGCGCAAAAGTACTGGGAAAGGATAAACGGTATGGCAGAGAACAATCACCCAGATCTACAGAAAATACGGAAACAGGGTTTTCTTCTCTCTTTTTTTTTTGCCAAAAAATCAGAACCTTTTTACTCCAAGATCTATATTTTTGCCCAAAAAAAGCTTCTTTATTCCCAGATCTATAGTTTCCTGAGTGGTAAAAACAAAAATAAGTTTTGGCCGTTTACAGAAATCGATATGCAAAAAAAAAAAGAAAAGAAAAGAAACAAAACGACCTCAGACTTAAAAAAATCTCGACCAAAGGTTTTTGAGAGGAAAAGTCTTCAAAACTAAGCTCAAAACTAAGCTGATACATCTACTGATGTGAGAAAACGCTATTGTATTCAAAACTAAGCAGATACATCTACTGGAGTATTTTAGGGACAAAGGTGCTGAACAGATCTGAGAATAGAACTACTTTTCCAGATTTGTGCAAGAGAAAATTAGCAAGAAAACGCGCAGGAAGCTGAAGAATTTCATACTAATCGTAACAGTAGAGCATAAAGATAGATCTATCAGGGCAGGCAGGAAGAACACATGAACAAAGCATACTAGCATATATTCGAGGGATCAAGGCGTGAAAAAAAATTATACCTCCTGCTCGTCGCCCTCGACTTCCTCCTCTTCCTCTTCGTCATCGTCGTCGTCGTCGTCATCATCATCGTCGTCGTCATCGTCGTCGCCGCCATCCCCCTCCTCGCCGTCCTCCTCATCCTCCTCGTCGGAGATCTCTACGACGGTGTGCCCCGCCGCGCCCTTCTCCCCCTCCTCGGCGTCCTCCTCCTCGTCGTCCCCCTCCTCCTCTCCATCCCCCTCCTCGTCGCCGTCGCCCTCTTCCCCATCTACCGCCTCCTCCTCGACCTCCTCCTCCTCCTCCTCCCCGTTCACCACCTCTTCCTCCTCCACCGCCGCCTCCTCCGCCTTCTTGGCCGCCGCCAATATTTTGCCATGCAATGTATAAACTTTATAATGTGTACTATAAAAGTTTATATAGATCAAAACATATGCTTATACCCCCAAGTACGCCACCAACCATAAAGTGGTACTTTCAGTACTGAAACCTTTATATACATATATACATCCCTATACTAACTTTTTGTATGTATAAACTTTATACGAATACACTTTTGACCTGTATCAATTCATCTATATACACCGTTACCAACTCCTTGTACCGTATTACATAAAGAACTTCCATACGTAACTAACTACTACTTTGTATACAATTGCTTTCCAGGTATATAATACCTAATATATCATACTATACTAAATACATACCCTACATATATACTATACTACAACTATACCTTACCATCGCACTGGCACGGCGCACCCGTAACCGCATCATAAAAACTAACCTGTACATAACCGTCCAATCTTTTTTTACTATATACATCACGTATACAACAATTTTATACACATACATTAACG
>CM020178.1:16375206-16403938 GCA_009805545.1 Oryza longistaminata
GCTTGCAGCAGCAGCGGCCTTCTTCCGGGCAAGCTCCGCCGCCCGCCTGTCCCCCTCCTCCACCTCGACCGCCGGCTTCATCTCAAGAAGCGAATCAAAAAAAATCAAGAAGAAGAAAGAAACTCTCCCTTTGCTTTGTTTGGTGCTGTGGGCGCGGAAAAATCAGGGGAAATTTGGGGCGAATTTGTAAGCGGCGCGGGGAAAGAACAGGGGGCGGGGGCGGGGCGGATGCCTGGGGAGATCCTGGCCGTCCGAGACAAGAACAGTCACGCGGATCGATGACGTGGCGGACGATCGGACGGCTGCGGGGATCGGTTCGTGCCTTCGTGGAGGGGGAGGACTCCGAGTCCGGAGACGGGGTAGGAGGAGAACGCTAGGCTGACGCTCAGCGTGAGGGAGATTCTTTTTTCCCAAGAAAAATAAAAAAAAACTCTGGATTCACGCTCTCTTCTAAATTCTGATTATAGTAAAATAAAATCAGTTGGTATACATTAAGATTTTAGATTTATCGCCCGAAAATAAACTGTTTGCATTTTTTATTTACTTTCTTAGAATGTAAACTCCGGCAAACGACCTCATGGTCCCAAAAATATTTCTCCTAATTAAACTTCTCTTAAACAAGAATTTTAGAGATAGAATTGTACAGAGTTTTCTAAAATACTGTGTGTGTGTTGTGTGTGTGTGTGTGTGTGTGTATGTGGTGTGTATTATTATATATATATATATGTATGTATGTATATATATCCGACTTATGTTATGTTAGGCATCTGTATGGTGTACAAAACATAAAATTAGCCACTATTCTATTTATGTACCAGTACTATTAGTTTTTAAACAACACACACCAATATAGTTTGTTTATTAAACCAAACAAAAACCATATTATTGTAATAAAAATTACTTCTATGATAAATATGCACTTAAAAATTTTCATGTATCTAAATATCTTAACAGAAATATTCAAAGGTATGAGAATGCATATGTCAAAATTGTTGAGGAAGCACCAACAGTGTATAATGGAGTTCATGTCGTATACAGTATCGAGAAAAATGATCACTTTGTTAATTTATTTTTAATTACATAAAATCTTTCAAAAGAGTTCATGAATTTTTACTACAAATTAAAACTAAATTGATGATTTTATCATGCAACGTTATATAAAGAAATAGTGCTGACTAGTTACTCCTATGGTTTGAGGAACCTTCAAGCAAATGTGATGGAACATGGAGTGTTTTGACTTTTGACTCTTCTTACTTTCGGTGTATGGTTCCTACGTGCTGTCCTTAGATTTTTTATTGTAAACGGCTGTTATAGGAAGCTAAATTTCAATTCAATAATAGTAATCTTTTAATTAAGTTTTTTATATTCTAAATATATTAAATATAGTTGTTTTTACTTATAAAAAAAAAAAATATCATTTTAATTAAGTTTAATGTACACAATCAGTTGTTACCCTTTTTCTCCCAGGTTATCAGAGATTCCATCTTCAGGGCCTATGATTGCACGCTTCCTCACTCCATCTTTCAGCCCTCTAGTTTTCAGGAACATATATTAGTTGTTCTCGCGAATTAGCTCTACCTTTGCTAATATCAGTATCTTTTCTTTCCCTCTCAAACAAAATGTTTATCTTTGTTTCAGAAAAAACAGTATATCCATGAAAGTCTGTATATCTGTGTAGAGACAAGAAGAATAGGAAAGAAGGCATGGTATGATATTGGTGAAATAAATTGTCCATCACATGAAAAACAAATTCCTAAGGGTAATTATGATTGTCTTCCTTTGCTTAAAGCATGCAAGATATAGGTATTTGGTAGCGACCAACGAATAGTTATACATTTTGTACGGATTTCTTAACCTTTTACCATTGGTCCAATAGTAATGTTTGAAAAAATTAATTCTAACAGTTATGTTCTTAAATTTCAAATTTGACTACACTCAAATAAGCAAGATCCGCTTGATAAGGAAAGGTAAATTAAGAAAACCATGTTGTACTACCATTGTGACCCTCTTAAGACCGTTTGTGATACAGCGTGTGTCCCTCTCATTCAAATTTCCCTTCACATCAGCGGTCAGTCATCCTACCTTCCCTGAAGAGTATGTATGTACAAACATGTATAGTTGATGCGTACATAATACCGTACAGAATTGGTCGTGTGATTAATCGTGCGTGTGGCTTATCACGCATTAGCCTTTTCCATCCCCAAAGCTATTTGTCCCTTCGCAAGGAAACCCGTTCCTCATCAAGGTTTGTCAAGTTGTTAGGGCATAGCACTTGACGAGTCTGCCCTGCATGGTCCCCTAGGACCCACACCCTTGTGCAATTTTGTTGGTGGTAAGAGGAAGCAAAGGATGTGACCGGAGTGGAGAAAGACTACTATTGAAGTGGAGAAAGACGGCTAGAAGGGACATACCAAGAGACAAGAGGTCATCATCACCACTCAATTTGTGTTGCAAAGCTCCTCTACCATTGCCTAGACCACCACATCTAGGCAGATCTGCCGCCAAGGCTACTGGTTCAAGCAAATCGGGCCTGCCGGAGAACTCGGCAATCGCCACCTTGATCTACCATCGCGTTGGAGCTTGATTCACCAGGGGAGCTCAATGTACCACCACCCACCTCAATCTATGTCCTTAGATTTTTTTTTTATTGTAAACGCTTAGTACTAGGAAGCTAAAAATTTCAATTCAAATAATAGTAATCTTTAATTAAGTTTTTTTATTCAAAATATATTAAAATAGTGTTTTTATTTAAACATATTTTAATTAAGGTTTATATGTGCAATCGTTGTTACCCTTTTCTCCCAGGTTATCAGAGATTCCATCTTCAGGGTATGATTGGCCTTCCTCATCCATCTTTTCATCCCCCTCTAGTTCTTCAGAACATATATTAGGTTTGTTCTCGAATTAGCTCATCCTTGTATACTCAGTATCTTCCTTTCAAAAAGAATGTTTATCTTGTGTTAGAAAAACAGTATAGTCACATGAAAGTTTTATATCTTGTGTAGGAAAAAGAAAGAACTAGGAAGAAGCATGGATATGATATTGGTGAAAATTGTCCATCCACATGAAAACAAAATTCCTAAGGGGTAATTATGATTGTCCTTTGTTTAAACATGCAAGATATAGGTATTTTGGTAGCGACCTAACGAATAGTATAATTTTAGTACGAGATTTCTTATACTTTTACATTAGCGTCCAAAAGTTAATGTTGAAAAAATTAATTCTAAAGTTATGTTCTAAATTTCAAATTTGACTACACTCAAATAAGCAAGATCCTGTGATAAGGAAAAGGTAAATTTAAGAAAACCATGTTGTACTCCTATTGTGACCCTCTTAAGACCGTTTGTGATACAGCGTGTGTCCTCTCATTCAAATTTCCCTTCACATCAGCGTCAGTCATACCTCCCTGAAGAGGGTCTCAGTCAAAACACACGATCAACTCCACCTTTTGTTCCTTTTGTACACCTATACGTATGTATATATTTTGCATGCAAATGTATAAACTTTATATGTGTATATAAAGTTTATATATAAACATATGTATACCAAGTACGCACACATAAAGTGTATTTATGTATGAACTTTATATATATATATACACTTATATAACTTTTTTGTATGTATAAATTTATACGAATACACTTTTGATGTATAAATTTTTATATACACGTACAAACTTTGTACTATACGTATATGTTAAAGAAACCGAAAAGAAAAATAAAGAAAAAATGGGAAAAAAAACCAGAAAAACCAAAACAGAAAGAGAACTCTAAAATAACGGAAAAACCAAAACAGACAGAGAAAAAAAAAGGAAAAAAACCAAACATAAAGAGAAAAAAAAAAGACGGGAGAAAACGAGAAACCAAAAAAACGGAAAAACCCTCCCGCGCGGCGCGCCGTCCGCCGCCCCCTCTCCGCACGTGACACGTGTCCAATCGCGCGCGATAGGGCGCGTGTGACTGGCCGCAATCAGCGTTTTTGCACGCACAAGTGATCTTAGAGGGTGTTTGGATACGGAGACTAGACTTTAATCCCTATCACATCGGATGTTTAACACTAATTATAAAACTAATTGCACAGATGGAGACTAATTTATGAAACGAATATATTAAATCTAATTAATCAATAATTAACACATATTTACTTTATCACTATATTAGTATCAAATTAGCCCTTATAGTCCTAGAAAGGGAAAATTACAAAAACCACCCCAAATATCACTCTAGGTTTGAGATGCCTCCCTTTAAGAAGAAGATTTGTTGTAAATTCCCACCTCCTAATTTACCTTGGCTTGATTTAGGCACCTTCTCTCTACACATGCGTGATTCCCGGAGCATCTCGTGGCGAAATTATCCAAGTTCAGCTCGTCGTGATGATTTGTCAACAGGTCCCTTTTCATTAGATTGTGTGGCCTTAATTTCTAATTAAATTGTACTGAAACTTGCTATTTTGGGTCAACTGACCAATTGCAATAGATGAAATCATGCAGTTCTAATCTGGCTATATGATTACCGCTTCATGTTCAAATGTTTCTATATGCTCATTACGTACTTAAAAAAAAGGGATATATTGTTCAGTACACATGATATCGGTTTGGAATATATAGCTAGTATACCACGAAAAACATAGTGAAATGGTCATGATAACACAATGAAATGATCGCCTTATGCAGAACAAACAGCATAATCTCTCTCTCGTCGAGTGGGACTTGGTTGATTTTGCCACGAGATTCTTCAGGAATCACGCACGTGTGGAGAGAAGGTGCCTAAATCAAATCAAGCTGAATTAGGAGGTGGGAATTTACAACAAATCTTTTTATGGGGGAGGCACCTCAAACTCAGAGTGACATTTGGGGTGGTTTTTGCAATTTCCCTCCTAGAAATCTAGAAACCGCCCGTTCTCACAGGTGGGATCTCGTGCGGTCGCACCGACGCCAAGCGGCCTTCTGGCTTCAGAGGTCCCCGTATTCCCTTACCGTGTCGAAAGCAAAAACATCACAGCAGTGGCTACAGAGATAGATGTCCACACCGGATCCATGTATCACCAACCCACCTCCAGCATTAGTAGTTTAGTACTTTGGTATTAAAAGGAGTAATCTCACATTGATCCATTTGGTGGGAGTAGACGGAATGTACCGCCCGCCAAGGATATTCCGTCGAGTGGTCACGGTCTCTCACGTGTGAGTTGTGACGTGTAGGGGGGCTTTTTTTTTAAAAAAAAAATGCAGATCAATGTGCCGCTATCACAATCCCTGTAGCGGCGTGTGCATTAGTGAGCTCCTGTTTGTCGACTGGGCCTGATAGTATGCGAGAGGAAAAAGTATACCGAAGGTCCCTCAACTTGTCATCGAGTTACAAAATCATCCCCAACCACAAAACAGATATGTTGCGTCAGCTAATCAAAACCGGTCAAAATAGGTTTTTTTTATGTGTTTTTGGGCCTTTGGGCCCCGGTTTTGTCCGGCTGAGTCAGCGTGGGACCCACATTCAGGATGCCACGTCAATCTCTCTCCCTTCCTCCTCCTCTCTCTCCTCCTCATCTGACGCCGCGATGAGGGCAGCGCCACGACTGCGGCCTGCGGAGAAGCGGCGCGCGGGCGGCTGGGGAGCAGCTGGCTCGTGCATCTTCCCATGGCAAGGGGATAGCACGGCGAGCCGCCGCCCATGGCGAGCACGCCGTCGAGGTTGGAGGACGGCGCGGGGGATGGCGGAGACGGGGTGCGGAGGACGACGAGCAGGTTGGAGGGCGCCGGGAAGGGGGGGGACGGTGCGGCGAGCAGCGTCCCCGAGAGGGAGTCGAGTTCGGCGACTTCATGCACCGCCGCTCCTTCTTGCCGTCACTTCGCTCCACCCGCCGCTGCTCCGCCTCGCCGTCGCTCCACTCCGCCCGTCGCCGCTCCGCTCCATCCCACCGACTTCGTGCGCCGCCGCTCCACAGCAGCCGCGTACTCCTGTTCCCATGTGCGACTCCTCCTCGTCCTCGTCCTCATCCTCGTCTTCGTCGTTGTTGTTGGCGTTGGCCATGGGTGAGGGGAGGAGGGCGCACGCGATACTGTTCCCGTTCCCGTGCTCAGGGCACATCAACCCGACGCTGAAGCTGGCCGAGCTGCTGCACTCGCGCAGGGTGCCCGTCACGTTCGTCAACACGGAGCACAACCACGAGCGGCTGCGGCGGCGGCGGGGCGCTGCGTGGGCGGGACGGGTTCCGGTTCGAGGCGGTGCCGGACAGCACGGTGAGGCTGTACCTGTCGTTGCGGAGGAGCTGCGCGCGATGCTGGTGGAGGTTGCGAGGAGGGTGGCGAGCGACGGCAGCAGCGGTGTGCTGCCCGTGACATGCGTCGTGCTCAGTGGCCTCGTCAGCTTCGCGCTTCGACGGTCGCGAGGAGCTCGGCGTGCGGGCTTTCGTGCTCTGGGGCACCAGCGCCTGCGGCTTCGCGTGCACGCTCCGGCTTCGCCAGCTACGGCAGAGAGGGTACACGCCGCTCATTCGCTCAAAGGTCCGTTTCGTCCGGCGAGCGATCACTCCGTCGCACGTGTATGATCGATATCGCCATGGATGTGTTTGTTGTCACACGTGCTTGCACACTTGGCGCGTGCTATATTGTATGCGATGGTCAGTGATGACTAAATCCTGCTTTTGCTTCCCCTGCCATGGCAGACGAGAGCTACCTGACGAACAGTTACCTGGACACGCCGATAGACTGATGGATCGCCGGCGTGCCGACGGTGCGTCTCGGCGACGTCGCAGCTTCGTTCGCACGCTCGACCCGACCAGCTTCGCACTACGCGTGGACGAGGACGAGGCGAACAGCTGCGCCAGGGCGCCGGGGCTCATCCTCAACACTACGTTCGACGACCTCGAGTCCGACGTCTTCGACGTGCTCAGGACGAGTTCCCGCGCGTGTACACCATCGGCCCGCTCGGCGCCGACCGCGCAAACAACCTAGTCGGCGGCGGCGCCGCTGGGCTGAGCCTGTGGGAAGAGGACGCCGCGTGCATGGCTTGGCTTGACGAGCAGCCGACCGGGTCGGTGCTGTACGCAGCTTTGGGAGCCTGACGTGATGTCGCCTCGAGCTCGCCGAGCTCGCGTGGGGCCTCGCCGACACCCGCGCCCCTTCCTCTCGGTCATCCACCCAGGCCTCGTCGCCGCCGCCGCCGCCACCGGCGGCACTGCTCCGCTCCCCTCTGCTCGGCTGATCCTTTGGGAGAGAGTGGATAGAGACAGAGAAGAGAGGGGATGAGGAGGGAGAGGAGAGGAGAGGAGAGAGAGGTGGAGAGGGAGGGAAAAGGAGGTTGACATGTGGGGCCCACATGGGTCCCACGCTGAGTCAGCTGCACGTTGGATAAACCGGAGTCAAAACCGCCGAGGGACTAGTTTGCACTGGTTTGTATTGGAGGACGCGTTGTATCTGGTTTTACGGTTAGGGGATGATTTTGTAACTCGATGACAATTGAGGGACTCGGTGTACTTTTTCCTATGCGAGAGCTGTACGTTAATGGGCCAGAAAGTGCACTTGCAAGTTGCAACCCATAGGTTGCACACGGCCCACCTATGGCCAAATGGAAAAAGTATATTTAAGGTCTCTCATCTTGTTACCCAATCTGTACAAAATTGTTCATAAACCAAAAAATATATATATATACAAAATCCCCAATTTATAAAACCGGCTAACTTGGGTCCTTATATAGTATTGACTCTAGTTGACACCGGTTTTATCAGGCGTGGCAACTGAATCAACGTGGGACCCACATATGACCCACCTGTCAGTGAAACCTTAAATTCTTCTCCCCTCTCCCTCTCCCCTCTCCCCTCTTCCCCCATCTCTTTCAGTCGGAGTGTTGCCTCGCCCCATGGACCCTGACGATGGGACAGGCGGTGAGCTCCATACCTCGCTCCCCTCCTCTAGCTCCCTCTTCCTCGGCACCCCGTGCCAATCCCTCTCTCCTATTGATCTTGAAGAGGAGCGGCGGCGGTGCCCTCCCCACCCCCACGGACCCTGATGGCGAGGCGGGCGGCGGCCGGCGTGCGGAGGAAACCGCAGCTGCGCCATGTTCACCTCTATCTCCAGTTCCAAGCTTGGAATGGTCAGCACTGCACCATCTGCAGCTCTTCCCGGCGAGGATTCATCGTTGCCATCTTTGGTTGCAAAAGAGGAGGATGCGATGCAAGTAATGCCTCTTCTCCTCTTCTCCAGGCTTTGCAATCAATGGCTCTCCCAAGAAAGAGAGCAAGTGATGCATGCCATCTTTCTTCATCCTCAACTTCCATTGCTCTGCTACTCATTAACTGCCATTGTTGTCAAGTTTTCTTCGTTGCGTCTGCTGCCTCTTGTAGCTTGCAGCAGCAGTAGCATGCGACCCCGTGTGTGTGAAAAAGCTAGCGCGCTGCACCATCGTCGCCCATCCTCTCGGCGTCGGTCCACGTGCACACCACAACGGCGGCCTATTAGACTTTCCTCCGCCATGGCTTGGGCGGAGTAGACCCAAAGCCGGTGCCCCTTCCTGACTACCCTCGCCGCCACCGCTACCGCCGCCTGTCTTCCTCTGACAGGATGTAGAGAGGAGGAAGAAAAATCAATGGAGGAGGAGGAAGAAAAAATGAGGTAGCGCATCCGACGGAGGAGGCGCGGTTGTTGATGGCGGAGCAGCGGGGCTGTCGTTCTTCTTTGCCGCGGCGGAGCTTCCATGACTGCATGTACCACTCCACCATCGCCTCCCGCCGCTCATCCACGCCAACACCGATGTTCCGACCACCCCAGCAGTGGCACCCACCACTTCCCACCTCCTCCGCAGCCGCTGTTCCCAATTGCCCGGCCCTCGAGGCATCAGCGGCTGACGCAGGGCAACGCACGGCCTCACCGAGAAAGCTGCCCCTGATGCAATTGCCATTGAATAATTGGATTCGGTTGCAGCAGCAAAACCGCCAAGGCTAACATGTGAAGCCCATGTAGATCCAACACTGACTCAGTTGCCATGTCGGATAAAACCCGGGTCAACCAGAGTCAATACTGCCTAACGACCTAAAATTAGCTGTTTTGTAAGTTGGGGGATACTATATATATGATGTTCTGGTTTAGGGACGATTTTATAATTGATTTGGTGACCGATGAGGGACCTTATGTACTTTTTCCTGGTAGGAATAAGTCCATTTGCCTCCCTCATCTCTTGCGCTTGCGTGAATAACATCCTCAATCGAAAACCGGATATAACGCCTCCTTCATCTCTGAAAACCAGAGCAAATCACCTCCCTCGGTGGTTCTGCTGGCGGTTTGTCCGATGTGGCATTGTTGACCCGGCTGACAAGTTGACTCAACGTGGTGGGACCAGGTTTCACTATCGCACGATAATCGCGCGATTATCGCGGTTATCGAGCTTATCGCGGGTCGGTAGGGGAAACCGGCGATATGGTGATGAATTTTGACCAAATTTAAAATTCTGGAAAAAATCGAAAAAAACTGAAAAAAATTCATGGATGTAGTTCTTGATTTGTAATTGCCAATGGTGAAGAATTTTTTGAAATAGAGTAACCTAAATTCAAATTTGAGGGCGAACAAAATGGTTTACAAATTGAAAAAGAAGAGGATATGGGCCTTAAGTATCCTACATATTCTCCATTATTTCAATTTCTAGTTTTCTACACATATTTAACCGTATTTTTGATTTTTTTATCCTATTATTTTCATTTACTGATTTCAGCTACACAGCTCGCGATAACCGGCGAATATCACGGTTATCGCGGTGAAAACGCGAAACCGACGAGTTTTGAATCAAATTTGATGTGATTTTGTGTGATTTTAGACGATTATCGCGCGATTATCGCGGTTATCCGCTACCGCGGGGTGGCGTTAACCCGGCCAAACGATAAGGTAAACCCTGGTGGGACCCACTTGTCAGTGTGTAGCGCGCGTTCCTCTCCCTTATCTCTCTTATCACCCGGTTTTCTCTTCACCCCGGTGCGGCTCGTCGACGTGGGTTAGGCGCAAGGCGCCGGGCGTGCGTTGCGACGGAGATGGAGAGAGGTAGCCGTGCGGCGGCGGTGATGCGGGAGAGCGCACGGCAACGGCGGCGCGGTGATCGGCTACGGGCGGCCATGCGCAGTGGGCCAACCTCGCGCGGGCACGGTGGATGGTGGCGGCTGGCGACGGGCGGAGGGCTCGGTAGGGCGAGGTGTGGCGCTCGCCATACCTCGCGCCGCCCGCTGACCCCCCCCCCCCCCCCCCCCCCCCCTCCCCCCCCCCTCCTCCTCGACTCCTCCGCGCAGAGCAGCAGCCGAGTCAGAGAGAGTGGCGACGCCGCATCGTGAGAAGACGAGCGACAGCCGAGACGCGGCGTGGGCGTGTCGCGAGGCTCGTCTTGTTTTGTGTCTTGAATCTAGACCCAAATTTCCCCATCTGACCATCTCCTCCATCTCCCCCAATCCGCCAATCCCATCCCGATCTCATCGGCGGACGACGGCTGCCGCGATGTGCGTCGTGCGCGGGAGGACTGGGAGGTGGGAGGACGCAGCGGCTGCGGCATCCGCTCCGGCCAGGCGGCGGCGCGACCAGCCTCCAGGCCCAGGGGGGCATGCGAGCGCGCAGTCGGCAGGAAGAGCAGAGGCAGAGGCAGGGTGGGCCGAATGGCACAACAGTAGTGCAGGCGTGCAGCACCAAGCATCGACAGCAAGCAAGCCAACTAGAATCCAACTGATTCTACATTTGTGAAGTTTAATCAATCTTTGGTACTACGGAGTATTTGTTTATAGATTCCACATGTATTATCTATCTATACTCAGTACTGTAGTTCCTATATGTGAATATGTGAGTATTGTTGAAAGCATAAAAATTAAGAAGTTGAGGTATTTTTTGACTACACTGTTTGCAAATGGATGATGAATCATGAACTTGCGATTAGTTCTTGTTTGCTAGCTTAATGTAGACTTGTTGAGATAATATTGCGTCGTATAATAACGTGCATTGATTTTCGTTCTGTGCTAACTTTCGTGGTATTCGTTGGCCACACCTAATTTTTTTCCGTCCTCCGCCACTCCTGGCGAGGCCGGGTACGGTGCGGCGCGGCGCGTGGCGACCTGGCGCGGCCTGATGGCGGCGGCACGACGTGGTTGGCCGGCGGGGCTCGGCCGTGCGGCGGCGAGGCGCGGTCGATGGTGGCCTGGCACAGCCATTTCGCGGGCGTGACGCAGGTCACGGAGTCCTTGCGGCGTGGCGCGCGGCGGCCTCGTGCAAACGCCGGCGAGGCCAACGGCCGGCGCTGCGGGCGCGGCGCGGACGGGCGATGCGGCCAGGGAGGCGTGACGGCTGACCGGATCGGCGCCTGTGCGGCTGGCGACCGACGTCCGTCGGCGCCTTCTTCCCCCTTTTCTGTTTTTCGTTTCTTCTCTTCTTTGTTTCTTTGTTTCTCCGGCGATTCGCTCGTCATGGAGTTAGGCTTGGAAATCCTTCAATTGTGAGTTGTTGCATAGTGCCGCATGGTTCTGTAGCATGGTGATGACGTGTCTTCATTGGTTGGTTGGCCATGTTGCCCATCCTGTTGCATGCTGAGTCTTGTATATGTAGAAAGTAGATGCATGTGCGCTGCTTGTCGCAACGTATCATGAGGTCGACGCGCCGAGGATGTCGTGTGGTGGCGGACGAAGATGGTATCATGAGGGTCGTGTGGCAGCGGCTGGCGGTCGGCCGTGGCTCCGGCCGTCCATCGGCAGGGCCCAGGCGAAGGCTGCTAATTGGAGAAGCTGCGTGTATTCGTCACCGGTGAGTGCGCATGGTTCCGCCGCAATGATGGCCTCCGATGTGGTGGTTGTCATCACGAGCAGCATGTAGGTGGCTTGGTAGAATTGCGTGGCCGGAGAAGATGGAGAGGGACGCGGACGCCATCGTGGATGGCCGCGTCGAGCGCAGCGAGGATATCCGATATCGGCGTGAAAGCGGTCGCCGCCGCTGACGCGGCATTCGTCGCTGTCCCCGCCGGCCACCACCCCCTTCCCGTCTCCCCGCCGCCGATGCCCAGCTCCTCTCCGTCAGTCTACTCCCGTTCGTCGATAGCGAGCGCCGCTGCCGCCAACGAGGGCCACCACCGGCCGCTGCCGCCTCTGGTTCTCTCCGCCCGTCGCCGATCGCGCCCCTCCCCCGCCGCCCGTCGCCGAGCCCCGCCGGCCAACCGCGTCGTGCCGCCGCCATCAGGCCGCGCCAGGTCGCCGCGCACCCGCGCCGCCCAGTGCCCGGCCTCGCAGCCGCCGCCATCCGCTGTGCCCGCGCCAGGTCGCCGCGCCGCCCCGCCGCCCGTAGCCGACCACCGCGCCGTACGCGCCGCCCGCCGCCGTGCGCTCTCCCGCATCACCGCTGCCGCACAGCTACCTTTGCCCGGCCGCCTTGCACCCGACCCACGTCGACAAGCCGCACCGGGTGAAGAGAAAGGCCGGGGGAGAGAGATAAGGGAGAGAGAGAGCGCTACACGCTGACATGTGGGTCCCACCACGCTGACTCAGCTTCTCAGCCCGGTCAACAACGCCACGTCGGACGAAACCATCAGCAAAAAAACCGAGGGAGGTGATTTGCTCTGGTTTTCAGAGATGAAGGAGACGTTATACCCGGTTTTCCGGTTGAGGGATGTTATTCACACAAGCGCAAGAGATGAGGGAGGCAAAATGGACTTAAGGGTAACACTGGGCCATTCTTTTGAAAGGCCTCGATCTCAATTCTTAAGTGCGTGGGCCAAAAAATGAACTATAAGTTTGGCCCTTACGCGTGATGGTGGCCCTTTGATGACCTAAATAGGCCAGTGTGGAGATTGATGGGCTGTGTTGACAACACGGACCGTAGCTGAACTGTGCTTTACATCAATTCCCTTTCATTTTCCATCGAAATTAATGGCGGTGCTCGAAAGGCGGCTAGCTACGAATCGATCGGAGTTACCACAGGGAAAAGATGCACGAAAATGATGCTTGACTTTGTCAAAGTCTGATTTTTGCTGATATCATGATATGATGCCACCGTAGCTGCATATATGGTCGCACGTACGACTCCATCCGATCGTACACGGCGCTGGCGTCAAGTAGACACATAAGGTGGTACCACTGGTTTCCTAAACAACAAGCAAACCGAGACCGGAGCGAGTAGAATATAGGATGCATTTAGTGGTACTTACGGTTCCGTGTTCGTCGCTTTTCCCTCAACCATGGCACAAATTTCAGCAGCTGAAAGGGATGTGACTTACCGTGTGCATGCATATATCATCAACTAAGGGTGTGTTTAGTTCACGCTAAAATTGAAAGTTTAGTTAAAATTAGAACGATGTGACAGAAAAGTTAAAAGTTTATGTGTGTAGGAAAGTTTTGATGTGATGAAAAAGTTGAAAATTTAAAAAAAAAGTTTGGAACTAAACAAGGGCTAACTAAACATGTCGGCAGCTACTTGTATTACATATTTCGGTCGTAGATATACATATGGTGTCACACTCCGTGCTCTTTCGTCACATGTCTTCTTTTTTTTTTCTTTTTATCTTGTATTTTTATTTTTAACCAGAAAGGGAGCCCCACACATTTGCGCGAGCATGTGTATTAGTTTAACCTCGAAACTTGCGTAAGTTCAAATTAAAAGTAATATATTCTCTTTTTTAATTGAATTTCCATTGTGTCTTTTATCTTAACAAACACGTACCATGAGACCTTTTTTTTTTCTAACGAATGTATTTTATTTGTTTCATCGAGTCTTTGTTTTAATTGGTTCACATGCATGTAAGTTGTTGTATGCTTGCATGTGAATTAATAAAAAAATGAAGAAATATACATATCAACATTGTTCCTCCATAATACGCGAGACCCTCCTTAAGAGAAAATACGGTCAATATATGTCTTAACATATAAATTTAATAGAAAGAGATATAATTTTTAACTCATGATAGCTAGGCTGCCTATTTTGAGGCCTTGTAGATACAAGATATGGAGAAACTCAAGAAACTCCTACAAAGATAGGGATTTAGTGACTACATGGATTTGTTATTGGCCTTCGTCTCTTGACATGTGTATAAGGAGAAACATAAAAATGCAAAAAAAAAAAAAGAAAAGAAAAGAAAAATATAATTAGAACGTCAAATGATGAGCTTTCTCTATAGCTAACGGAGTAAACTGATTTAATGTTAGCTTGTGGGTTAATGCTCCATTAAATAGTTCTAGGAGCAAAATCATTGCAAAAGCTATTTCCAAAAGCAGGCTAAGCAGCCAATGAGGCTAAGGGCCTGTTTGGGGGAGTTTCTAGCTGCTTTAGCTTCTCCCAAAATCAGAAGCTCCCCAAACAGTCCAGCTTTTGGTTCAGATTATGAGAAGCTGTAGTTGTAAAATCCTGAAAATAAACTAGAATCCAGCTTTTCTCAAAAGCTGGCTATCGGCCAGCTGCTTCTTAGAATCTTAAGCTCCCCCAAACATGCCCTAAGACAGCCCCGACTTCACCACAAGTATATGTACAATATTTGAGCCGCACACTGAAAAAGAGGATGTGTGGATCTTGCGAAAATTATATATGTAGTAGTGCAATGAACATAATTGCTCAAAGAACTAAAAATAATAATAAGTGGCTTAAAATTATTATTGTACATTATTGACCGCCCCTATGTGAAATAATACATATAAATATGATACAATCCACATAGTGTGGTGTCTCGATCTTCACGACGTAGTATCACGAACCAATAGATGGTGTCCCAACCTTCACAACGTTGAATTACAAAACCAATAACTAGTCTCAAAGAGACCAAGATAACTAGCTGCAAACAGTCAAAGGAAATAGTGCAACTTGACGATTGTACTCGAACCCAACCACCGTCTCTATTATAGCAACATGAATCGAGGATTCGCCCACCAACCAACACAACATGCAATCAATCAAGGAAAAACCTCGAAGGGAGCAGGAGCACCAATTAGGCGGCATCACAAGAGCAAATGGGTTGATATCTCTTTCTGAATTTGTTTGCACACAGCTAAAGAAAGGAGTTCATATTATCATTTTCAAAAGTCTTCCAAATGGTAAAACAAAGGGAATATTTATACTAGGAACAACCCTTCTAGTTGGCAATGAAAAGTCTTAGGAGTTTACTGGATACAGATTAGCTCAAAGGTCTCAATAAGTGAATTTTTTATAAGATTCGTGCGTTTGTTTGACTTCTGAGTAGTCTCAAAGATTTGTCCATTGCTCCTTGTTGGGAAGTCGAAACGACGAGCCATTTGTTGGATTGAAATTAGACTTGATTATCTTTCCAATCATATATATTATGCATGGAAAAAGTTGGGTGGCTAGGTCACACATCCCTTCGAAGTTGGAGCAAATGTTAGGAGACAATGGACTCCAAAATCAGCATGGTGTAAATGGTCGTCGTCTTCACCTAATCCATCATCAATTTGATCTTCTAGCTCTGTTGATGCCCAGCAAGTCTGAGTCAAGTCTCTCACTTTAAGCACATCAATATACTTCAACCTACAATAATACAAGCGTAGAAGACTTACCTTTTTAAAATAATAATATTCGGAGTTAAGCGTAGTTTTAACCTTGCATAGCCGTGTAGCATTTAAATTATGTGTCAACAGGATTGGGCAATCCATATCAAAATATATGTATATCAGTGTTTGCGATAAACCTTGATAGATTTTTTTTATACAAAGAAAAAATTGGATGGATATTTTTACAAGTAACCGTGTCTCTTTAGTGAGGACGCATGTGATTTTTTTTGGAAGTATTTCATTTTCTCAATGTTTATTATGGTTGACTTGGCTAAATGTGACACTGAATGAAAAGCCTTCTGGAGTCCAATTTGATTTCTCGTGTGGGAGACATCCCATCTGCTATATTTTGTGCTATGTGTGTGAGCTCCATGCATGTAGCTTAGAAGGAATGTGATTGATAGGTAACCACACTGCGCAAGCATCATTATTTGCGAAATGTGGTCATTTTAATGAGCGTTGTCATGATTTAAATGCTTTTCACTCAAAATTATAAGCAAGTCCATTTAGATAGCGTACGTAATCTTTAATGTGAAACCTATAAGGGCACCCACAATGGTTATCTATAAGCTCTCTATAAGAGATCCATGTCAGCATATTTTCCTACTTGGAAGATATTAAATGAATAGATAGAGCAAAGCTATCTACTAACTTAGAGATAGTCTATAGAGAAAAACGAGGCAATGCATGAGAGAGCTATAGATACCCATGTAGACATACTATTGAGGTGGTTTACTATTAATCTAGTCTATTGCTGAGATGTACATGTTTTATAGATAACACCTTACTTTACCATTGCGGGTGCTCTAATGCTTATCCTGCTGTGTCTTCTTTATGTGAAAGAATTAGGCATTGTTATAATCATGGTAATTTATTATGCATGTTACTAAGTTATGTTATATTCCATATAATTTGATGTTTTAAACACTAAATAATTCTTAACTTTCATGCTTTCAAAATGAAAATCGTTTGGTAGCTAAGGTGCTCTTGCAACTCCTAGACACTGTTCCTCGATGGCTACAAAAGTAAGCCCATCTAAAACAATTACGCCTTCTTCCTACCATCTCTATTAATATATTATTCATCGCTTATTAAGACCGGTCCACTCACTCTCCTTTCTCTCAAGTGGGCAGGCGTTGCTTATGTAAGGAAAATCTTTATTTTCTAAAGTCCAAAAATGTCGTTGTATGTGTCCTATGGCTGCAATTTTATCGGAGTTGTCACGCGATCCAGTATAGCGTTGCTTGTATTTTTAAGTAACTAATCATAAAATTTATTTATATTTTAGTATATCGTAATGTCTACATGGATTTTAATGTTGCTTCTGCATGTGTACGAAGAATGAACGTGTTTGTAGCCTATTAATGGAGGACAACTAGTGGCAGCCACGAAGAAACTTGTGGACATCCGGCGACGTAGCAGTGTGGACGAAACTCAAGTACATAAAAACAAAATACCATTGTTGGGCATATATATATACTTTGAAAATGGAAAGTATAAATCGGTATGGATAGAAATATGCCAATCACACCGAAATTAGGGGGCGAAATTAGGGGCTTAATTTTTGTACGATCACAAAATTGGAAACTCAATCACGTTCACACTCTTTTGGAAAGTACCTGCATACAAAATTATATGGAAATGGATACATGCAAATCATGCAGGGATAAATAAATGGAAAGATGGCACAAACCAGCTATTGAATATCTTTTATCGGGTTAAACCCGCTAACAGATTCAAACGTTGTGTTTTGAGTGCACAAATCCTAAAGCAGCTGAATGGTGGATATATATTTATTTATTTATATTTAACTGTCTACATGTATAAAATAGACAAATTTATATTTATATATGAAAGGTATGGAAGCCATATATATCAACATTCATCTGTTTCCATCCAAAATGTACTAAAACTTGTGTTAAAAAAACTCTCTGAGTCCTTAAATTAATGGCAATGTATAATATATTTTATAGCGCTTACGTTAAAAATCAGCCGATTTAATTTGTTTCGTCAGTTGAGCACATTTCCAAAAGACATAGGTAATTGGATATTGTTACATCCGACTAAAGGTACAATCTATTTTCTCATAATTGTTATGTTATTCATTGTTAAATTTGTTCTTTTTCACTTACATGTTATAGATCCAATTTAGCTATGCATGCTAACCAAATAATATATAATGATGCAACATAGTTGTTTAATTATTTCACAATTTTGTATGGCAATTTGGATGACATGAAAAAGGTAGGAGTTGTGGTCCCTAGATAAATTACTCTTTTAGGTGGGAATTTATTTTTTATGGTTGAATTTATAGTCATTTTATTTTTAATGGAGTACCATCGATCTAATTTAGCTATGTACTTTTTTGGAATGATTTAACATGATATAATAATAAAGTTGAGAGGTTTTTAGCCTCAGGATTGTTTTAACAAGAAGAAGAATCAGTCACATGAGCATGCATGGAATTTTTTTTCCAATTTTTTTAATAAGAAAAAGGCCACATGACCTGCTTTTATAGAAAGCTAGCCCAGCATGGCAACCGAACAACTGGCTTTACCCTAATACACAGTTGCACCCACTTCATTTACCATTACTGGTTGTGCCCTGATTATTTGCCACTGGCGGCGATTTTGGGTATGTTTGGATCCTTCGCCCAGCTAGCCTAGCTCAGAAATAGGCATGAAAATGGATCGAATGCGGTCGAAAACTAGCTCTATCATATTTGTTTTCATAATTTTTTTCAGAATCGGAAACCCAGATATGAAAACGAAATCGAATATTATCAAATACAAATACGGAGCGAATACGAAGCGAAACAAATAAGGCGACGAGTATTAATCGGAATATAAAAACCCCTCACTACTACACAAACGATTTTTGTGTACGAGACGCTATGATTTTTGCAAACGGACCACAATTTGCCGCGTCGGCATTTTCGCATACGACTCCTTAAGACACCAAAATGAGCTCATTTTTACATGTGGATCACTTCACATGGAAAAATCATTTTTTCTATACGGACGTCTTAAGGAGCCGTATACGAAAATAAAATTTAAAAATTTAAAATTAGTTTATCTCACTCATATGAACTCCAAATTGGATGATTCTTTTTCCAAAATATTTCTAAAATCATGCTCTATCATGTTATTATTTTTTACTGCTATTATTTTGGCCATTTTTTCTTGTTACTTTGTTTTATCAATTTAAAATTTGAATTTTAAAACTTCAAATGATATTTTGAAGCAGTAAATAATTTCAGCTGAAAAAGTCATGAACATAAAAGTTGTAGAACTCATCAAGACATACAACTTTTATTTTGGTTATTTCTTCATCCGACAAAGTGATAGTAACATTGTTCACAAAATTTACATATATCTCTTATAGTTTATAAAACCAAATGAGAGATGTAAATTTTGTGAACAATGTTACTATCACTTTGTCAGATGAATTAATGACCAAAATAAAAGTTATAAATGTTGATGAGCTATACAACTTTGTTGTTTATGACTTTTTCAGTTGAAATCATTTAGTATTTGAAAATGTTGTTTGAAGTTGACATATTTTCAAATTCAAATTCAAACTGTTCAAACAAAGTCATATGGAAAAATGACCAAAATAAAAGTTGTAGATCTTGATAAGTTATACAGCTTTGTTTTTTTATAATTTTTCCATTTGAAATCATTTACTACCCGAAGAATTATTTGAATTTATTATATTTTAAAATTCAAATTTTATATAGTTCAATGAAACTCGGATGGAGAAATGACCAAAATAAAATTAGTAGATCTTAATGAGTTTTGCAACTTTGTTTTTGACAATTTTCGTATGAGTTCATTTAGTATCGTAAAATTCAATTCGAAATTCAGTTTTGCCAAGAAGTCTGATTTGCGTCCTCTTTAGTTGGGATGGGTTATGGGCTATGGCAGACTTATGTGTAAGTCGGATATCCGATGGAAAATACCGGATAATATCCGATTCTGACGGATATAACCTATATCATATTCGTTTTCATATCTAAAAAAAAAATCCGAATTCGAAAATTTCCGGATATATCCGATCGAAACTATTCGAATCCAAAAAAAAGGTCCGGTCGGGCGAAAATTATCTAAATCACTTTCAACCCTACTCAGCATGGCTAAGCCATCTTATTGCCAGCTTACTAGTCTTGCCGTACCTCCTGTGTTTGGTTGGTTTGCTTATGAGGGCAAGGAATAGTGGCTAGCAGTTTGGATCCTTCACAAATTCTTGCTTTGCCCATGATTATTTTGCTTCCTTTTTTTGTCCAAAAATTATAAGGCACTGGTCATGTTAATAATCTTGCAATGGTTTTTTTTCCATAGCCATTCTTTTGCTAGTAGTCTATAAGTACCTCAAAGCTATGTGCAACCATATTTTAGGATTCACAAATGAGAAATCAAGAGAATTCCTTAATCAAGTACCATCATAATAAATGATCTTGGCAACGCAAAGGCTGCATCTAGCACAAAGCAAACGATCAAAGACGCTCTTTTCTAACTCTACCTACTTCCTGACAGAGCGATTGAACAAGACAGCACACCATGTATCTGAGAAAGAAGAGGTTAGAAGCTGACGATAAAGGCCGAGTTTGGTTCCAAATTTTTTCTTCAAACTTCTAACTTTTCTATCGCATCAAAATTTTTCTACACACATAAACTTTTAACTTTTTCATCATATCGTTCTAATTTCAACCAAACTTTCAACTTTGGCGTGAACTAAACACACCCAAAGGAGAAATCAAATATAGGAGTCTACGTGGATGAGATCGCCTCCGGACCGAGCTGCTGCCAATGAGTTCGTCTCCTGATTGGGGAGAGAATATCAGCGATTCCGGAGAAGTCCGCGTCGCCCGCAGACAATATTTTCGCGCGAGTGAAATTTTCCATCGAAAGCGAGCCAAATCGGCTCTCCCTAGCCAGCAAGGTTTTTCTCGCCCTGCAGAGCTAACTCGCCCCTAAAAGCCAGGCTGTTTTACTACTCCCTCCGTCTAAAAAAAAAGGCAAACCCTAGGTTTTCGTGTCCAACTTTGACTGTCCGTCTTATATGAAATTTTTTTATAATTCGTATTTTCATTATTGTTAGATGATAAAATATGATTAATATTTTATGCGTGACTTGTCTTTTTAATTTTTTTCATAATTTTTTCAAATAAGACGGACGGTCAAACGTTGGGCACGGAAATCAGGGTTTGTCTTTTTTTTTTAAGGACGGAGGGAGTAAATTCCAAACGGATAGCCCTGCCAGGCAAGGCTAGGGTGGCCCTTGCCTAGGATCCAAACGTGCCCTTTCTTGTCAGAGCATGACCTTCGAGAAAAAAACAAAAAAAAGTATCCCCTCCGTCCTTAAAAAAAAAAGACCAATCCTACCTACGAACCTGGACACATATGTGTTTAGATTCATAGCTAGGAATTCGTTTTTTCTGAGACGGAGTAGTAGTATTGATAGACCTCTGATCTCCTGATCAGAATTCGTTATACTCCCTTCTTGATAGAGAGAATCCTTTATATGCCACTGAAAATTAGTTTGATCCCTTATATGCCATTGAAAATTGGCTCTTCCCTTATATGCCATTGATCCAAATTTGCATACCCTCTCATGCCACTCCCGTCAGTTGACCGTTAATTCTCAAGGAAAAAAGACGTATTTACCCTTCTGAGTATATTGCATGCCTAACAACTCAGAGATGGCAAATATGTCTTTTTTACTTGAGAGTTAACGGTCAACACACGGTCAACTGACGGTAGTGACATGAGAGGATGCGCAAATTTAGACCAATGGCATATAAGGGAATAGCCAATTTTCAGTGGCATATAAGGGATCAGACTAATTTTTAGTGGCATATATGGGATTATCTCTTCTTGATATGTCATCCCTTCTTGACTGTGTGCTTGTGGTGGTGGTGCTTACACACACGGCTGATTGTTATTACTGGTTGTCCTTAATTACCAGGGTCAAGTCAGCTTATACTATGTAGCCAACTACGTACCCCATTTGGTCAATAATCCTGCCCAACATACTTGGTCTATTTCAATGTTTTGAATGGTATGACAGTTTGGAATCTAGCTTGTTACTGCTACTATTAATACTCCATCAGTTTCAGGTTATAAGATATTTTGACTTTGGTCAAAGTCAAACTGCTTTAAGTTTGACCAAATTTGTAGAAAAAAAATAGTAACATTTTCAATCCAAGACAATTTATTATGAAAATATATTCAATTATTGATTTGATGAAACTAATTTAGTATTATAAATATTACTATATTTATCTATAAACTTAGTTAAACAAGAAACAATTTGACTTTAACCAAAGTCAAAACGTCTTGTAACCTGAAACGGAGGGAGTATGATTTATCTGCTTATTAGAGTACTGCTGTTTTCTTCTATAGGAAGTTTTCGTTCCATTTAGTCAGCAATTCTAACCTTTTGCTTTTAGCCAACAATTCTAACAACGATTCAGCAGTCTATAGATTAAAAACCATTGATTTAGAGGTGTTTTTTAAATATAATATAAGGCAGACCATAAAGACTGACGTTATCGATATTTTTAACAGCAAATACAAACTTTCTGGAGGAAACTTCGTGTTCTATATGTAGGGCAGTTATAGCAGTTTTGCCAAAAAATAAAAAAAAGAGCATAGCCATCTCGGCAGCAAATTTTAGGCTAACCAACTAAGTATAGACCTTCTACACATCTTCTATTGTGTAATATTAATGTTTATGGTGTAGTGTAACATTAAGATGGGACCCATAAATAGTGCATTATTGTTAATTAAAGCAATTCTCACAATGGTATGACACGGATTTTGTCACAAAACGAGCCCGCATAAGATGGACAAAAATGCTTCAACTATTGCTCACGAGGTGAATGAGAGAAAAAAAATTCTTTTTGCATGTGGTAGAGCTTAAGCATAAGGTGCACCTTAAGCTAATGCTACTTCCTACAAAATATATGGCTCACTTTATAAGTGTAATCATTGTCTTAAGATTATTTTTTTTTTATACATTGTGGTTGTCCCAAATGCATCCCAAAACTTAACATGCACATATACAATCTCATCATCCATAGGTAACTATTACTACATAGTATGTTCCAAATTATAAGATGGTTTGGTCTTTCCATCCCTGATTTAAATTACTAACATCCATATGAATTTGGACACATATACGAAACATATACATGGATCCGTACATGAATTTATTCAAAACCCAAAACACGAGGAAGTAAATCTTATACTACAATTTATAATATTCTAGAGCTCAAGATGATTCATATGAAATCACCATCCACATTATTTTCAGCATATATCTATCCATCATTTCTATAATATTAAATCTAGATTCATCCATGTATTCCGCTACGAAGCAAAGGTTCTAGCATTAAGGATGGTTAAGAAATTAATAATTCAGTAAAATATACTCTTACCATAGGACAATATGATTTTGTGATAATTCAATAAAAGATACTCTGACCAATATTTCAGTATATTTTGGCTCGACTGGACAAAATTATTTTAAGAAAGAACTTCTTAAAAAATGGTTTTAGAACCGCGCTAAGTTTGGCTCAACCTGATCATACTTGCGTCCTAAACTGAAAAAAATTAAAATATTTCTGGGGGAGGGGGGCATTAATGGAAGAAAAATAAGTAATATGAACTGTTGCTTGTGTGGTGGGCCAGATTATAGCGATGTAGATAAAATCTCAAATAGAACAATATTATTTGTACCTATGTGTTACTAGAAAAGATGCCCATGCGTTGCAACAGGTAGAGCCAATATAATTTGTACATATATATCGGTGGATAAATAATCACAATACATTTTTTCGTTTATTCATGTGCTTATCCAAATCACTTATTATTAAATAAAAGATTATTTGTGTGCAAATGTTTTATATACATGTTCTTAGTGACTCAAAAATAAATGATGTAAAATAAAGTACGATAAAAACCAAAAATTCAAATTCATGAATAAGCATAAGTTAAACAATGAGGCCTTTAAACACGAGTTCGATTTGTTGTCCAACTTTACCTCAAGTCGAGCAGGAATTGATGACGGACGAAATCAACAAGTTCGATGATCTTTCATTCGGTTGGCATGTTTTTTTTTGAAAGTAAAATTGATTCTTATGTATTATTGCAAAGGTATTTCTGATAGTATACAAGCATGTGTGGAGACTGACTTGAAATCATGCTAATATGTCATAGGGATGTGTCGTGTAATACGAATAGAATCAGATGATCTGGGCAATGACGTACATGATATCCACACGGACTCTACGAATTTCATTCGCTTGGTATCCACATCATACAAACTCTCTTTCGCAGTTCGCTCGCGAGTCGTAACTTCGCAATTGTTATGCGTGACGGAAATCGGATACGGACAACGTACCATAGTTTTGACAAAAATATCTTTAATTTTTAAATCGCGGGCGAGGGTGATGTAGTCCCAATCAGGCATGCGAAAAGGGTGTCGTGGGCCTTATCGGGCATGTGGAAAATCGCGTGCGCAAGGGCGTTGGGCCCAATCGTGGCGGCGCGCAAAGGCGCGTGTGAAAAACAAACTTAGGCGTAGACCCGATTTGGGGCAAGGGGCGCGTGAAAAGGTGTGGGCCTAATTAATTCGTGCGTGTCTCGGATAAGATGGACACTCTGGCATAAGAAAAAAAAGAAAGGATTTGATAGAAACATAAAATTAAAACCGATTCAAACACGAACGACGTACCAAAATTCTGGTGGAAACATCTTCAATTTTTCTAATAGTAGAGACATGCAAGGAGCTTAAATTATATTCAAACTATCAAAGCTACCGATACACATCTGTTTGGAACCGTGAAGTAATCCGATTCGGTTTACCTTGCATGTATTTCTTTTGTCTGAAAATATAGCTATCTTTTTTGTTTTATATGAAAATTAAGAAAGTAGGTGGAATTGAGTAAGGAACGGTTATGATTGGTTTCAGATGAAGGGCTAGGTGCAGAATTAGCTATATTTTAACACAAAGGGAGTATATGAATATAGACATTATCTATTACTACCGTTGTTAATGTATGATACTGTTAACTTTTTTTTATCAACATTTGACCATTCGTCTTATTAAAAAATTGTATAAATATAAAAATATTTAAATCATACTTAAAGAACATTTAACGATAAATTAAGTCACAATAAATGAATAATAATTACATATTTTTTTAGTAAGACGTATGGTCAAACGTATCTCAGAAAATCAACGGTGTTATCCATTAAAAAACAGAGGAAGTATATATGAAAAGTCCACTAAACTTTCTTAAAATGTTCCCAAGCTATCACGTGACGGTATAATAAATTAGAAAAAATCGTAGAAATTTTGAGAAAAAAGCCTTTGATTTTCAATCAAAACGGTGGGTTCAATATTTAAATTGTTAGAAATAAACCGAATAACACAGTCCCACTGGATTGAGATCAGTTGCTATTGCGACTGCACACAGTTTGAGCCCTCTGTTTCTTGATCCAATAGTCCAAATCGCTTGCTACAGTGAATTCAGAAATACTTTTTCATAGTAAAGCACTACAGTTCTTGCTAGATGCATCTGGATCATCCGTTTCGAATTCAGTGGTGCTGGTGCAACTGCTTAACTTGCAGTCACACTACCTACTACACCTGACCCAGATCCGGTCCCACCTCTCATCCTCCCAGTACGTACATACACACGTACGTGTACCAACCAACCAACCACGGCCACCCATCCGCTTCTCTCTCATTCCCTTTTTCTCTTCTTTTCTCCACGTACGTATAAATGAGAAAATAATTATTACTTTACAAATTTAGGTTATAATATATCATCATACTTGAAATACGTACGTAACGAAATTGCCTCGATAATGTTTGATAAAGTTTACATCATTATATTCAATACCCTATTAAATTAATATTTTAAAATTTATATCTTAACTAACTAAAAGATTCGTAATTTTTCAATCGTAGTCATCCGTTTCGTCCGTTTTTTTCGTCACTATAGCTTTCACCCGTCAGTCGTCCGTTTCGTCCGTTTTTTTCGTCACTATCGCTTTCACCTGTCAGGCGTTGCACCCATCGCTCCTCTCGATCGTTACTTTGCATCCTCAGAATCGGACAATGGAAACCAAGTCATAACAAAAGATCAGCATAAGAATTCAATCTAGAAATGACAAATAGAGATGCTGACGTGGATGCACTATTCTATTTGGAAATTTGCTAGTAATTCACTAGTTTTGTTACATATGTTCATCGCTACCCTCCCTTTTTCAAAACTTCTATGTCAGCGGTGACCTGAACCACACTTTCTCTGTAGAATTAGATTCCCAATCAACCAATGAATCGGTTAGATCAGCAGGCTCGTCCCTAGAGACGCACTCTAATTCATAAAGAAAGAAGAAAACAAGGTCAGGGAAGTAAAGTAGGAGACCACTATTATGTTGGGCGTATCAGCTATCTCACCTGGAGAGTGAGGAAAGAAAACGGTCTCGATAGCGGATAAAGCTCTTCAGGTTTAATAAGTTTCTCTTGGACCGTGTGTTCCGCCAACAAACAAGACGTGAGGAGAAATGGAGACTTCTCCTCAGATGGATCTTATATGAATCGTATGATACAGTACCACATGAGTGGATATATAGGAAATACCCCCCTCCCCGAACTATCGCGGTCATCTGAATTACCCCCTGAACCACAAAACCGGACATTCTTCACCTCAAACTATATAAACCGGACGAATTACCGCCCTCGATCCAATTCGCGGTGGTTTTGGTCTACGTGGCAGTCCAGTCAGCAATTTATTTATTAAAAAATAGGTGGGCCCCACCTATCAGTTTCTCTCTCTCTATTCTCTCTCTCTCTCCTCCTTTAGACGGCGGCGGCGGAGGCAGGAACGCGGCGAGGCAAGGCGAGACGGCGGCGGCGGCGAGGAGAGGCGGTGACGGGCGGAGGAGGCGAGGGGGTGGAGAGGCGAGCGCGGCGGCGAGGCGAGGCGAGGCGGCGGCGAAGGAGGCGATGGGGTGGAGAGGCGAGCGCGGCGGCGAGGCGAGTGGCGGGGCGGAGGAGGCGAGGTGGCGGCGGCATCACGATGCTCCAGCGCATCGGTGTACATTTTGACAGCCTGGCCGCCATGCTCGTCAGCATCCTAACGGCTTCTCTTTGCTGAGGGTAAAAAAACTGAGCTAATAAGATTCTACAATATAATGTGGCTGTGTTGATGGTTTGTTGCCTTGATGTTATCAGCTCTTGCCTTTAATTTTTCCTGGAGTGCTATTTTCATTGTGTTTTATTAGGAGTATAATTATAATTAAAAAAGTGATCGGATATGATTTTGAAGATTGTTATATCGATGGTTGACAACATTTTTTTCTGATTGAGAGGTAGTGTTTTACGTTAAGATATAGCCCTATGTTGATTGCCTGGCACGCTATATCTATGACTTAAATGTACAGCATTGAGACTTTGACAGCTTATTTTGATATTAATATATGAATTTGTAATATATTTAGTACATCATTATCATATACTTGGGGCACTTGGTAGTTGTATGTTTTGCTACTTGGATATCATCACCTTAATTACATGGCAAATAAGTGATTTGGATACGATTTCTATATATACTCTCCTCTCTCTAAAAAAACAATCTTGAATCCAGAATTTCATCCCCCCAGGTCATTGGACCAGAGGGAGTAAAGGTAACTAACGGTTATTAATAGGTCACTCTCTTATGACTTAAATTACCTTCAGCCAGTACAGCTAGCCGTCCATTTTGGTTTTCGGCCAGAATACAAACTGGAACATTTGTAACCTTGCGCCCTTGCCCGTAACTTGATGTATTCATTGTTAATGAAATGTTTACTCTGGTAACTTCGTAATTTTTCAGCCGTTTGACGGAGTACATATATGATAAATAAATTTTACCGGTCCTTCAAAATATATCTTTCCTCCGTATTTTAAAATGTAATGACGCCGTTGCTTTTTAACCAAGTTTGACCATTCGTTTTATTGCAAAATTTTTGTGCAAATTATAAAAATATTTATAATCATGACTTAAAGTAACATTTTGACGCATGAAATCTAAGTCAAATAAATGAATAATATTCATAATTTTTTTTAAGTAAGACTGAATGGCAACATTGGATAAAATCAACACGTGTATCATTAAATATGGAGGTTAGTACAACATACTTCTATAATGTAAATTTTTGCAAATTTTTTAAATAAAAATCTGGTAACCTTAGGTTTTGAAGTATTGAATTTTAGCCAAATTTTTCGAGGTATCTCCTCAATACCGTCAAATAATATATCAAGTAGCCACACAATCTTTCGGCGAATGTGACTGGCACAGAAAGGAAAACCTCATTTGGTGAAGCAATCAGATCAATCAATCCGAAATCAAGCATGATTGTGGAGTTATTAAGTCGCTGATCCATTAGACAAAGATGTATTCGATTATATATACCTTTTTGAATGCATGGTTCAAAAACCTTCTCAAGCATATTTACAGATTGCTATCAAATATATAGAGACGTGTACATTCCTGTTCGCTCTTTAAACCAAAATTCTTGACTATTTGATGGAGATATTTATATATCACACCAAAAAGGAGGGTAAGGTAGTTCAATGATTAGAAATCAATAGAGGCTAACAAGTGACCTTTTAACGTGTCGGCGTAGCAAGAGCTTGATATCGTTAATTTTTGTACTCAGACGCACACAAATATTTACCCTAGCGTCCATAATGGAGATTTTTTTAAGAAAAAAGGTTATTTTATTAATTTAAACAGAGTGGTTACAATCTTATTGGACAAGTTCCATGAAACAGTTGAGCTTCTAGTGTCCATAGTGAACTATGTCTAGTCCTAGCTCATTGATGCTATTGAATCTGAGCCACTCTATTCGTCCTCTTTCGCCTCTACGAGCAGAGCACCCAACTCGGATTGGTTAATTACGGTCCTTATGTTTTTTTATAGGATTTTACTTATGTTTACAAATTTTAGCATGTGTTTGAAGAGAGCCAATCTGTATGGTGAATATATGTGCACATCTTTTATGTAATCAAAAATATAGAATATTCAACGATTACAATTTTTTTTCGTTAGCGTACGATCTGTCCTTATAGCGGTTGGTGACTTGTGTGCATTGTCACCATTAGTACAACTCCCTCGCCTTTCAGGTTACCAGAGCGTTTGACTTTGGTCCAAAAAATCAATTGCTTTAAATTTTAACCTAAGTTATGG
>CM020178.1:16403963-16419881 GCA_009805545.1 Oryza longistaminata
CAAGAGAGCGATAATATGGTAAGGGTGTGGATGTGTACGTGTAGTCAGCCAAGCTTCTTGACCAAATCAGAACTCACCAAGTTGTTGCAGCTACCTCCATCAATGATCACACGTGCACGACGGTTGTTGATTGATGAAGAAAATATGAAAACAAATTATGGCGTTGCAACCTATCATGCTGCGTACCTGCGTGCTGAGCACCCGCTGCACAATGATGGTCCTGTAGTCCGTTGTGTCATCACGACCAAAGACTTCGCCATCCTCATCCTCAACTTCTTCTTCCCCCTCTTCCTCTTCCACGTCGGAGGTGGTGATGTAACCATCTTCTGTAGCAACATAGCCCTGTTGACTAGGGCAATCTTTCTACACATGCCCAAACCCTTGGCAACGGTGGCACTGAATGCGTCCCGTCGAGGCGACAGATGAGGCACTCTTGGCGGGTACTTGCGAGGAACTTTTACCTGACTCTGCTGGTAGTGGTGGAGATGGTTTTGGTGCCGCAGAAGCTCCGGATGCAGCTAGCGCTTGCTCGCTGGCTGGGAGGACGCCCGAAAAGAGACGGCCTTGGCAGTCCCGCAGATGGCGTCGTGGCGCGGAGTGTATGTGCTTGCCTTGCTCTTGCCCTGATGGTCCGCCCCCTGTAATTCCTTCTCTGCAAGCATAGCAAACCGAAACAACTGGTTGACAGAGTTAAATTCCTTATAATCAACAATGTTCTCAATGTCCTCCCTCAAACCAGATAAAAACGACAAATAGCATCCTCGACCCCCTCCACTATGCACAGCGTCTCACACCCTTTTTTAGCTCACCATAGTAATCCCTGTACAGATTTCCCCTTGTTCCAAACGCATCAGTTTCTTGCGTAAATCTCTATGATAAGATGGAGGAACAAACCTATCGCGCATAGCTACCTTAAGTTCTTCCCTAGTAGTAGGTAGTACCCCTCATCAGATAACCCAGCCCACCACATAATAGCAAAATCCTTGAACTCACTACTGGCTTGTCTAACTCTATGTTGCTCGGGTACAAGGTGGGCATTAAACTTCTCAGCATCATAATATCCTGAAAAAGATGGTATTTTAAACTTAATCTTAGCATAAGGATCATCGGGCCACGATTATTATTATTACCTTGTTGGTGGCGAGTGCCACCCATACCTGTGCGGTTTGTGCGTAGGCGACGTCGTAGCCGTGCTTGCCTTGTAACCGGTGCGTCAATATAGCCACTGAAATCATACACCGTGTCTTCAGGATGAGCATCGTCGTCACCACTCACCACTTCCTCATTAGAAGGTGTCTCCAACGCGGCGACCCGATCAGTTAGCGTGGATATCCGCTTGTCCAACCTCTCCATGTGGTTCAGGAAGCCGATTTTAGTGAAGGCATCTTGGACAGACTTTGCAACGGCTTCCGTGATGTCCTTTTGAGTATTTTCTTGGAGAGTTCAAGTTGCTCTTGGCTGACACAGTCAGCAAAATCCGGGGACTTCTTTCACCTTCGTTACCTGACATTGAAACACACAAAACAGAAACAAAACGGTGAAGGTTATCCCTAATAACTCTACGCAGGTGTAGTGGTGCCTCTCAACGATTCTCAGCAATATGGAGTTCCTAACCAAGCTCTTATAAGGTTCTTACCAGCAAGCAAAGTACCTGGAAGGCGTAGTCAGCGATTGCAGGGATCAAGAACCTATGCTGTCCAGAAGTAATATGTGGAGCTAGGAAGGCAAAATATGTATATGAGTGGTACACAATCCAATGACATATAGTAATGCTGAATAAAAATCCCAAGTCACTTGCCCTTAGTTGCTGGTCTACTCGTGTCCTAGTCAGTAGTGGTAACAATTATGGCTCAAGAAAAAAAATGACACTAGTAAGCAGCAAAGAAGGACTTGCAGGCAAGCTTCGGCGAGTTTCAGCAAAAACTACAAAACCGAACTGGCAGATAAGCTCAACGTAGCGCGTCGTGAGCTCAATGCACTAGCGGAAATCAACTTTTCTTTTTTTTTCTTTTATTTTTTTGATATTTTTTCTTTTTCAGAACACGAAAATAGGCACACCTCCAAGTTACAGCTCAATCGGAGTTGATATGTGGCCTATGGATTTTTCTGAAACCACTATAAACAAGGTGCAGGAACTTGTGAGCTCGAACAGACAATTTTGCAAGCCAAATTTCGGAATTTTGGATGCGCCAAACCCGCCGAAGTTAAATTTTGCCTGATTCTGAGTCCGTATGCAAAAGTTATGGCTGTTTGAAGTTTCGGGCTTCCAGCTAGGTTTTCCAGAGGGATAATACCAAGTCTATTATGCGGTGGAATTGGGATATGGTGGCAGCGGAGTTGTAGGGTGTTCTGGTGATGCGTGGTGATCTGGATGGGTATTTATGATGGCGGAAACGGCTCTCAAAGGATGAACCCTAACACGCGGTGAAAGGTCAGCTAGGGTTACAAAGGACAAACACACGACTAGACTAAAACACGCACTAGACCAGCAACAGGAACTTAAACTAGGACTCAAACTCAACACTACGGACTCTGAAAACGAATCATGCAAAGGGTAAACACGGTCTAGGTTAAGGTAACTAACAACTAAATTTTTTTTGGCTTTTCTATAGACTCTAGGATAATTGCGAAAAACAAAAACTAATCCAGGGCAAAGAAACTGAGTGAACTTGATGGTGAACCTAGAGCTCTGATACCACTTGATGGGCACTAGGGTTCCCGATCTTCCGAAAGGTTCTGATAAACAACGATTTGGGCGGAGTCGCGACACAAATCGATCCGGCTTCTTGAACACGTACGCTCTTGAGCCCCGCAATCGCAGCACCACGTCTCCTCTGGTTATCACCCGTGCTGAAACGCGGATGACCTCGCCGAGAAGGCTAATCCCTGTTTGCCAATCGAAGAACACAAAACAAGAAGAGATAGAAAACAACCAAAATTGCAGATGAATGATTAAGCTCACGAGCTGGGGTCTTACAAACCGATCTGCGGCGAAACTGTTCTCGACAGATTAATCTAAGCAAAACCCAAAAACCTAAAGATGGTGGCGGGTACTGATATATAGAGTTTAGGGTCGTGCAACCCCCTCTCGACGCAACCCTAATGGGTTCCAACACGATACACGGGCCAAAGGCCAAATACGGTGACGCAGCACCGGAACAGATTCTGGATGTCAAATTGTTCGGTCAATTCCCATTGACTCAGAAAGAATTTGGACATGGGACCAAAACCATTGGAAAGGTTATCTTCTTAGCTTTCCATCCATATAAAGAACGCCCAATCCGAGCACGTATGCGACCTGGGCGCCCGTTTTAGTGCAGACTGGTCCTGGACTCCGAATTGCACCGCGAGTCGACTTGGTTTGGGCCTCCTCCTTGACTTGGACGTCGTCGATGATCCTCCATGGCTCTAAGTCCTTCTCTAAGTGTCTCCTTGTCCCCTCCATTGTTCCTAATCACAATATAATCATTAGGTAGCAATCTATTCTCGAATTCGTACAAAGAAGAATATAGGAACGAACTACCCTCTAAATTTAATTGTCGCGTACGAGCTCTTGTTATCGGTCCTTGAATGATCGTTGGAGGATTGTTGTGTGTATCCGAGTTAGTGATGTCCGCATCACCACACAAATTTTCTCTCTCATCAACTTACAACAATGTTTTGGAGACAAAAAGAATGTGTGAAACTAGCTCCAAAAGTAATATAACAACAAAGAACATTGGAGGATGAAGTTACTAACCTTTTAGACACCTCCGATTTGTATATAATCACTAAAAAAATTTCACAAAAGAAATTTTGGCATGACCTCCCCTCTTTCAGTGAGAAATTTTGAAGCTTGCTCTCCGGCTGGAGAAGGAAGAAGACATATATAAAGGGGGGATCTTTAGTCATGGTTGGTGTTACCAATCGGAGCTAAAGATTGCCGTGATCTTTAGTCCCGGTTGGTAACACCAACCGGGACTAAAGATCCCGGGGGCCCTGACAACGTCTGACATCTCTACAACCGGGACTAAAGATCATCTTTAGTCCCGGTTTTAAATGGATCCGGGACTATTGTGGATTTTGGCCGACCGGCCAAAGATGGTTTCTCCACCAGTGTGCACTCAATAGGAGTAGAAAATCTTATACTTTCTAACCATTATCTTATCATACATTTCATAGGAGCAACCTAGATTTTTCTAACCATGGCAAACATGATAATTAATTCATCCCCCCTAATGGGTCTAAGATCACCTCTAGGGAACAAAGTCATAGTAATCCATTTGTGCATGAGCCTAAGTGTAGGGTTATGGATATCATTCGTCCTAGATTTCTTGCAAATTGGAGCACCAGAAATGTCTTCCCAAAACCTAATTTTCTCGAACCCATAAGTGTATATTCCTTATGGAAAAAGCGAAAGGAAATTCCATCTTCTATTTCTTTCAAAGTGCACAGAAATTGTAAAGTAAACAAATGAGAACCAGGCTCATCTACCACAGCAAATCTCTGCCAACCAACAGCTTTCCAAATAGCACGAAAGTCAACATCTATACCTATCTTTTTCAGCAGCTCCGGATAGTACTTTCGCGTGTGATTATACTCCCGGTCACTCAGCTTGTAGTAGGCTTGTCTTTCCCGATCATCGACAAGGTCGAGGTCGGCGTCGTTCAGGAGACGTCGCGGAGCGTCGGCATCCTCCATCGAGACATCAGCTGATGGACGAGCACTAGACTCGTCATGATGACTTGACGAAGAGCTGAACCCTTTGAACAGACGAGACTGTCGCCTCCTCATTCTGCACAATGGAGCAAGAACGGACTAACTCGGCGGGGGTTAGAATAGCAAGAGTTTCACCCACCGGTTAGTTTCACGAAAGCAACTTGTATATATGCAACTAAGTATTTGAATTTGAGGCAAACTATCAAAGCTTGAATGAATTTGAGAGCAAACTTTGGAGAGGGAATGAAAATGTGTTGAAATGAGGTGGAATCCCCTCTCTCGGCTGGCTGGCTTTTATAGGGTACCCACAACGGTCAGTGTGGTTGTGGCACAATGTATTTTCGTTGAAAACTTTATTTTGGTTTGCTCTGAAAAAATTTATTTGAAGAATTTCCTCAAAATTCAAAAATCCTTAATGCAACTTCGAAATTCAAACATGTGTTGATGCAAAAATTTAAATTGTTGAAAACAAATATGCGGATACATACCAATTTACCTGTTGGCGAAGGTCGCGTCATTTTAGGTCCGACGTGCAAGACCGTATCTCCTTTCAGTTCAATTTGCGGAATTTCCACCTGTCTCCGGAGGTGATGGAGCAGGCGTCTTTGGCTTTTCCTTCCACACCTTCTTTGGTTTTGGTGCGGAAGACGGCTTCCTCTGAGTCGGCTGCTCTGGCTTCTTGGCCGGTACGTTTGATTTTACCGGCTTCTTCCAATAGCGGTTCTTGGGCATTGTTGTTTCCTTCTCCAGGAAATTCTGCATGAACTTCACCAGGCTGTCCGTCTTAGGTGGCTCCACTTCGACTACTTGAATGTTCTGCGGGTTTGGCCCGTAGTTGATTCTGACCATGGAGCATTGTTCAATCCTCAGCTGAAACTCAAACTTCTCTTCCTTCCTGTTAATATGGAAACAGATACTTCCTGTCCCCACATCAATGTTGGCTCCTGCGGTGCTAAGGAACGGATGCCCCAAGATGAGCGGCGTTTCTTTTCTTGTGTCCATGTCCAGCACCACGAAATCAACCGGGATGAAGAAATCCCGTATCTTGACTAGCACAACCTCCTCTATCCCCCCCCGGGTAACGGACAGATGAGTCAGCCAGTTGTAGGTGCATTGGTGTTGATGCCAACACCGTGAAGTTGAGCTTGTCAAAGACGTCTTTCGGCATGACACTGACATTGGCTCCAAGATCACACAGAGCTTGGTCGAATTGTTGTGCCCCGATCGAGCAGGTGATCGTGGGACACCTCGGATCCTTCTTATTTTCCGGGAGCTTGCGGAGTATGATGTTGCTGCATTGCTCCGTCAGCTTGACCACCTCCATTGTTGGGAGCAGTCTCTTGTTGTTGAGGATATCCTTGAGATAATGGGCATATGTTGGCACTTGCATAGCATCCAACAACGGCACGTTGATATGAATCTTCTGGATTACTTTAACAAAACGAGCAAACTGCTCATCCACTGACGGTTTCCTACTCCGTTGAGGAAACGGCAGCAATCGTGTGTCGCGGTACTCCTGCGGCACAACCTTCTCTGGCTGAACCTCTTTGTCAGCCAAATCACTAGATGGTGCTACACTGGCGATCCCGTTAGTTCCCGCAGGGTTAGGATACGGCGGATCATGAATGGACTTACCTCCCCTCATTGTGATCGCCTTGACATTTTCAATGGAGGAATCGGGCTGCCCCGGAATCCTCCGAGATTCATTTGCAGGGATTAAGGCGGCCAATTGAGCTAACTGAGTTTCTATCATTTTATTGAAGCTCAGCTGATTTTGAAATGCAGAAGCAAAGCCATCTAGCTTAACATTATTGTTCTCTAAGACCTTGTCATTGGCAACTAGCTTTTCGCTTAAAGCATCAGTGGTTTTAGCTTGCGCAAAGACAAGATCCTTCAAGGATGGCTGGTTAGAAAAGTTACTGTTATTGTTACCTCCTTGATAGTATGGGCGTGGCTAGTTCCACCCCTGACCTCCTTGTGGACAATACCCGTTGTTGTTATTGCCCATGTACATCGCCTCTTCACGGGTTTCCGGGTAGTCATTCCCTGAATGAGCCGTGCTGTCGCAGACTTCACACGTGACGTGTGAGTCTAAGGCCTTGACGGTGCCTTGTGGCCGTTTGTCATGGTTGTCCAATTTCTTCATGAGGAGGTCCAGCTTGGCAGCAAGCATTTCCATCTCCTTGACGGTGTGCATACCTCGCTGACGAGTTTGGAGTCGTTCCTCGCTCCAACCCATATTGGAGACCATCTTCTCTATTAAATCAACGGCTCCTCGAACCGTCTTAGAGAAGAACGCTCCTCCAGCTAACGCGTCTAGGTGGTCACGGGACATGGGAGTGAGCCCATTATAGAAATTCTGCAGGATCAGCCAGTCATCCATCCTATGATGAGGGCAGGCGGCCACGTATTCCTGAAGTCGTTCCCATGCTTCAGGAATGGAATCGTCCCTTGTCTGCTGGAAACTCGAAATTCTTCCTCGAAGAGCACTGGTTTTGCCCATCGGGAAGAACTTTGAGAGGAATGCCGTGGAGCATTTGTCCCAGGTGTTGATCATAGCACAGTTGGCATAAAACCACTGCTTCGCTTTCCCGAGGAGGGAAAACGGAAACAGCCGCAACCTGACAGCGTCCGGACAAACACCCTTCATGGTGTACGTGCTGCAAATCTCCAGGAACTGCTGTAGATGAGCATTGGCATCCTCATTAGGCTTGCGGCAGAATGGGCTAGCCTGCGCCATCGTGATAAGGCTGGACTTCAGATCGAAATCCATGTCTCCCACGTTGATTTGTGGCCCAATGGCCACATTGTCAGCAGAGGGAGCAGCAAATTCACGGAGGGTCTTGTCAGCCATAGTCTTGAAGGTCGGTGGCGCTGGTACGGCTGGTTTATTTGTCGGTAGAGTTTTCTATGGAGCGACGACTCGCAGCTTAACACTCCGGAAGAAAGCTTCTGGATTTTCCTTAAAGTTTTTCGGCAAGTTGAAACCAGTCATGCACTACCCTGTTTCCACGCAAAAGTGAAACAACCATGGTTTGCATGCAAAGGGCAGTGATTATACTGAGGTAAATATAAAGTATTAGTTCTGGTAATCTCTATTATGAATCTTTCCTGGCAACAACGCCAGAAATGCTTGTTGGTATTTATTAACGGCATTATAGAAATATAATTCCCAGCAATGGCGCAGAAATATTTCTGGTATATTATGGTTACAGAGTTCATCCGCAAGTGCACGGATATACCATTGTAGCATTTCACCCAACAGTATTCCAAGGGTATCGTATTTATTTAATCCCGTGGGAAGATCATGGTAGAGAGAACTTAACTAATACTTTATATAATACTTGTAATAATCATAGTCTTAGGAGGGGTTAATATAATTCAAGGGTAGAATGACACACAAGTAGGGAGCTACTTATTCTCATACTAAAATATATAAGCTAAGTGGAAAGAAAAGAGAATGATAATCTATTCCTATACTTCTAGTATACATAGTCTACATACATCATAGTTATCTGACATACCCCTACACACAAGCAAACAACCACACGATCTAGCAGCTAACGAAGCTACTCTTCCGGGAAAGATTGGGTTTAGGTCAGCTCCGGGAAAACTTCACTTGACCATCGCGGGACGACGACTCTGAACTGATCTTCTCGCTCTTTGTTGCACGAAGCTTGCGGCTCGACTTGACTTGACTTCCGAACAGGCATGAAGCTGACGGTTTATCCTCCAGGGTTTAACAACTAAAAGAATTGGACGGACAACGAGGGACACCACGCCTAAACTACCAGATACTACTCTAATATCATCGTCATGACATGGAGTAATTGCATACACAAACATTATACCTGCACCAAAGCATCTCCCAGATAAGCTAGCAGTATATTCAGTATAACATGAACATAATGTAAAATTGGCATTCGTATACTCGGAAAGTATTTCAATACCATAAATATATAAAGAAGAGTATTCTAAATAAAGTACAAAGCTTACAAAAGAGAAAAGGAAAGCTACTAGAGCCATACCCGAACTCTTCTGAAGGCTTCCGGACTCCGATTTCTACTCTATTCCTATTCCACTAGCTTGATAACACTAAACTAAACTTGAGAGAATATGAGAAAACTTTGCTTGAGTTGTATGAAGAGGGCAGTTGGAAATGTCCTAACTGCCCTGCAACCGTCTTTGGGGATGAATCCTGGACGTCCATGCAAAACCCTAGGATGGACGGTGTTGATGGTGGTTCGGCCGAACCAGGGGCTAGGCCAAACCAGCCCATCCTCGGCTGGCGGCCTCCTCCACTGCTTCTCTCTGTAGACTTGTGAATTTTGGCCCAATTCATCGTGTCAATTCTGAGTTCTTGGCCCATTTTTGACCCAAAAACAGTGAGGGAGGCCCCCATGGTAAGATTTTAATTAATAACCAAAATTATTTACAGAGAGGGAAGAAAAGGGAGGGACAAGAGATAAAAGAAAGCAAAAACAAAAGATTACAAATGATCAATCCATGATTGCACTATGGGGCGATCGCTTTCCCTGAACCTAATTAAATGTTAGTTCAGATCCAATTTGAGATTGGCCAGACAATTAGTCACAGAGGGCTGAATCCCTTGAAAAATCAGACCATTTCTCTCCTTCCAGATGTTCCAAGCCGCTAGAAGAAACAATTCCATGAAACCTTGTTGGGAGAAAGAGGAGCGTTGAGTATGCATCATTTGATTAAATTCCAAAGAAGTGTTCCGGTACCATCCCAACTTATTCCAACACCCTTTACTGAAGTCGCCGTCTAGGTGGTCACGGGACATGGGAGTGAGCCCATTATAGAAATTCTGCAGGATCAGCCAGTCATCCATCCTATGATGAGGGCAGGCGGCCACGTATTCCTGAAGTCGTTCCCATGCTTCAGGAATGGAATCGTCCCTTGTCTGCTGGAAACTCGAAATTCTTCCTCGAAGAGCATTGGTTTTGCCCATCGGGAAGAACTTTGAGAGGAATGCCGTGGAGCATTTGTCCCAGGTGTTGATCATAGCACAGTTGGCATAAAACCACTGCTTCGCTTTCCCGAGGAGGGAAAACGGAAACAGCCGCAACCTGACAGCGTCCGGACAAACACCCTTCATGGTGTACGTGCTGCAAATCTCCAGGAACTGCTGTAGATGAGCATTGGCATCCTCATTAGGCTTGCGACAGAATGGGCTAGCCTGCGCCATCGTGATAAGGCTGGACTTCAGATCGAAATCCATGTCTCCCACGTTGATTTGCGGCCCAATGGCCACATTGTCAGCAGAGGGAGCAGCGAATTCACGGAGGGTCTTGTCAGCCATAGTCTTGAAGGTCGGTGGCGCTGGTACGGCTGGTTTATTTGTCGGTAGAGTTTTCTATGGAGCGACGACTCGCAGCTTAACACTCCGGAAGAAAGCTTCTGGATTTTCCTTAAAGTTTTTCGGCAAGTTGAAACCAGTCATGCACTACCCTGTTTCCACGCAAAAGTGAAAACAACCATGGTTTGCATGCAAAGGGCAGTGATTATACTGAGGTAAATATAAAGTATTAGGTCTGGTAATATCTATTATGAATCTTTCCTGGCAACAACGCCAGAAATGCTTGTTGGTATTTATTAACGGCATTATAGAAATATAATTCCCAGCAATGGCGCAGAAATATTTCTGGTATATTATGGTTACAGAGTTCATCCGCAAGTGCACGGATATACCATTGTAGCATTTCACCCATTTGCAAAAAGGCCCTTGTGATTTCTTAGGATTAATCGCATATTCCTTTGCATTGGAAACTTTGCGTTTTAAACCCGGAAATTTCTAGAAAATACACAAATGACCCTATGTATTTGGAATATTTGTTTGAATGGCATTGTAAATTTGCAAAATCCACTGAAATTATATTTCTGTTATTTATGATTATGAAATTTATTTATCGCATTTATGATTATTGATTATTTGTAATGCTTTTATTATTTTAATTAATATCTTTGTGGTAAATATATAGAATTGCATAAAATATATTGGAATTATTTGGAGGAATTTTAACTGAAGATGACTGACATCGTGAACTAGAAGTTTGCTAATTCTAGAGTATATCTGACATATACATTCAATGTCGAAATTATAATAGACCTAAAAGCTCCATCACACCATCAAACCAAGTGTTCTATTCACGGACTCTCGTCAGTACATCCAAGCTACTCTAATGAATGAGTATGATAAGTTGATGAACGGATTAACACTCTTTTGACAGCACAAAGAAGCAGTTTTTGAATATTGTGGTGCACCCTACCACCCAATAAGCACTATAAGCAAGAATAGGTATTTTCGACTATGATTCACAAATAAAATAACCCAAAGAGTACGGATTCAACCCGAACTCAAGAATGTCACATGCAAGCATCACTAGAGAATTACATGTACTTCTTTATTGCAATTATTGTTTTATCCAACATATTTTAATTATAGAATTAGATTTGCATTTCTTAGTTTTTATACAATATATTTGTAACATTTTAAAAACATGATTGGATTTAACAAAATAATTGTAGTTTTGTGACATTTACTATAAATACAATCATTGTATGATGTATATACAACTATTATCTTTTTCTATTAATTAATGTAACAATTTTTATCGGTCAAAGCAAACACTGCGTCATTTTTAAGCTATCTTTATACTATAATAGATAGATTATTTTCACCCGTTGCAACGTACATGCATTTTGCTAGTTGACTAATTTATACTTAAACCAAACTATTATTTTAATAAAAAAATTGCTCATTGATTTCCATGATACTAATTATTTACACTATAAAGATCTATCCATTGTTGAAAAACAAAGCCTTATAAGACTCCCCCTCCCCAAGACAATCACAACACACACGTGTGTACACCATTAATTTTATACCCATTAAATTAATAATATAAGATATTTTTCCTTAAGCAAGTGGACTCATTTATTTTCAAACAACACAGTGTTTGAATATAAAGTTTACAAAATTACATTTTACACTCATTGAATTAACAATTTATTAAGATATATATTGACTAATTTATACTTAACCGGAGGGCAATTATTTGACTATATTTTTAATAAAAATATTTGGCAATCGATTTTCACTTAAAATGGTAAAACCATTATTTAGGCCATCATATCTATCTTTTGTTAAAAAATAAAGCCTCCGATGACCCCTCTCTAGCCATCTAACAATGCACATGTGCATCTTCGACTTCCACACCTACAACAAAGCTTTGTATCTAAGGTGGCTAAGGTGATTTGTCAAGGTGAAGACGTATCAAATCGTCTGTAGATAATGATAGGTTTTGTTAATAATGTGAAAACAAATTGAATCAACCATTGTGGGTTGAGTTTTTACAATATGCATCTCATGATAGGTCGTATTTAGATTTTGTTGCAGACGAAAAAAATCATTATGTTATGATTGTGACCATAATATTAACTAATATCTCCACACTTCTTAAGAAACAATTGCTACTCCCTCTGTCCCAACTTATAGGGCGCGCACCCTCTTTTTTAGAAAATCAACTCGATAACTTTTGACTAATAATCATACTAATCATATCTATACTAACTATTATGTATGTTATATCACTAGATATATATTTTAAAGTACTTTCATGTAATGCTAATATCATATTGATTGGAAACATAACATGTAATAAGTTAATGGTAAAAGTATATCATTGATAACCGTATAAAAAATATAGACCTTGTAATTTGGGACGGATGGAGTATACAAGAGTAAGTGGCCATTTTACCATGATTCTGGGAATTTTAAGTTAACACCAAAATTTGGTAAGATTCTCCAGTGGATTCAGTTAAAAAAATGAGACATTCAGCTGATGGAAGCTTATCTAGAAGAAAGCAAGATCAAGAAGGAATCGAGAAGAGCACAACATGGCAGCTCAATTTATCTATTAATTAGGCAGTGTATAGTAATTTTCTTTTTTATTGTTAAGCAAGTTAGTTTAGTATCCGATCAGGATTTGTTTCTTTTCTCCCATGGTTCGTATCCATAAAGCCGACAGTAGGGATGGCAATTTCCCCTGCGGGGACCCGACCCAACGGGGGCGGGGGCGGGGGCCATTTCTGACCCGCGGGTGAGTCGGGGGATGGGCCCCGCATTTGGGCGGGGAGGGGACGGGGGAGACATTGAACCCGCGTGGCCCCAGTGGATATATTACCCCTTCAAATGTAGCCCATAGAAGACCTAACAAGCCCAACTTAATAAAATATTGAGATATATAAGCAAAATCTGAACAGTCTAACCCTACCTTATCCTCTCCCCTCCGGCCTCCCGTCCTCTCCAGGCTCCCTTTCCCTCTTGTCTCCCTGCGGCGCAGCGTAGGACGACACACGGGCGGCACGCGGGGAGGCTCACAGGCGGGCGCTGTGAGGGGCACAGCTCGGCACACAGGCGCGGTGGCCGGCGAGGGGACAGGCGTGGCGAGCGGGTGTCACCGGGTGGCACAGGTGACAGGCGCGGTGAAACGCACTGAGAGGTATTTCACTATTTTGGTGAAATGTTGTTTGTGTATTGAATGAATTGTTGTGTCAAAGTAGTTGTGAACTTTGTGGTCATGCATGCATTCAGATCATGGACGAAATGATGGATCATGGAAGTATTTGTGTTCTTGCTGAATTCTATATGATTGTCTTGAATTTTTTTTCCTGATTGGATGGGGATACTACCCAATACGGGGCACCGGAGGGGTCGGGGGCGGGGCCTAATATGTCCCCGCATCTCTACTCGGGGGCGGGGGCAGATTGAAAAATCGGGGGTCGGGGGCACTACTATGAAAACCATTTTTCGTGACGGCCATTTTGGGTTTTCGCTAGCGGAATTTAGAGCCGGCACAAAGCAAAGGCCAGTGAAGATCAAGATCTTCGCTAGCAGTTATCGTCCGCCAGCTATAATTCATTTTCGCTGGTGGTCGTCTTAAGCCAGCTGCCAGCAAAGATCTATTTTCGTTGGCGGTTGGCTCAAGACGACCGCCAGCGAAAATGAATTATCGCTGGCGGCTGTGTTAAATCGGCCGCCAGCGAAAATCTATTTTGGGCCAAAAAAAAATATGCATGCAGCTGCCCAGCCGCTAGCGAAGATTTGGAGAAAAGCCTATTAATTCATTTTCAAAATTCAAATCCAATTCATATGCATATGGCTGCTCATTTCCAAAATCAAACACAAAATACTAAATCATCATTAGCACAGATCAAACATCATGTAAACAGATCAAACATCACAACATGCGCTAAACATCTGCATCATCTGGATAATCTGGAAACATAAAAAAAAAAATCCTAGTCGAGCTCGTCAGATCCGTGCTGCCGCCAGTCTCTCTTCGTCGCCACCTCACCGCTGCCGGTGGGGAGGGAGGAGGCGCTGGATCCACTCCCCGCCTCCCCCTCCCCCGTACTGCTGACGATGAGAGCCGCTGCCACCGCCGCCCCCTTCCCCGCGCTGCTGCCAAGGTCTCGTCGGCAGATCCGGCCTCCCCAGTCGTCGGGGCAGCAGATCCAGCATCCCCAGTCGTCGCGGCGGCGGATCCGGCCACCCTCGTTGTCGTGGCGACGGCTCCGGCCTCCCCCGTCGACATGGCTGCAGATCTGGCCACCCCCATCATCACAGCGGCGGATCCGGCCACCCCCGTCGTCACGGCAGCGGATCCAGCATTCCCCGTCGACGCGGCGGACGAATCTAGCCCCAAGCTCGCGGAGAAGAGGCGACGGCAGCCCGCAGCAGCGGTGGTGACGGCGGTGGAGGACGGAGAGGGAGAAGGAGAGAACGCGGAGGAGGAGAGGAGGAGACTGAGGTGGCGGTGGTAGGTGGCTAGGTGCGGTAGGTTTATATATTTGCCTCAAAACTTTTTTTCCCAATGGTCCCCTTTACCTACCGCCAGCGAAAACGCGATTTTTGATAGCGGACACTTAAGAGGACCGCCGGCTCCTGACATTGCTGTTGCATCTGCTGCATCTGGTATTATTTGGTACCGACGTCGCAACTGATGTAGCAACTCTTCCACTGTCTGAGTCTGATTAGCCATGACTTGGGATTGTGGCTGATCTTTGAGAGGTTGACGTGGGAAGCTTATAGAATTGAGCTGAGTTGATCCATGAAACTGACGGGATCCTGATCCGTTGAAATTGTCCCTCAAGCTGACCATCTGCTGCAGGCACCAGATAGAGGGGGGATGAGAGGGGTGACTAGAGATGAGGTTCTAAACCACTTGCCTACTGATCTGTTGTGAGTAGATTTTTATGGTTTAAGTTGCTTAAGCAAACAACCTAGTATGGTCGCATCCCCACCAATGATGCAAACCATACCCCTACACACAAGCAAACAACACACAACCTAGCAGCTAACGAAACTACTCTTCCGGGAAGGATTGGGTTTAGGTAAACTCCGGGAAAACTTCACTTGATCTTCGCAGAACGACGACTTTGAACTGATCTTCTCGCTCCTTGCACGAAGCTTGAGGCTCGACTTGACTTGACTTCCGCACAGGCACGAAGTTGACGGTTTGTCCTCCAAGTTTAACAACCATGAGCATTGGAGGGACTGGGAGGAGAATTTTGAAAAACCGTTTCACAAAGAAAAGCTGAAGGGCGAGAGGAGACAATTCGCAAATAGGGTTTTCAGAAAACTTGGCCTTAGGGTTTGACCATTTGGCTCAACCTACAGTCGAGTTGGCTCTGATACCACTCTGTCACGCCCAGAAATTTAGCCCAAATTTCCAGACTATTTTGTGTATTAAATCCCTGTCCAGGACCAGCCAGGGTACACAAAACGACAAGTAATATACAGTTCCAAACGTAAATAAAGCGTAAAATACTTACAGAAGAGGCACTTAGTCCTCACACCGAAAGGGAACGACAGCAGCGAAAAAAGCGATCCTAGCGGGGCTCCAGCTCCACCACAGGCAAAACTCAACTGGGGTCTGAGCCTTGGTCCTCTAACTTCGTCTTCAACTCAGAAGCACAACACTTCTGAAAAGGGGGAAAAAACAGCAAGGCTGAGTACAACCACCGTACTCAGCAAGCCACACCAATGATGCAGACGTGCAAGGGGATACAAAGAGGGGTTTGTGGCTATTTGCATAAAGGCAGTTGTAAAGCATTTTATTGAACAAAACCGTAAAACAGTTGAGTAATTAAAGTAACATTAAATCTCCACTGATCAACGCTACACCACGTTGA
>CM020178.1:16419901-16470550 GCA_009805545.1 Oryza longistaminata
TGGAGCCCCGCCGTTTCCGCAAGCGAAACGGGTTTCTCGCCGAGAAATTCTACGGCCGCGCCGGCCTCATGGAGTCTGTCGGGGTCTCTTTGACGGTCATAGAAGCGATGTACAGGTCCTTCCGGAACATCTACAGCCTGCAGACGAATGAACCAGCAGCAGACGCAGCGAATCGGCCAGTCGGCGGCAACGCCGACAGGGTGAGGTATCCTTCCCTGGGACGGTTCCAGTTAGGGTTCGACACCATCACCGATAAGATCCTCGCTTGGCACGTTGCAACTAAGCTCTTCGAGATAGCTCACGCGCGTACTTCGCCGGACGACAAGATCGTCGCCTGCCATCTCTCCTACTACTGCGGGTACCTGGTGGCGGCCGTGCCGGAGCTTCTGCCGGACTGCCCCGCTTGGACCCAAAAACGGTACAAGAAGGTGGCTACCGACGTGCGCACGGCGCTTGGCAGTCACGGCAAGATTACGCTGGAGAGGTACAGGTACGACGAGCTTTTGCGGAAGCTAAGCTCCGGCTCCCGCGACGAGGTGCTGCAGCGCGGAGTGGTGATCGTTGGGCGCCTGGTGAAGGAGTTCGCCAAGGGCGAGGGCGGCGAGGGCGTGGACGAGGAGTTGGCGTGGCAGTTCCTTGCGAATTTCTGGTCGGAGATGGTGATCTACGTGGCGCCGTCGGAGAACGTCAAGGGGCACGTTGAGGCCATAGGCCGCGGCGGCGAGTTCGTCACGCTCGTCTGGGCGCTGCTCCTGCACGCCGGCATCACCACAAGGCCTCCGGCGCAAGGCAGTATTATACCGTAGGGAAACTGCGCGTCTCTTTTCAGTTATACGTACGTACACAAAACGAGTATATGTGTGAGCAAATAATCTACGATACTTGGTTGAGATTATGCATGGGGAGTGTGTGCGCGTAGTGGTTGCAATAATTGAGTTATCACGGATCGTGGGATGCCGGCCGGATGGCACGTCCAAGTTATAGTTGCCTCCTCTTTGTTACTTAAGCATCCGTTGGTATTGTAACTTTGTTGAGATCGATTCAGAAGAAGAAAACCCAGAAAATTGCGGCACAAAGAGAGCTTAATTCTCTTTTTAGTGTTCATGATAAGCGATGTGATAGCAACTGGATGTCCAATCTTCCGTTAGGGTGAAGATAACTATCGATTTGACGGAAAATTAACACACACGATCCGACTTTTGATCAATACGATCAGAACTCTACAATTGCAATCTGAATGACGAGTGCGATGGCAACCCTCCAGCAAAAGGAAGCAACAACCCGGACATGCAGAACATGTGGAGGGGCTCCTCCTACGGGTAGTGCTCATCCTCCTCATTATAGATGGCCAAATGGGCCTCCCGGTGTGCTCGCCCACGGACTGCACCAACGGCCTAGGCACAGTCCAATAATACTCGGTCCACGCAAGGACGGCCCAAAGGCATGGAAGCTTACTGTGCTCCTCCTTGTTCTAAATCTATTTTTCCTCCCTAATCTCTTCAGGCCATGTCTTATATGGCTATAATAAGTCTATTTTGCATCCCTTATCTTTTTGGGATTTGCCTTATATGGCTTGACAGTAAGTCTATTTTGGCCCCCTCATATATTTTGCCTCCCTAATATTGGACCGGGCCAGCCCACCATGCCGAGGAAGAGGCCTAGGCACGGGCCAACGGTCATGTTGGGCCAGCATGGGCATGACACCAATCGGGTCGGGTCGTCCTTGCGCCGGGCCAAAACCCCATGCCGTGGGCTGAGCCATCGGCCCTGGGCTTTTTGGCCAACTATACTCCTTATCAAGGGCAACGCCGACAATGCGCCCGCTTGGCGCCGTCGCCATCTCCGCTGTCTCCCCTGTCGCCTGCCGACGACATCAGCATCGTTGTCGACGGCCAGAAGATCCGGCCGCCCGTGGAGCACCTCACGAAGTATGCTTGGCTTGCCTTTCTCATCATCCAGTGCATGCCCTGGGTCGGTTGGATGGGCACCGTGAGGAAAGCCATCTCCGTCGCGTTTTGCGTTTCCGCCTCGCCAAGCTGGCGCGCTCAAGTTGGACGCCTTCTGGAGCGCCAGCTTGATCTCCTTCGCTCTCGGCAAAACACCCGACTCATCTCCCAGTCCCAGCTACATGGCACAACTCATCAAGAGGACGGCGACGATCAGATCAAGACGTGCCACGTTTACATCGTGGCTGGAGAAAAGAATGAACACGTTGAGGAGAATCCTCAGGGCTACCGCATCAAGCGTGACGTCCTCGCGGCAAAGTACGGCGACCTCGTCACGCTGGACCGTGTAGCGGATGGTGACAGCAACGGCCGGTTGCCCCCTGTCCTCATCGACGAGCTCTGGTTGCAAGTGATTTCTTCTACTCTCCCATCTCATTGAGCTCCTTCAGCGGATGGTGTGCCGTGCTCAACCGCATCTTATCCTGCCTGATCGTCATCGGCACTATAGATAGGCACAACACAATAGATTGGATTATCAATATGGTTGAGTAGATATAGGCACAGACCTTCTGTATCTACCACAACCGATTTATAGAACAATACCGGAGGAGATAACGGAAGGATGGCAAGAGATAAACACAATCTAACGCCCTGCAGTCAAAACGTTGGTGGAACAGACATTTAGACTGGACCGAAACTCCGAGAAATTGCACTGGGTAGCCCTTTGGTGAAGATGTTTGCAAACTGGATGTAGTGGGAACGGGTAACACACGAACTGATCCAATAGCGACGCAATCACAAAACAAACGGTAGATCAATCTCCACATGTTTAGTGTGTTGGCGTTGCACCGGGTTAGAGAAGAGAAACATCACTGACATTGTCACGGAGTATAACACTGTAGCACGACCCGGAGGGGTATGGAGTTCGTGAAGAAGCTTCGAAGCCAGCAAGTTTTAGCCACCACCATTGCCCACTGCTCTATTCTCTGCTTGGCGCAGGAATGGGACACAATATTTTGACGCTTGAAGGACCAATAGACTAAATTGTCGCCAAGGAACACGATATAAACCGATGATGATTTTGTTAGTGATATGCCCTAGAGGCAATCATAGAGATGATTGTATCACATACTATGTTTACATATTTTATCCGACATTGTTCCTTGAAATAGATAACTCCTTATTGGCTAATGAATATGTGATTCTTTCATGAGACTCTTTATGTTGTTTGTTACTATTTCTAAAGGATACCTGATCAAATATCATATGTGGAACAAATATGTTTATTATGATTAGCACATGTATTAATTGATAATCATGTCTCATGGATCATGGTATAGAGATACCAAATTAATAATGTGGACACATGTTGTGTGAACATGTTGTTGGATAGACCCAACATGAGACACTGCAAAAGCCATATGTGTTGTGTCATCAGTGATCTCATTTATGTGTTGGTGTTGAATACTTAACCTGAGACTATCATGGTTCTCAACATGTGTAGCAGCTTACTTAGGAACTGCTAAACGCTACTCCGTAATGGGTAGCTATAAAAGTAGTTTCGGGTATGCTATGAAACATGTTGGGATATGAATAATCAAGATGGATTTGCCCCTCCTATGGAGAGATATCTCGGGCCCCTTGATGTTGTAGATATGGAAGTGCATGGCCATGCCAAAAGTGATTGAGGAGTCAATCACAAGTTATATAATCTATCAACAGGTTCGAGTGAATGATTGAGCTATTAGAGGATGCACATATCTAGCCTTGAGCTTAATCGATATCGTGAGGCAAATGGGTTCATACAAGTATACACTAGAGGTTCAGCTGATATGATCTTTATGTATGTCCGGTGGGTCAATACGTCCTGCTAGGGCCGCTGTTGACGCGTGGACCGAAAAGGATTTTTGGGTTACAGCCGAGTATATATGAACGTACAGGGTCGCACGCTTAATGGCCGGAAGAAGGGGATTGGATAGAGATCCAATATGAGCTTAATTCGGATAGGGATCCGAATAGGAGTCCTACGGGCCTGGAGGCCCGATGATGGATCCTATATATTCGTGAGGGGCGTGACCGGCGGAGGTATAACATCACGTGAGAAACCCTAGCCGTTACTTCCCTCCCCGAGCAAAACCCTAGCCGCGCGTGGTGCTAGCACATCTGCGCGTGGCGTTCCGTCCCTGTACATGTGGATACCGGTAGAGGCGCCGCTGTTTCGGTGCTGATCGGCGTGGAGTACGGCGAGGAGAACGCACGAGGAGGAGAAGGTCGAGCCGGTGCGATCGACTACTTCCTCTACATCGACGCGCGCTACTTCGTGAGAGTTCCTTCGACTTCTCAGCGTCTTCTTCCGCTGCACAGCGCGTCGAGTGGTAATGATCTATGATCTAATACTTGCATGGTTCTTGGTTTACGCGATAGAAAATTTTGATTTATGCTATCGTAGTCTATGCGTATCCCAACAGATTTTCTGTGTCAAGCACCTACCCAATCAGTGTCAGAATACACAATCAAGTCCATAGAGGAGTGCTGGAGATGAAGGCCAAAATCAACCGTTGTTGATGGTCATTAAGTATTTTTAACTGCCAACTAGCACAATTAATAAAGGAAAATTAGCATTCTTATACTTATGTCATAATAATAATATAGTTGTTATTAGGATTGGATAACTAACGCGGATGCAGGAATTATACATTAAAGTGAAGAAAAAAATGAGGCCGGCATGCAGAGAAACACACTTCCGGTGAAGCACGTGCGAGCAGAGGATTGACGGGCTCACAAGTCAGTGCAAACCAACTTAGGATGGGACCAAACTACTGCGAACTGTCATATGGGCCCAGATGTATCCTCCCACGGAAGGCGGTGACCAGGGTTCAGCCGAACCAGGCTTGGTGCCCCCGCCACCGAGCTTACATGTGTCCACAGGCAACTCCTGGTGGCAGTTATGCGCGCGTCAACGTACCACCATCATAAATCCACTAACCACGCATAACCGCACCTTACTTTTGAACTCAGTTTTAGTCCAACCTCTTTTACAATCTTCAAAGTACTTTCTTGGCAGCCTCCTTTTCCTGCTTAGCACAACTATATCCTATACAGCGGGCTTAATACACATGCATTCACACTATTTGTCCCACTGTCTAAATTACTTGCATTATTTGTCTTTCCTCTCAATAGAAATTTCTTTAGAAAACTACCAATACAAATTGTCAACCTAAAATTTTCAAGTACAAAAATACTTATGGAAACTTTCACCTAGTAAGTAGTAACTAAAAGTTATATTGGAAATTGTCGAAAAGGTTTAATTCGTATATAACAGATATTTCATTAAGAGATTCGGAAAAACTTTCTAGTGCAAAGTTTCTTGTAATAAAGATAAAAGCTTAATAATATCTAGAAAGTTTTGTTTATTTTCTAAAGCTCTAGAAGCCTCACACTGACTTCCGCACACCACGTAATTAACAGAAAAAAGAGAATAAATAAAGAAAACCGCTATGGATCTGAGAGCGCCACACCGCTCGCCCCCGGGCCCGGCCTGGAACGAGGTGTAGTGAAAATCACCGCAGGGAAAATAAAAAAAAATCAAAACAAAAAAAAAACGCATCACGCGTCGGTCGTCGCCGCCGCCTTGCCCGAGGCCCACCGCCGTCGTCCCCACGGTCATCGGCGCGGCTGTACGCCTCCCACGATCCTTGCCGACGTGTCGCTCCTCGCCGCGGTCGCCGGCGCGATCCGCCTCCTGTGCGGCCGACGACGGATCCGTCCGCTACCACCACCATGCCGATGCCGCCGCCTCCGCCGCCCTAGCCGAGCGCTGCCCCGCCGCTGTCGGCGGGAGATGGAGAGGAGTGGGAGGAGGAGGGGGATATGGAGAGGATATGGAGAGGAGGAAGTGGAGGAGGTGGGCGATAGGAAAAGGGAGGAGTGGGTGTGGGGCGGAGAAGGAGATGGGAGGAGTGGGCGTGGGACGCGAGAGAGGCGATGGGATCTGAGAGGGAGGTGGAGGGTGGGTGTAAACACCCTAACCCGTTTTAAGCCTGTTAGTAGTGTGAGTTTGGCCCATGTGGCCCAGAAATGGATGTGTAGTGGTGGTTTAGTACCACCTTGGAAGTTTAGGTGGGTGAGGGCCTGCTTATAAGCCTTGGTGCTCCAACCATGGTATCCCCGGGTTAACCCTTTTACACGAAGCGAGGACGAAAGTGTAAGCGGGATACCATGCGAACGTGGGTCCGCTCAACGTGTAGAGTGGACTAATGCGGATTTTGGAGGCAGGGTGTTACAGTTGGTATCAGAGCATAAACCTCCGTTGTATGATGCATGTGTTTTGGTCCATGGTCTTCACCGGAGGGGGTTCTGGGCCTCTGCCGTGTAAGCGGTGAGCTGCCGGGGCGTCAACCCTTAAGGGGGGGGGGAGGGGGTGAATATAACACCCCAGCCCATTTGAAGCCTGTTAGTAGTGTGAGTTTGGCCCATGTGGCCTAGAAGTGGATGTGTAGTGGTGGTTTAGTTACCACCTTGGAAGTTTAGGTGGGTGAGGGCCTGCTTATAAGCCTTGGTGCTCCAACCATGGTATCCCCAGGTTAACCCTTTTACACGAAGCGAGGACGAAAGTGTAAGCGGGATACCATGCGAACGTGGGTCCGCTCAACGTGTAGAGCGGACTAATGCGGATTTTAGAAGCAGGGTGTTACAGTGGGTGTGGGGCGGCGACGGCAGGATTAAATGGTGATGGAGCACGATTTTTTCAGACGCGACCACTTACGGTCCTTCTGCAATCTAAAATGACTCCCGTCCAGGAAAATCATTCTGGTAGTAATAGTAGTGCTAGCAAACATTTACTACCAGTAGGGGTGAAAACGGTATGGAAACGGACGGAAACTACCTTTATCGCTTTTGTTTTAATATTTTTTTGGAATCGGAAACTCCGGATACGAAAACAGAATCGAATATTATTGAAACCAAAAACGGAGCGAAAACGAACCGGTGCAAATACGGTAACAAAAATTTATCGGAATAAAAAACCCCTCAAACTGATAAATCCAATTTTCAAGTCTCAATGGTCAACAATTCATCATAAAACGCAACAATATAAGTCTAATTTTTAAGTCTCAACAGTACATCACAAAACACAATCTATGGAATAATTTAAGAGAGTAATGCTGTTGATAAATCCCAATGCAGAAAAAAATATTCTTATGTAACTTCAGATTTGTATAACAAATATTTTTAAACAATAACAGCCAAACACCATAGTATTTACTATTCAGTGCTTTAAAAAAGAATCCAAGGTATTTCTGTCACAAAATTTCCAGAAATTCTGAGAAAATTTCCGGAAAGTTTCCGACCAATTCCGAGTTCCGACAGAAAGTACTCTTATCATTTCCGATTCCGTTTCCGAGAAAATATTTCCGAATTCGTTTCCGTTTCCGAAAAATTCCGAAAAAGTTCCAATCGACATATTCCGTTTTTGAAAATAGGTCCAGAATCCAAAAAGTTTCCGTAATGATCTATGATCTAATACTTGCATGGTTCCTGGTTTACGCGATAGAAAATTTTGATTTATGCTATCGTAGTCTATGCGTATCCCAACAGATTTTCTGGTGTCAAGCAACCTACCCAATCAGTGTCAGAATACACAATCAAGTCCATAGAGGAGTGCTGGAGATGAAGGCCAAAATCAACCGTTGTTGATGGTCATTAAGTATTAGTTTTAACTGCCAACTAGCACAATTAATAAAGGGAAAATTAGCATTTCTTATACTTATGTCAATAATAAATAATATAGTTGTATTAGGATTGGATAACTAACGCGGATGCAGGAATTATACATTAAAGTGAAGAAAAAATGAGGCCGGCATGCAGAGAAACACACTTCCGGTGAAGCACGTGCGAGCACGAGGATTGACGGGCTCACAAGTCAGTGCAAACCAACTTAGGATGGGACCAAACTACTGCGAACTGTCATATGGGCCCAGATGTCATCCTCCCACGGAAGGCGGTGACCAGGGTTCAGCCGAACCAGGCTTGGTGCCCCCGCCACCGAGCTTACATGTGGTCCACAGCAACTCCTGGTGGCAGTTATGCGCGGTCAACGTACCACCATCATAAATCCACTAACCACGCATAACCGCACCTTACTTTTGAACTCAGTTTTAGTCCAACCTCTTTTACAATCTTCAAAGTACTTTCTTGGCAGCCTCCTTTTCCTGCTTAGCACAACTATATCCTATACAGCGGGGCTTAATACACATGCATTCACACTATTTGTCCCACTGTTCTAAATTACTTGCATTATTTGTCTTTCCTCTCAATAGAAATTTCTTTAGAAAACTACCAATACAAATTGTCAACCTAAAATTTTCAAGTACAAAAATACTTTATGGGAAAACTTTCACCTAGTAAGTAGTAACTAAAAGGTTTATATTGGAAACTGTCGAAAAGGTTTAATTCGTATATAACAGATATTTCATTAAGAGATTCGGAAAAACTTTCTAGTGCAAAGTTTCTTGTAATAAAGATAAAAGCTTAATAATATCTAGAAAGTTTTGTTTATTTTCTAAAGCTCTAGAAGCCTCACACTGACTTCCGCACACCACGTAATTAACAGAAAAAAGAGAATAAATAAAGAAAACCGCTATGGGATCTGAGAGCGACCACACCGCTCGCCCCCGGGCCCGGCCTGGAACGAGGTGTCTGTGAAAGACAAGTAATTCCAGGAAACCTGCTTGACCTGTCTTTTGTCTGAACTGCAACCGTCCCTGATGCTGCTTCGCTAAGCTAAGCTGTTGAACTGGCCTCATCGGATGCCCTGAGATCGGCTTACCTCTTCTGATACCTTACAACAGGCTTCTTCAAGTGCTACCCGGATTGCTGCACTGGGTTGAACCTTCAACTAAAACAGTGACGAAGTGAGCCAAAACTCATCTCCGACACCTACCCCCCTTACAGGGAGTAGTCTTACTTTCGCCTGACTGGGAACAGTTGCTGATGGGAAATTCCACATAAAGAAATTCTCATTTAGCTCCTGATCTTACTAACTCTTGACTACTTCCCCAACCAGTTCTAACTGCTGGTACAACTTTCTTGCTTTTGACTTGATTTTTGGTGTCATATGCCTAAACAGATTGCATAGTTAACATTCCTTGAAACAAGCACTGATCACCCAACAGATCCGACTCAAGAGGTCCTTTCCATGGCATGACATTTCACTTCTTCGACCATCCTTTGCTAACTCTTCCTGGGTTGACGGACTATAGATCCTGCAACAGCTTTCCGGAAAATACTACAATCTAAACAACTATCGGAAACTGACTTTGATGCTGCCGAGAGTTTCTGCTCTTTGATCATAACCACTTCGCTTTCATATCTTCGGTAAAGATGATTTGTTGAAAAGAGATTCTCTGCCATATACCTTGTTGACTACACATCTCTATTTCTGGACCAACTCTCGTATCTTCCTGACTCATGTATGGAACAATTTCTTTTTTTTCAACTTCTGGGAAACATTGAGATGATTCCTGGAACTTATACTGGTTGCCTTGAACTAAGCAAACACCTTCTGAATTCATGATCACACCACTAGGGCGTAATCGCCGATTACCATCCTGTAACAGCTTCCAAGGTTAGAGAGTTCCCAAGAGTCTTTATATGATGTCACTTTCAAATATTCCATGCCTCTTTTCATTTGAGTACCACTGATGCTGCCTTTAGAGAGATCTCATCATGTCGAGTGTTGAGGGTCTAACCATTTTCACTCCGTTGGTTAACCATTCCTCTATTGGCTCGCAAACAGGTTTTGGAGCTCAACAGAATTGCGATGAGTTAGAAGAGAAACTCTTGGTTTCTTGAGACACTGACAGATACCCATTTTGATTTGCTTTTGCATGCTGAAGATGAATCATAAAAGGAGAGGAACTGGCTGACTCATATTTTATTCAATATTTCCTTTTTATTACATGGCTGCCATAAACATATATGTACAATGAGAAGTACTACAAAATCAAACCATTGTAGACTGCTGCTGATTAGAACTGCCCTTTTCACGACTGAACTTGAAAAGTAGAAGTCTTGTCTAGAACTGCTATTGCTTCCATTATTCAAACCTGACTGACTTGTTTCTTTAGTTTCTACTAACAGAAGTTGCATAAGAAACATTGCTCTGGGCATTGATCTTCGGGGAGGGAATGGCAATCCTCTTGACAGCTGTGGCAAGTGGGATCTTCTTGCTCATGGGATTACCGAGCGGTGATTTACAGATGGGCCTCCGGATTGAAGCAATACGAGGTGCATTGCTAGAACTGACAATAGTCGGGCGACCTGGTGCTGACGACACTTGCTGCGGGTGCTGACGAAGGAGCATACTGCCTCTTTGTAACTGTAGCGACCTGTTGGTTTCTTGGCATTGCTTACCCTACTGGCGCTGGTGCTGTAGGCTTGAAACGATTGCCGGTGGAACAATGCGGCCTTTGACGGTGCCCTTGACGATAATCCGTTGAGGCGGGGGTTGCACATTCAGGTGTCGATTGGGGTCGTGGGCAGTGCTGGTAACTTGTGAATCACGACGAACTGCCTTTGCTACTCTTGGAAGAGGACAATCACTGACACAATGTCCTGGCTTACGACAGTTGCGACAGAATCGACTTGCTTGGTCCCGGGGTGCAGGCTTCTGATTATGCACTTTGGCAGCTGAAACTGGAACAAGCAGTGACTTATGAACATCCCTGGCGATGTTGCTTCTTCCATGGTTGGCTTCCCCTGGAGCTGGAGTTGGAGGAAGAGCAGAAGGATTGTGACCGCTGTTGTCGACTGCCATTGGTTGACGAATGGGTTGCACGGTTGTCCCTTGTTCTTTCTTGGTCTTAGCTATGACCGCGTTCAACTGACAATCCTTAGGCACATGATCTGTTCCTTCACACAAGAAACATGTGACCTTCCTCAAAGGGCATGCATCTGAGTAATGGGTATATTCACCACAGCGGCATGTGGGGAGGCATAAACTAGCAGTGTGTCCGACTTTCCCACACCTAGTACATGCTTTGAACGCCATTCCTCTTTCCATGAAACTGTTAAGTGTCGCCTCATCCTCCTCATCATCATCATCGTCATTATCATCATCGTCAGTAGAGAACCGCTCTCCTGATTCATCATCCTCGGGTCTGGGCGGACCGTACTTTATGAGGTGTCGGGTTAGCTAACGTGCTCCACGGAAGGTGTTTCTTCTTCTCTGACGCTTGGGTATACCTGCTGCGTCTTTAGGAGTAAATTCTGAACCGGTGATGATCATGGTCCTGCCATTATCCATCTTCCATATCACTGTCCTGTCCGCTCCAGAGTTGGGCTGCAAAGTACCATCCGTCTTGTCGGTAGACTGACTTGGAGCTTGGTTACTTCCTGGGCGCTGCTTCTCGTCTTTTTCAGGTGACCTGGCGAACACCTTCCATGGACAGTTCCTTATTTTTTTCCCCTATTTTATACTTCTTATCGCAGAACGGTATAATTTATAATTACTATATATAGCAATATATACTACTCCCTTAAATGTATAAATGTTCTAAAGGTCTATCATTTCACTTGAATGGAATGTGATCCCTTAAATAATTAATTGAAGTAAAATTATCTTTCTATGCTATTGTTTAGGGAAAATTCGGAAATGCCTCAAATCGGGCGCCCGATGAGGGCGCGCATGCATCGGGTGCACGCGCTCCGCCGTGCGTCCACGCTCCCGCGCGCGCAGGCCGCGCCTCCCACGCCTCCGTGCCGTTGCAACAAATCATCCATATATTACGGAAACGCCCTATTAACGGAATCGGTTTCATTTTTTGTTCCACCAATAATGTTTTAGCGAGTGTACTAATGATGTTTCACTATGCACGAAAGAAATGCTGCAGTGGATTTTTTACTGTTTAATATTTTTCATCTTGATGGACACGTGATTTGTTGATGTATACGGGATTTAAGTGTTGCAATGGCTTCAAATCGTTTGTAGCATACGTTGAACCAAAATGTTTCATCTAGCGATCTGACCGTGTTTTACTTTTTTAAGAATTGAAACATTCTTTCGTTATTTGCTGAAACATTGTTTTTATATAGGGTGAAACAACGTCTGATTTTTTGGAAACCGTTGTTTCATACGTTGTAGCAAAATGTCTACAAGATAATTGAGCTATTGCCACCAATTTATGACAACAGAAAATAATTTGTGGCAATATATTATAATATCGCAATGATATTTTTTCTGTGGCAAATAACTATACTTTGTTGCAACGATTTACAATCGTTGTTTTATTCATTATTTTTGTTGCAATAGGAAATGAGCTATCGCCAAAAAACATTACTATTGCAAAAAAACATGTTCTATCGCCACACATTTAATTTTTGTGGCAATTTGCATAGTACGTGGTACTTTTCACTATTTTGTATTGCCATGATCAACAAATTCGTTGCAATAAAAAAATTATCATCTCATAATTTAACTTATTCATTTCATATGGACACGGTTTTAGGACAAATTTTATATGAAATTTATAGCTCTCGATGAGATCTACAACTTAAATTTTTCATTTGAAATCTTTTAAATACCCAAATTCATGATTCAAATATCAGTTAGGCAGTCTCAAATGAAATTCTGTGCATTTTTAAACAAAAATGATGTGCAGGTGAGTTGGTCATGGAGAGCGCGCGTGAGGGAGAGATCTTGGGTTCGAATCCTGGCCATGACAAGATATTAAAAGAAAATAGTTAAGATGATAAATTAATATTGAAACATTTAATTTGGTATGTAGAACTAATGCCACACATGGAGTGGTGGTGGCAATTGTTATTTATTGCAACGATGTGAAATGTTGCAATATATATTTTTTGCCACATCCATTTTATGGCAATATTAAAATTTATTACAACTAAATAAAAATTGTTGTAATAACCTATTACCATGCTATTTATTACCACGGCTAGCAACAATTTTAAGATTATGGCAACATGTATCTATTGCCACAATTTTCGCATTGATGCTACGATTTTTTTCGTGACGATAAATTATTTTTCTAGTAGTGATTAGTTGTGTTTCAGCTTTTTAAAAGACTGAAATATTTTCGATCTATTTAGTGAAACATGTTTAATCTATTTGGTGAAACAGCGTTTGATTTTTGAAATGCCGCGTCTCGGGGAAAATTCCATATAATTGCTGCGCGCAGCCAAACAACGCTAGATGTTTCTCCTTGCTCGATCTCATTCGTAGTCGTCCACTCGTTCTTAAGCACCAAGAGGTGCCACCACCACCGCGAGTCTGTGCGCACTATGCCGTCGCCGCCACTCAATCGACATGCATTTAATTTGGTTATACCAAAATAGAACTATCTATTATATACTAAACGTCCATTAAACTTCCTACAAACGCTCCTAAACTGCCACGTGGCAATCCTACAAACGCTCCTAAGTCGCCATGTGGCATAGTCTAATCTCACCGTTAATTTTCATTTAAATTGGTGGACCCGTTATTTTATACCGTTAGATTAGATCTATACATACCCATTATTTTATACTAATAAATTATATCTATATATATAATATCTTTCTCCTCCGTACTGTTTGCCTGCCGAAGGAACAGAAAGTATGTACGTACATACGAGATACGACAACCAAAATAAAACATACATGCTTAGTACTGTCAACAAGCAAATATCTACAATATGATGAAATATATTATCCCACAAATATATACATGCAGTTGAACTAATTTTAATGTCAGTTTTCACTTGATGGATCCATTAATTTATTTATGTGTTATTGATTTTTAAATTAATGGACATGTTGTTTTATATAATATAATATCTTTCTCATGTACATAATGTTTGCCGGAAGAAAAAAATATATTCACATACTTACTATAAGCCAAAATAAAATATAAGTACTTAGTACCATCAAAAAAATCGACGGTCTTTAAAATAGAACTATCAACGATATAAAGATGAAATATATTACTTCACAAATATATAGATGCAGTGTTAAACTAGATCTATAATATAAATATCAAATCAACCATCTTTAAATGTTCATCTTTTCAAATTATTTTTAAATTATATATCCAATTTGTGATCTACAAAACAGTACTAAGTCTTCATGTGGCGTTCCTACAAATACTCCTGAACCGCCATGTGGTACTATATAATCTCACTGTCGATTTTCATTTAAATTAGCAGACCAGTTATTTTAAACCATGAGATTAGATGTATATATATACTAACCGTGAAAAAAACATAAGTACATATACAAACGTACGTTAGATTGAAAAAGAAATAAAGCTTCGGTACTACTATTCGCAGCAAGAAAAACTATTATATACTAAACGTTCATTAAACTTTCTACGAATACTCCTAAGTCGCCATATGACGCTGCTATAAATGCTCCTAGGCCATCACATGGTACTATATAATCTCACCATCGATTTTCATTTAAATTGGTGGACCCGTTATTTACCCTCTAACGTGGCATACAAATGGCCGAGTTGAGTGGCTGTATGATGCCATTGAATTTTGATATGACATCTTACCATTTGTATTAAAAAATATAAATGATATTTGTTTTATCATGACTTGTTTTATGATCAACAATCTATAATCTCAATTTATAATTTTACATTTTTATACAACTTTTTAACAAGATAAATGGTCAAATGTTATAAGAAAAAAAAGGAAGTAATATATTTTAGCTTTCTCTAACATGGAGTATCCTAATTCAAAGACGGTTGAATTTTCTTTTCCAATCATACTAAGGAATATATGTAGTGACATGGACAAATCTCATGTGTTCATTGTCAGATTATCTTGTCACTGAAAGGGATGTTTAGAGTGAAGTCCTAGTTAGCTCGTCTCGGAATGGCAGAACATTTGCAATGCATATGCGACAAACATTTGATTTTTGTAAATATTCTTTGTAATACAATTAAATTCTTTAGAGTAAAGTCCTATGTAGCTCGTCTCTGTATATACTTGCATTTCTAGTTACATATAAAATTGTTCCAATTTATAACTTAGTTTTGAAGGTTTTGATGCATGTCGGCGGTTTGGAGAGAAAAATGGATGTGAATGATATATATATGTGAATGGGTTGTGGATGTGAATGTATATGTGTTTGATTTTGTGAATTGGCTGTGCTGTGATGGAATATGAATGTGAATTGGCTGATGTGATGCTGGGAATGGGTCTATATGAATTGGCTGTGATGGTTTATGTGAATTGATGCTGGGAATGGGACTATGTATATATATGCTTATGTCATTTTTGCAGCGGGCATGGCTAGCAAAGGCCTGAGGCTAGCCAAAAAGACAAATTTTATTTTTTTTGGTTCTAAACTCATCCCTGACGGGCATTTAGCTAATGCCCGAAAGAGATAACTCATCCGTGACGGGCTATAGAGTCAAGCCCGTTAGAGATTAGTCATCCGTGACAGGCTTTTATAATACACCCGATAGAGATAAGTCATCCAAACCGGGACTAGTTTGACTCAACACGTGGGGTCAAACCTATCGGTGATGTGCTCTAGCTAAATGCCCGATGGAGATGACTACTCATCCGTGACGGGCATAGTGGTGTGCCCGATTGAGATTAGTCATCCGTGACGGGCTCCTAGCTACGGTGGTTTGACTGGTCGTACTCATCTGTGACGGGACGGGCTTGGTTGTCGGCCCGATTGAGATAGCATCCATCCGTGGCGGGCTTTAGCCCGATTGAGATATTTTCTCACATCAGTGACCTTTGCCCACTGACGGGGACCTTACCCGATAGTGATGAGGCTTTCAGCCCGTTAGAGATAAGCGATCCCGTTCTAGTGATTGTACTAGACTCGGTAAGATTTATCCTCGGGTTGGCTGACAAAAACTACTTATAAATTTCAAATTTTATTAAGAGCCACTCTATTGTTATAAATCCACACATATTGGACAATGACATGACTAAATAGCAACAGATATTGAGGGAGTTATGGTGTTGTGTTGGTGGAGGTATGGTTAAACGACTCCAGCCAAAAAATGGTTGAATTATGGAGACAAAATTATTTCATATACATGAGTACAAGTCAACAAAATTTTAGTAGTGATGTTTGGGATTTGTGGCTAGTATCTCTCTTTTGAGCGTGTTTGTTTTTTTAGATAATGAAATGAAACATCCCGACCTTTGTTTAAAGGAGCTACAACCAATTATTACAATCTAGCACTCTAAAAGAGTGTAGTCCAAAATAAAGCGAAACACACCAAACCAAAATAGAAGAAAACCAAACAGGACGAGGAGAAACTTATTCCAGTCTATTGGTGAATCTCTATCCATAATTGACAAAAAGTTGCATAACCGTCGTTTCAAGCTTACGACATGCAACAATCAGGAACTCCCCATCTTCATCACACTTTTTTAATTGTGCCCACTGCCAGAGCCAATATGTTGCCTTGAAAAGGAAACAGATGGTGGCTTATTAAAAACCCTATCATTCCTGCTCAACCATAGAGCCCAACATAAGGCAGAGGCTCTAAGAAGTATCAGTTTACTCTTTTTCTTGTCAACCCCCAGAAGCCAACCATAAAAAAATATCAGATATGCTACTAGGAAGGTATAATCCAAAAGAGAACTGAACTTCTCTTCAAATAAACATTGCATAATGACACTCCATAAATAAATATTGAATAGTCTCAGTTTTCATACAGAAACAATATTTTAGACTACCATTCCAATTCCGTCTTGCCAAATTATCCTTGATTAACACCACCCCTTTAAGCAATTACCACATAAAGATCTTGATCTTAAACGGCGACTTAAGCTTCCAAATAATTTTATTTCTCTCAATATAACCATTATTAATAAGAGCTAGATACATTGACCTAACTGAAAATCTACCATTCTGATGATAATTTCATCTAAAACAATCAGAGGATTGATTCAACTGAATATGTTCAATAGAAGCACACAATTCATGCCAATATTCAAGATTCTGACCAACTAAAGCTCTCCTAAAAAAAACATTAAGTGGAACAGATCTCATAACATTGGCAATAGTAGAACTTTTTCTTCGAACAATAGAGTATAGAGATGGATATTTGTCTTTAAAAGCCAGGTTACCTAGCCATTTATCCTCCCAAAATCTTATCTGTTCCCCATTATTCACAATCCAAGAACCCATGTTTAAGAAAGTATTTTTGACCTTCATGAGACCTGACCAAAAATGAGAATCGTCCTGTTTCCTATTAACTTGGGTTATAGACTGGTTATAAAGATACTTTCTCTTCAATAAGTTCTGCCATACACTTTCCTCATTAATCAACTTAAACAACCACTTACTCAAAAGACACTTATTTTGTATTTCCAAATTATGAACCCCTAAACCTCCCTGATCTTTGGGTTGACAAATGATATCCCATCTAGTAAGTCTGTACTTTTTTTTATGGTCATCCCCTTGCCAGAAGAAACGTGATCTATAATAATCATTTTTTTAAAGAGCTGAGCTGAGCTGGTTGTCGACCATAATCAAGGTCAACTTAGCTTTTATAAATTAACACGAATTTGAGCAGGCAATAATTCTGTCCAACATTGGGCGCTGACTGAATGACAGCTTGTGAAACAATGTTTTTCTAATAAGAAATTAGCAAATGGTGTATGAGTGCATGGGTTGACTAATATGGGTTAGGTTACAATATTTGTGCCAAAAATAGTTTGTTAGATCTATTGGAGCTATATATGTTAATTTTATTTTGTATGAATATCCTCCATTGTGTATAATCCAAGCTAGTTAATTTTATATATAGATAACCTCCTCTATATGTAGGAAAATAAAAAATGGACACTAGAGATTTGTTCATGTCACTCAGAGTAAAATTCTTACTGTGAATAAAATCTTGGAAATCTTTACTCATGGCTAAATTTGGAACTAAATTTTGTTTCTCTTAATGACGTACATGGATAAATCTCAGGCCGTTCATTTATAAGACCAATCGTATTTTTCAGCTTTTCACTTTGATCTTGCAAAATTCCAAGTGAAGCCCTATCCTATTAGCAAGGTCATCTATAAAGTGTATATATGAATGCTCTTTTGCAGGTATTCAAATTGGCGGTGTAGATTTCGGGATCCGGTTCACCACCTTGTTCAATGATGTCTGTGCTATATTCTGTTGGAAGAATGAAGAGATGTTCATTGGTTTTTGTTCGTATCGGAGTTGGTCAGCATTGTGGATGCGTTCGTCCGCTCATATTATAACCATGTCGTTATAATCTCTCCCCTGTTACAGAAATTCACATACAGGTTAGCTTTGTAGATACCGGAATAGTTAAAACCAACACATATAGTGTTTTTGTCACCTCTACAGGTTAAAAATAAAAAAAATGACACTTTTAAATAACTATAGGTGCCATTCTAGATAAAAACGAACACATATACTATTGGTATCGATTTTTTTAAAAAAACAAAACTATATATAGGTGCCAGTGAATTTTTTTTAAACACGAAGGAGATCTGCGTATTATTTCATTAAGATAGAGAAGAAAATGTGTATGATGTTAGAGCAAGACTCCGACACCCGTCCACCAATGATACAATAGAACTCCACACACCCAAAGGAAAAAAAAACACAAACTTAAAGAGATCATGGAGCCTAACAGCTCCTGCTAGGCACCAAAAGCACCCTCTTTAGCGATGGCTCGGAGGACATCGGCCAAGCACGGGGTAGTGCTTCCAAATTTCCCAAGTGACCAAGATGATTAAAGAGTTTAGCCCGCATCAGTTTTAAAAATACCAACATCCTTAAAATCCGAGCCAAGCAGAGTGCGGGTTCCTCAACCCTGCACATAAATATTCATAATAAAATTTCACTCACATTACATAAGAAGGTGTCCGCGCATGTGCGCGGGCTACCTTTCTAGTTAAACTAATTAAGATATACTATACTGTATATAAGAGTGCCAAACTTAGTATATATATATATAGCCACCTGAGGACTACACATAACACATAGTGGTATAAGTATGTAGAGCGCGTATCGGCATATGCATGTAAGAATGACGATAAAATCATTCAGTTCCCCTAAACGGCCGACTACTGTCTTCATCTCAATCCATGCACGATGCATGCATGTTTACACGCGCGTTAGCATTCATTAATTATTGTATAATTGCTTAATTATAATCCCGCGCTCGATCAGAGATTAGCATGCATGCTGGAAGGCTGGAATATATGATTAGTCGACCATTTCTAGCTATGTGACCAAGCTCCGATCAATTCACATCAAACTCCATATATTTTTAAATCTGCACATAATTAATGTTTTTGAATGTATGACGCGTATGGATTGATGTGATATGAATGTATCTTCTTCAGATCCATCAATATCGCGTCGACATGCTCTCCGTTTTGACTTAGCTATATAATCCGTGTTTGGTGCACGCGCATGGGTATTACTGGCGCTGCTTATCCGATTGATAATCGCGGCCTAAACAAAGCCTCGTTCCTAGCGTATACACATACATTTTTTTTAAATAATGGAATAAAATATTCTGGCATTTGCTCATCAAAGTTACAGCCAATTATTATAAAGTATCACTCAAACGAAGAGTGTAGTTTAAAATAAAATTAAACACACCCAACAAAATAAAAGACCAAACCGAAATAAAAGACCAAACCAAGATAAGGAGTACACATTTATTCAAGTCTATTTGTGAATCTCCATCCATAGTTTGCAAAAAGTTGCATAACTGTTGTCTCAAGCCTACGACATGCAACCTTCATAATCTCTCCATCATCTTCACACTTTTGCAGCTGTGCTCAACACCGAAGCCAATATGTTGCCCTGAAAATTACCTGCAAATATAAGATAGATGGTGATTTGTCAAATACCATATCATTCCTACTCAACCACAGAGCCCAACGTATGGCAGATGCTCCTACAAGTATGGGTTTACTCTTCTTCTTGTCAACCCTCAAAAGCCAACCATCAAACATATTAGATATGGTTCCAGGAAGGTATAAACCAAATGAGAACTGAACTGCTCTCCAAACAAATTTCGTATAATGACAATCTATAAAAAGATGTTGAATGGTCTCATTTTTCATACAAAAACAACATCTTAAACTACCATTCTAATTTCGTCTTGCCAAATTGTCCTTAGTTAGCACAACCCCTTTTAGCTAGTACCACATAAATATCTTAATCTTAAGCGGCATCTTAAGCTTCCAAATAATCTTATTTCTCTCAATATAACCATTATTAATAAGAGCTAGATACATTGACCTAACTGAAAATCTACCATTCTGGTGATAATTTCATCTAAAACAATCAGAGGATTGATTCAACTAAATATGTACAATAGAAGCACACAATTCATGCCAATATTCAAGATTCTGACCAACTAAAACTCTCCTAAAGGAAACATTAAGTGGAACAGATCTTATAACATTGGCAATAGTAGAACTTTTCCTTCGGACAATAGAGTATAAAGATAGATATTTGTCTTTAAATGCCAGATTTCCTAGCCATTTATCCTCCCAAAACCTTATATGTTCCCCATTATTCACAATCCAAGAACCCATGTTTAAGAAAGTATTTTTGACCTTCATGAGACCTGACCAAAAATGATAATCGCCCTGTTTCCTATTAACTTGGGTTATAGACTGGTTATAAAGATACTTTCTCTTCAATAAGTTATGCCATACACTTTCCTCATTAATCAACTTAAACAACCACTTACTCAAAAGACACTTATTTTGTATTTCCAAATTATGAACCCCTAAACCTCCCTGATCTTTGGGTTGACAAATGATATCCCATCTAGTAAGTCTGTACTTTTTTTTATGGTCATCCCCTTGCCAGAAGAAACGTGATCTATAATAATCATTTTTTTAAAGAGCTGAGCTGAGCTGGTTGTCGACCATAATCAAGGTCAACTTAGCTTTTATAAATTAACACGAATTTGAGCAGGCAATAATTCTGTCCAACATTGGGCGCTGACTGAATGACAGCTTGTGAAACAATGTTTTTCTAATAAGAAATTAGCAAATGGTGTATGAGTGCATGGGTTGACTAATATGGGTTAGGTTACAATATTTGTGCCAAAAATAGTTTGTTAGATCTATTGGAGCTATATATGTTAATTTTATTTTGTATGAATATCCTCCATTGTGTATAATCCAAGCTAGTTAATTTTATATATAGATAACCTCCTCTATATGTAGGAAAATAAAAAATGGACACTAGAGATTTGTTCATGTCACTCAGAGTAAAATTCTTACTGTGAATAAAATCTTGGAAATCTTTACTCATGGCTAAATTTGGAACTAAATTTTGTTTCTCTTAATGACGTACATGGATAAATCTCAGGCCGTTCATTTATAAGACCAATCGTATTTTTCAGCTTTTCACTTTGATCTTGCAAAATTCCAAGTGAAGCCCTATCCTATTAGCAAGGTCATCTATAAAGTGTATATATGAATGCTCTTTTGCAGGTATTCAAATTGGCGGTGTAGATTTCGGGATCCGGTTCACCACCTTGTTCAATGATGTCTGTGCTATATTCTGTTGGAAGAATGAAGAGATGTTCATTGGTTTTTGTTCGTATCGGAGTTGGTCAGCATTGTGGATGCGTTCGTCCGCTCATATTATAACCATGTCGTTATAATCTCTCCCCTGTTACAGAAATTCACATACAGGTTAGCTTTGTAGATACCGGAATAGTTAAAACCAACACATATAGTGTTTTTGTCACCTCTACAGGTTAAAAATAAAAAAAATGACACTTTTAAATAACTATAGGTGCCATTCTAGATAAAAACGAACACATATACTATTGGTATCGATTTTTTTAAAAAAACAAAACTATATATAGGTGCCAGTGAATTTTTTTTAAACACGAAGGAGATCTGCGTATTATTTCATTAAGATAGAGAAGAAAATGTGTATGATGTTAGAGCAAGACTCCGACACCCGTCCACCAATGATACAATAGAACTCCACACACCCAAAGGAAAAAAAAACACAAACTTAAAGAGATCATGGAGCCTAACAGCTCCTGCTAGGCACCAAAAGCACCCTCTTTAGCGATGGCTCGGAGGACATCGGCCAAGCACGGGGTAGTGCTTCCAAATTTCCCAAGTGACCAAGATGATTAAAGAGTTTAGCCCGCAATATATTATAAGCATCAGTTTTAAAAATACCAACATCCTTAAAATCCGAGCCAAGCAGAGTGCGGGTTCTCCTTTCTTTTTAGTGTAAGGAGGGGGGGTGAGAGGGACCTTATCCACTTGCCACGCCCCCCTACCCATCTCTCTCCCTCTTCAGCGTGCATCCACTCTCCTCCCATCCTCCTTCCCCTCCCCTCTTCATCGGCTTAGGCAACGACGATGGCGGGCGGAGCCGCATCCGACGGCGGGCAGGGCGGCGTCGGCAGCTTCGGCGGCGAACGAGGCGACATCGGCGACCATTCACGCGATGCGATCGACGCAGGCGCGCCGGCGGCGGCGGCCGCGTCGGCAGCAGTTCCCGCGCTACATCCGGCAACGGTGGGGCGACATTGGCCGCCATTCCTACTCTGGATCCGATGTCAGTGGCTTCGTGGTGGGGCGAGGCAGCATCGACGACCATTCCCACGGCGGATCCAGTGGGCAGACGAGGTGGCGTCGGAATCATGTGTTCATGATTTTTTGATTTTTGTTTATGTGTTCATTATTCTTTGTTATGTAATTTTTGTTCATTGATGAGATCTCATGGGTGATGGCGAGCGGCTCGATGCAGCATCGAGCCAAAATTTTTTTATTCATGAAATCTCAAAGGTGTCGGTTCCTAAACCGGCACCTATTTCCCCTCCACATCAGTGACGCCTAGTAGGTGCCGGTTAGGAAATTGGCAACTTTGTGGGGTCCTAACGGTACCAATCTATGTTTCTGTATTGTCGATTACTGGGAAGCAAGCTAATAAATACGTCCGTAGCTGCCGCAAAAGCTGCAGCTATAGCAATACCATAGAGGACCTCTACCGTTAATGCTTCAAGATACATAGTGGTCCGAAGATAGTGTGTTGGCGAAGATAGTGTGTTGGAACTTATGGGACGCTATACGCTTTGCGACCACAGTAGCAACCCGCTATAACGCTTCGTGATTGCGATAGCAGCTCGGTATTGACTTTATTGGACCACTATAATGTTTAAATGATGATCTTTACATATCTGAATAGGATGACTTAGCATTATGTTCCTTCTTTATCTTATATATTTATATATTATTGCAATATTTTTATGTCATCAAATGAAGGAGTAATTAAGTACAGTATACAGTCTAAACTTTAAGTGAAACTTCATGTTATAAATTTATGCTTGTTTTTTTTTAATTCAGTTATTGGAACTTAGCGCCCGCTATCCGTAATCCGTTACCGAGACACTAATATATCCGCTATCAACATGCTATACGCTCTTTATTACTCTGTTGGGAAGTGAACTGAATGTGGTATGTATATACCTCAATGCATCCCACTTGCATCACGATTTTACAAATAAAATAGCCGTAAGGCCACGGTCAGGAACTCAGGGTTGCCGGAGTCAGCGATCGACTAGGCCATGGCAAAAGAGGTTGCCCCAGCTAACTTGCAGTGTCTATAAATATAGCCGTAATGTGATATCTATGCACTGCACACTATACACTGATCAGAGTGATCACTATCTCTTCGAAACCCGAGGAGCGCACTCGCGATCTAAACTGAAGAGCATGCATCCAATGGCGTCCACTGGATCACAGCCGGCTGGACGCACCGGAAACATCGAAGCGATCTTCGATTTCATTAACAGTGAGATAGTCACAGCCGCGGTGCTCGCCGTGCTCGCCGCGCTGGTCGTGGCGCTCAGCACGTACGGCCGCCGCTGCCGCCACCCGGCGCTCCGCTTCCTCGTCTGGGCGTCTCCACCGTCTTCCTCCTCCTCTCCACCTCCATCATCTCCGAGTTGTTGGAGAGCGCCAAGGGGAAAAGTTGCGAGAAAAAACCACCCATGGTGGTGCCGGGAAGTGAAAACCCAGTCTCCCAGTGCATGTGGATGGTCCTCCTGTGGGTTGTGCTCATCCTCATCATCAAGGCAACGCCGACACGGCGGCATCCGCCGTGCACATGGTGGCGGCCTCGCCGGCGTCCGGCGACGTCAGCATCGACGGGCACAAGGTCCGGCCTCCGGTGGAGCACCTGTTTAAGTATTGCTGGCTGTTCTATCTTGTCGCCAAGTGCATTCCGGTGCCCAGAAGGGAATTGGTGGAAACCACGGGAGATAGCCATCTTCGTCGCGTTCTGCGTGGTCGCCTTCGCCAAGGTGGTGATCAAGCTCGTCGCCGACTGGAGGACGAGCAGCTCGTTCGCCGTCGGCAAGAACGCCCGCCTCGTCTCCGGCTACATGGCGCAGCTCGTCGAACACCACGACGAGGTCGGCGGCGCGAGGACGTTCCGCGCTATATTGTCATGGGGGAGAAGAGAGAACACGTCGAGGAGAATCCTCATGGCTACCGCATCAAGCGCCATGTCCTGGATGACAGGTTCAGCGGCTTGGTGACGCTGGACCGGGTGTGGCGGCTGGCGGAGCACGGCGACGGCGACGGGCTCCTCGCCAAGCGGCGGGAGCTCAGGGACCTCTGCCTCTCCTTCTCCCTGTTCAAGAGCCTTCGCCGGCGGCTGTCGGGCTACCCACTTGCAGAAGAAGGCTCCGGCGAGCCCCTTGACTTCGTGCTCCGAGCATGGACGGCGTCGGCGATGTCGTCGGCGCCGTCGCCGACCGGGTGTTCCGTGTCCTCGTCGACGAGCTCTGGTTCGCCAGTGACTTCTACTACTCTTGCCTTCCGCTATGCTCCTTCAGTGGGCTGTGCGCCGCGCTCAACCACCTCTGCTCCGTGCTGATCGTCGCCGGAGCTGCCACCGTGGGACGGATTTACATCGACAGAAAGGTGATCGTTTTCAAAGTACTTGACAATCCGCAAGTGCCGGATGTCAAGCAAGATGGGAGACCGTACTATGCCATAAACTATGGTGCTCCTACTGGTCGTCGTTCTCGGCGAGATATGGGAGATCGTCGCCGGCGTGTGCTCCAACTGGACCAAGATGGCCCTGCTCGGCCACTACATCAGGCACGAGCCACAGTGGCGTCGGTGTCGCCGCGCCCACGCGGTGCTCGACGCCGTGCTGCGGTTCAGGCCCGCGAGGCGGTGGCGCAACAAGATCGGGCAGAACTCGGTGCTGGAGCCCCGCCGCTTCTGCCGGCGGTCCGGCCTCCTCTCCGAGAAGCTCTACGGCCGCGCCGGGCTCATGAGGTCGGTGGAAGTCTCGCCGGCGGTGAGGGACACGGTGGTCAGGTCCTTGATGAGCAGCTACGGCAGGTCGAGCAGAGGAAACGTTAGCGCGGCGGAGAGGCGAGTCGGCGGCAAGGTCGACTGGCTGTGGTACGGCTCCCGAAAGAGCTGGGCGTCCGACGACGGCGACGGCTGCGTCAGCACCACCGACATCATCCTCGCGTGGCACGTCGCCACGAGGCTCTACGAGATGAGATGCTCGCTGCACGCTTCGTCTCCGACGCCGTCGGCATCATCGTCGGACATGACCGCCGCGTGCCACCTCTCCAACTACTGCGCGTACCTGGCGTCGGCCGCGCCGGAGCTGCTGCCGGACAGCGCCGCGTGGACCGAGAAACGGTACAGGGAGGTGACTGCTGACGTCACCGCGGCGCTGGGCAAGGACGGCGCCGCCGGTGAGACGACGACGGCGCAGCAGAGGTACGAGCGGCTCGTGGCGACGCTGAGCGCCGGCGCGCGCGACAAGGCGCTGCGTCGCGGCGCGGAGATCGCGCGCCGCCTTGCGGAGGAGTACACGACCGCCGCCGAGGACGACGACGAGGCGTCGGCGTGGCTGTTCCTGGCGGATTTCTGGTCGGAGATGATGCTGTACATCGCGCCGTCGGAGAGCGTCAAGGGGCACGTGGAGGCCATGGCGCGCGGCGGCGAGTTCGTCACGCTGCTCTGGGCGCTGCTCCTGCACGCCGGCATCACCGCTAGGCCTGAGGCGCCAAGCCGTATTATCCCGTAGGTTGTTACAGTGAAGTCTCCTGTCGGCTGTGGCTCCCGCGTTGTAGTATCAATTGCCGTATTGTTAGTTTTTGCCTAGTATAAGCTGGTAGTAGTTCGCTTGTTGTCGTTCTCGTTTAGTCAATCTAATTTGATTGTTTAGTATCGAACTGTAGTCCGATTTGCACCAGCACGCATTATCTTGACCTCACACTATAGTGTATCGTCCTTTTCTTATGAGTATGGTCAGAATGTCAGATGTTATATTATAAGAAGGTGCCTTATTTTTGTTTTTTTTTTCACCATTGTCAGATGCTAATGCTCGTTTACTTCCACACAACTATAAATTAGGCCCTCGATTTTTTTTTCCAAAAAATGGGTGTTATTTCAACCGTTACACAAAATGTTCTAGCACTCAATAAAAGAATATTTCAACTCTTCAAAATAATGAAACACAATTGAATCATCAAACAGAACAATTTGCTTCAACATATGAAACAAACAATTTTAAGCTATTGAAACATCAACATATCCGAGTAAAACCGTAGACAAAAATTAAAGCACCATGAAAAACCCAATGCAACATTTTTATCTAACTATGAAACATCCAGATGCTTGGGCTAAAGCATTAAAAGTTCATGGCGCACCCATCCACTCTTCTGCTGCTCCTCCCTTGCGTGCTCCCAATGGTGAAGCGATGTGTTCTCATTGAGCATGCTCGGCCTCCTGGAACGTGAGAGGACAAGAAGGGTCGTCGTTACTTAGATCTGCAAGCTCAAGACAAAAGATCATCACATGGCGCCGCCTCCGCGTCAACTCCCTCAACACCAATGACCACGTCTTAGCCATGCACCAACCCTAGCATAGGACCTCCCACACCCCCAACCACCTCCTTCACTCGCGTGCCATAGAGATGAATCTAGCCGTCCTGAGTCACAAGCTCCATCGTGACCTCAGTCTTGTCCACCGCTGCCAGATAACCTCCCGTGCCTAAATGTATAGGGTTAACTTTCGGTTTATGTCATCATCGCATCTACAATTGGGCGACTCCGACTTAGATAGGATGAACCATGAAATACAGACCTAACCCATGCCACCCAAAATGACCGGAATCATATCATCATTACCACATGTCATGCTCTTGCAATGGCACCGCAGGATTCACGACCACCAGTTACTTCGAGGTATGACCAAGCCGGAATGAATAAGCCACCTATTCCTAAAGTCAATGGACTTGCTCATCCATTAGCGGTGTGTTTTGGTGGGGTTCGTGAGGCTGGATAGGAGATGGCCGCCCGATTTTTTTTGTTATGTTTGGTTGAAGCGTAGGGTGGATGGGGTGGCCTAGAAAAGGAAATATTCCCTCAATATGCTCGATGAGTGGATTTAGGCGATTTGACTAGATGAAGCCATCCATGTTTGGTTTGGGTGATATGACCTATTCCAATTGGCTTTGGTTTGTTTAATCACTTCGGTTAGCAAGCTCCAAATAATTTTTCTCCAAAACCATTTATCTGATTTGTTATCCGATTACACAATTATATTTATTACAATCAAATCTAGGATGGTTATATTTTGATAAAACATAATATATGACAAATGGGCCCCACTAAATTTTTACTTATCCCATCCCTACTATATCCCTCCAACCAAACAAGAAATTAGATCATCCTATTCATACAACCAAACAAAAAATTGAATCACCATATCCAACAAAACATGGATGACCATATCCCGTCGATGCAAGACCGTGAACCAAACGCAGCTTATAAGAAGTTGCCGACTCACTGTATATAGTTATTGAATCTAGCAAACAATATCCATCAGTATTTTTTTTCTTCGATTTAGCTAAAATTCGTTTGGTCAACCGGTTTCCATCGGTCAGCACAAAGGGATGGTCTTCTCTATGAATCAAACTAGACCATGTGTTTTAGCTTTTCCTAGTCGGACTGCCTATCCAGTCTAACTTATCTAGGTTTTCACCTAAGGCCCCTCAAGGGTGCGCAAAATTACACACCTATAATAGCACCTTTAATAAGGTGAATGCGTCTACCAAAGCTAGGCAAAGGCCTTCGCCCGGTGCCTTATCACGTCAAAAGCTCACCCCAAACTACAAAGCTAGAAATGAAATGACCGCAAGAGATATATCAATAGGGCCACTAAGATGCCACGAATCGCCCATAGTCCTGATATAGAGAAAGAACATATATCTGACATGGTAGGAGCTAATTCCGTCGTAAAAGTCTTGAATATCATTAGCTTTCACTTCTGTGACAAACCACTGAAAGGACATTGATGGTGCACGATGATGGCGTCTTGCGTGTCTTAGCCGATGAGTTATGGACGCGAGAGAGTTTGTTCCCTTAGTCAGCCCCTTCAATCGTACCTCATTAGACCATGCCCGTCATCTACCGTAGTCACGGGCATGGAGAAGTATTATCCCGTAGGTTGTTACAGTGAAGTCTCCTGTCGGCTGTGGCTCCCGCGTTGTAGTATCAATTGCCGTATTGTTAGTTTTTGCCTAGTATAAGCTGGTAGTAGTTCGCTTGTTGTCGTTCTCGTTTAGTCAATCTAATTTGATTGTTTAGTATCGAGCTGTAGTCCGATTTGCACCAGCACGCATTATCTTGACCTCACACTATAGTGTATCGTCCTTTTCTTATGAGTATGGTCAGAATGTCAGATGTTATATTATAAGAAGGTGCCTTATTTTTGTTTTTTTTTTCACCATTGTCAGATGCTAATGCTCGTTTACTTCCACACAACTATAAATTAGGCCCTCGATTTTTTTTTCCAAAAAATGGGTGTTATTTCAACCGTTACACAAAATGTTCTAGCACTCAATAAAAGAATATTTCAACTCTTCAAAATAATGAAACACAATTGAATCATCAAACAGAACAATTTGCTTCAACATATGAAACAAACAATTTTAAGCTATTGAAACATCAACATATCCGAGTAAAACCGTAGACAAAAATTAAAGCACCATGAAAAACCCAATGCAACATTTTTATCTAACTATGAAACATCCAGATGCTTGGGCTAAAGCATTAAAAGTTCATGGCGCACCCATCCACTCTTCTGCTGCTCCTCCCTTGCGTGCTCCCAATGGTGAAGCGATGTGTTCTCATTGAGCATGCTCGGCCTCCTGGAACGTGAGAGGACAAGAAGGGTCGTCGTTACTTAGATCTGCAAGCTCAAGACAAAAGATCATCACATGGCGCCGCCTCCGCGTCAACTCCCTCAACACCAATGACCACGTCTTAGCCATGCACCAACCCTAGCGTAGGACCTCCCACACCCCCAACCACCTCCTTCACTCGCGTGCCATAGAGATGAATCTAGCCGTCCTGAGTCACAAGCTCCATCGTGACCTCAGTCTTGTCCACCGCTGCCAGATAACCTCCCGTGCCTAAATGTATAGGGTTAACTTTCGGTTTATGTCATCATCGCATCTACAATTGGGCGACTCCGACTTAGATAGGATGAACCATGAAATACAGACCTAACCCATGCCACCCAAAATGACCGGAATCATATCATCATTACCACATGTCATGCTCTTGCAATGGCACCGCAGGATTCACGACCACCAGTTACTTCGAGGTATGACCAAGCCGGAATGAATAAGCCACCTATTCCTAAAGTCAATGGACTTGCTCATCCATTAGCGGTGTGTTTTGGTGGGGTTCGTGAGGCTGGATAGGAGATGGCCGCCCGATTTTTTTTGTTATGTTTGGTTGAAGCGTAGGGTGGATGGGGTGGCCTAGAAAAGGAAATATTCCCTCAATATGCTCGATGAGTGGATTTAGGCGATTTGACTAGATGAAGCCATCCATGTTTGGTTTGGGTGATATGACCTATTCCAATTGGCTTTGGTTTGTTTAATCACTTCTGTTAGCAAGCTCCAAATAATTTTTCTCCCAAAACCGTTTATCTATTTGTTATCCGATTACACAATTATATTTATTACAATCAAATCTAGGATGGTTATATTTTGATAAAACATAATATATGACAAATGGGCCCCACTAAATTTTTACTTATCCCATCCCACTATATCCCTCCAACCAAACAAGAAATTAGATCATCCTTTCATACAACCAAACAAAAAAGTTGAATCACCATATCCAACAAACATGGATGACCATATCCCGTCATGCAAGACCGTGAACCAAACGCAGCCTATAAGAAGTTGCCGACTCACTGTATATAGTTATTGAATCTAGCAAAACAATATCCATCAGTATTTTTTTTTCTTCGATTAGCTAAAATTCGTTTGGTTCAACCGGTTTCCATCGGTCAGAACAAAGGGATGGTCTTCTCTATGAATCAAACTAGACCATGCGTTTTAGCTTTTCCTAGTCGGACTGCCTATCCATCTAACTTATCTAGGTTTTCACCTAAGGCCCCTCAGGGTGCGCAAAATTACACACCTATAATACACCTTTAATAAGTGAATGCCGTCTACCAAAGCTAGGCAAAGGCCTTCGCCCGCGATGCCTTATCACGTCAAAAGCTCACCCCAAACTACAAAGCAGAAATGAAATGACCGCCAAAGAGATATATCAATAGGCCACTAAGATGCCACGAATCGCCCGTAGTCCTGATATAGAGAAAGAAAACATATATCGACATGGTAGGAGCTAATTCCGCGTAAAATCTTGACTATCATTAGCTTTCACTTCTTGAAAAACCACGAAAAGGACATTGATGGGCACGATGATGGCGTCTTGCGTGTCTTGCCGTGAGTTTATGGACGCGAGAGAGTTTGTTCCCTTAGTCAGCCCCTTCAATCGTACCTCATATAGACCATGCCCGTCATCTACCGTAGTCACGGGCATGGAGAAGGCGAGGCAGCTGGACGAACAAGAAGGAAGAAGAGAAGAGAAAGGGATAAAATAAAAAATAACAAAAAATAAAATGAGTCATCATCTGTGTAAACATACCACACCAGTCATGTAGGATCCCGAAAACTCATAGCCATCTTAAACCAGAATAATACCTTAATGAGTTCTATAATCTGGATGATCTGAATTTGAACGGTCTTGAGCTTATACTAAAAAAAAAAAAAAAGAAAAGGAAAAACCAAATTTTTTGTTATCAAGTGGAACCATCCGCGGGACCACCCATCATTAGCAGTGAGGTTAAGGAGACAAACATCAGGAAGAAGACTTGGGGACTTGGTTCGAAGTCCACGCCCGCCCATCCTCGCCGTCGCTGCCGCCGCCGGCGAGCCGCCGGAACAGATCCAGATCCGAGAAGAGACAGAGAGAGAGAGAGAGAGAGCCGCCGCATCCGGTCGGCATGGAGATCGCGTGGGCGCCCTGTCCGGCATGGTGGACGCGCTGCCGGCCAAGCTCGGCGACCTGCTGCAGCAGGAGTACACGCTGCTGTCTCCGGCGCCCGCGGGGACGTCGGCTTCCTCCAGTCCGAGCTCGGCACCATGAACGCCGCCCTTCTCCGCTGCGAGTCCCTCGAGAGCCCCGACGTCCAGACCCGGGCCTGGGTCGCCCAGGTCCGCGACCTCGCCTACGACATCGAGGACTGGATCGACCTCTTCGCCCACCGCGTCGACGGCGGCGGCGGCGGCGCCTCCCCCGGCGCTGCGGCCGCCACCACCTCCTCCTCCTCCGGCGGGTTACTCCCTGGGTGCGCTGCTGCGTCCACAAGGTCACGACGCTCCCCGCCGCCACGTCATCGCCACCGAGCTGCAGGAGCTCAAGAACCGGGTCATCGAGCTGAGCGAGCAGCGGAAGCGCTACAGGTTCGATCCGCCGCCGGGTCGCGCCGGCGGCCGGAGCGGCGCGGCGGCCGTTGACCCCAGGCTGTCGCGCTCTATGCCGACACCAATTCCTCGTCGGCCTGGATGCGCCGGTGAAGAAGGTGTCCGAGATGGTGGTGGACGACGGCACGACTGGGCTCAAGGTGGTTTCCATCTCCGGGATGCCCGGCGCCGGGAGACGACGCTTGCCACGGCGGTGCTCCGGCGACTCAAGGAGGAGAACAAGTTCCACTGCAGCGCTTTCGTCCCATCGGTCAGAAGCCGGACATTGTAGGTAAGACACTGAAGGGCATCCTCCCCAGATCGGCAATGTGTATGGAGGAGGCGAAGACATTGGCCGATTGATCGGAATGCTGAGAGATGAATTGAAGGATAAGAGGTGGCAAATCAATTTGCAGCGTTTTTGCAATGTGACATGCAGCTTAAGAGTTTAGAATCCTGTGATGTGATGATGATTTTTTGGTAATCTGCTACATTTTTGCACTAATCTGTTATGTTTTGCTAAACAGGTACCTATTTGTCATTGATGATTTATGGGGTAGGACAGAATGGTCAACACTCAAATGTTGTTTCCGAGATGATAATCTTGGCAGTAGGATAATGGTCACAACCAGAAATGATGAGTTGGCAAAGGAATGTTCTTCCAAGTCGGATGAATCAGTTTACAAAACTGGTCTCCTTAGTGACGCGGACTCCAAAGATTTATTTTCCAACAAAGCTTTTGGGAAAGGGAAGGATTGTCCTAGCCATTTGAAGATCTCTATGATATAATCGTGAAAGATGGGGGGCTTGCCGCTTGCTATATCTAGCGTAGCTGGCGCACTAGCACATCGTTTTTCAAAAGATGAATGGGAGAGGTATGAATCTAACTTGCTACCTAGTTCACATTCCGATGAGCTGAACTTGAAGCAAATACTTAATCTGAGTTACAACGATCTACCTTCACATCTCAAGTCATGTATGTTGTATCTAAGCATATTCCCAAATAAATATGAAATTGATGTGGAGCGCTTGGTGAGGCGATGGATTGCTGAAGGATTCATCGCTGATGCACGCCATGCAAGCAAAGAGGAGACAGCAAGAAGTTACCTTACTGATCTCATTAGCAGAAACCTGATCCAGGCATTGCATCTGAGGCATAATGGCACCCCAAGCTGCTGCACACTTCACCCATAATACATTGATTTCATTGTGGTCAAGTCCATGGAAGAGAACTTTGTCACTGTTCTAGATGCTAAGAAAGAAGCTCTCTCCACCAACAATGGCACAGTCCGGCGACTCTCTCTTCAAAACAGTGTCAAACAGGACTTGCTGGTGCACGAAATGATATGATCAAGCATGCTCGCCTCAGTGACTGTCTTTGGTCATGCCAATGGGGTGCCTCGCCTGAATGATATGAGCGTGTTACGTGTTCTGGATCTGGAAGGCTGCAATGGTCCAGTTTGCCTCGATGGCCTCTGCAAATTGATTCTTTTGAGGTACCTGAACCTCAGGGGAACTGATGTCAGGAGCTCCCAGCACAAATTGGGGAGCTTGGTGCCTGGAGACACTTGATGTGAGATCTACGAAGGTGAAAGAGCTACCTGCCAGCATTGTCAGGTTGGAAAAGCTAATGCATTTGCTTGCTGGAAATGCTAAGTTGCCTGCGAGATCAGTAAGATGAACGGCCTACTAACGTTGTCATGCGCCAATGTCTGGAAGAACACAGGGAGTGTCTTGCCAGAACTTGCTGATCTTGCAAACTTGAGGGAATTGGAACTGTTTTGTGATGCTTCTGAAATCTCTGGTGATAATAAGACACAAGTCTTTTTCTAGCGACGGATTCAAAAGGCTTAAGCAGCTGAGCATCCAGGGCAGCTTGCCATCAGTGGCCTTTGTTAACAGTTCCTTGCGAAAGGTTGAAGTTCTTGAGCTGAAGTTCGAAAAAGGCATTTCAGATGGGTCAAATGGTGTGTCTGGTATAGAGCATTTGCCTAGCCTGAAGCATGTATTGATTGAGTTCTCGCAGAAGGATGCTGGCGCCACTGCGAAATCGCTTCTGTGAGGAACGCCGCTGAGATGGTTCACCCTAATCATCCAGATGTCTCTGTCAAAGTTGATGGAAAGGCCATCTGATACGGTCTGGAGTTTGTTTCAGAGCAAGAGGGATATAGTACACACTTGCACGGTACTTTCTGCCGGATTTCTTGTTGTGTTTAATTAGTTTTGAGTTAATGCCATTCTTTGTCACTCTGCTTAATATATGTATGACCAGTAGTCGTTTTCTCAAAAGTACTTTGTTGCAGCAGCAGCAGTATCAACTGCTTGCCCTATAGGGATGTTTTGTTGAAGAAGTTATATACTGATGTTTTTAAAGTGAAATACCAATTCAGAATAACTAAAAGGTTAACCCGCTCAAATGTATGGGCATGTATGTTAGGCTACATTTGGGAAACTTTATAAGGATTAGATATCATCCGGATTATTCATATCTATCATGCCAAAATTTATCCAATTTCTAGAATTCAATTTTTAGAATTTTTGTGTTATTAAATATCCAAGAATCATATTAGGGTACACAAAACAATTATGCAGATCCCATCGTAAAGCATAAATACTTACCAAGAGGTACGTTGTCATCCCACTAAAAAGAAAAAGTAGCAGCGCGAAAGACCATACCAATCTGCTTCAACTCTACTCCAAAAGCATGCTTAACAGGGGAATAAGCCTTAGCCTCAACTCCATTTTAACACTAATCGGAGAACAGAATGCCGCGCACCCTGGGCGAGCGCTGGGGCGTGCCAGCGTGGCCGGGGGTGGAAGTTTTGCGAAAAGGCCCTCCGGTTCGCGCGTAATTCGTCCGCCGTCCCTCTCTAATAGTACCTCCTAGCTGAATTTTTACTTTTAGGACCTTATAAAATCCGGATATTCCATTCGAAGAGAGAAAATCGGAAATTAGGACGGCGCTGTAAAACGTGAAAGGCGAGGAGTTTTTCGAAAAAACGAACGCCGCCACTAACCCTAACCTCCCGCTATGGCATAGTTCAACGGCACCGACGGCGATGGAGGCTCAGGACTAGTGAGGGGAGATCAGTTCCTAGGTCTAGGAGTCGAAGCGACTCTGTTCTCATATCTCACAGCGACAGAGGCGTCGGCGGCGAGGTTGGTGGTGACGGGGTAGAAACATGCGGCGATGGCGCTCGTGGTGGCGGCGCTCCGGGGAGTTCAAGCAGGGGCGTGGCGTCCTGGCAGTTCGAGGGGACCATGGAGGAGCTCGATGTGGTGGTGGCTGGGCGCAAAGGCGCGCGAGGTGGCGGTGCGTCATCCGGCCGCCGACGGTTGAGCAGAGCAGCGACGGCGGGAGGCGGCACCAGCAACATTCTGACGGCGGTATGGAGGTGGAAAAGTGAGAAGTTTTAGTGTACTTGGGACATGGATTCTGTGCTTACCATTAATTTGGAACAAGGACTGTTGGTGGGGACGAATTTTCAGGTTTGGACGCTGACGATCCAAGCTAGGATTCAGCTTCCTAGATTCGGCGACGGCGTTTGCAATTGGCGCAGCTGAGCACAGGGCGGCTTCAGGGAGCATGAAGAGCAGGTGGTGGCGTTTTCATTTGCTGTTGGTTGCGACCGACGAGGCGGCCGACAGAGGGAGAGCAATAGTGAGGGCAAGAGAGCGGCACAGGAGAGCTCGAATATGTGACTACTTTTGGGGAAAATAAAGGAAGGGGAAAACAAGAGTAAGCTGACATGTGCGTCCTATAGTTTTTTATTATTTTTTTCACATTCATGTGGTCTCGTGTTTACACGACAACGAGTCAATTATGGTCAACCTATCATGTCGGCAAAAACCGCTTTCTAAACCATCTAAAGAGCTAATCAGCTCGAAGTTGGAGGATGTGCTATACCCGGTTTTGCGTTTAAGAGTAGCGATTCAACCCAGGGCAATAGTTGAGGGATGCAAAATAGACTTATTCCTATTTAACTGTTGGCTCTTTTGTTGGCTTTGTGGATTTGTTTTTTTATAATAGTTGTCATTAAAATCGAAAAGAGCATAATTGAGACTGTGTGCTTTTTTGGGCCTTGTATATGAACTTGTTATTTTTTTGTTTCTTTTGTAGTGTAATGATCTGGCATTGTGTGGAGTTATGCAGATTGTGCTTTTTAAATAAAAGGCTCCATCTCGGGCACCTGATATAGACAAGAATATCGTGCGCCCTATCGTGTTCAATCGGTAGCCCTGTCCCCACTCTACTCGGCTATAGTCTATTTATTCCCTTCTCTCTCCCTTATCTCTATCTTTGCTTTACTCGTCGAGGATAAAGACAACATCTTGATCTCGACGGTTGCGCGATGAGTTTGGCTTCAGCTTCCTCGACTGCGGCACAGTAAACCTTGGATTCCACAATGGCAACGCAGCACGACGTCCTCTCATCCTCGACAACGCCAGTGCGACAAGCTCAGCCTAGCCTTTTTCAACGCCAACATAGCACTCCAGACGAGGTCCCACTGATGACGCCAACGGCGTATAGAGGAAGAGCCCATGGTGCTGAGCTTGGCAATGAAGAGGAGGAAGAAGCAGATCTAGACCGGTACATTTTTATCTGTTTTCAACTTTCAACCAATTTTTTTTTATCTTTCTTTGTGTTGAATGAAAATGATGCAGTGGCTAGTTTGATGGTGTTTTCTTTATTTTTCTTCCATGCATGAGATATGTTTGTTTCAATAGTTGAAACTCGATGTTTCATACTCTAAAGAAAAAAAAAATGTTTCAGCTACGATTTAATTATCATTTAAATTCTTGAAAAAAAAATTGTACAAGACATGAAACAGCCCCAATTTTTATGAAAAAAATTGGATGTCTGATTTGTAGTCTCGTCGAATTTAATCAGTTCATGAGATCAAAACGGGGCCCAGTAATTAAGATAATTTGGTTCTCTTTCATTGCTGGGTGGGATGACCAAAGGAGGTCATCCAATATAATTAATATAGGAAGAAAAGGTTACAAGAAAGTTTTTCATCGACAGCTGGCTGTCGAGAAAGGATATGCACCAGAGCACACGTCCTGAACCATATGCCAACCGCCCAAACACACGCTACAGATAGGAAGACCGAGCACCGAACCGACCGTCGCTATGCGAGACCGGGCCTACAACACCACCAAGAAGCGAAGACTCTAAAAACGACGCCCTCACGAAGGTCGTGACGGCGAAAGACGCCGTCGTCATCCGTTCAAAGATTGGACAACGTTTTCACCCAGAGCTTCTTGCCGAGGGAAGAGGGGGACCAGTTAATCACCCATGTACTCAAATTTGGTTCTCTTTCATGCCATTTCCAACTGTGAGAAATGTATTTTGAGTAGGCTGTGTAAATCGGTCCCTTTATTAACGATCGATAAAGACCAGGCCCCTAATGCTGGCTCGCGATCGCGTATGTACGGCCTCGTATCATATGGGCCAGCCGCTAAATCCTCCACAAGATGGCGCAACCAGGCCCTTTATCGCGTTCGACCTTGGCGGTCTGGTGGCGGCGTGCGGGCCAGTTAGTCCAAGCACGCAATGCACGCGTCGGAGAACTTGCATGGGGGCTTGATTGGCGACCACTCGCGCGCGGGCAGCGCCGCACGAGGCCCTTATCCCTATTGGCTATTGGTACTGTTCATATATACATTAGTATACGAAGTTTAGACATATGTATATAAAATATATACATCATATAGACAAAGTTCATATAATGATGCAAAATAGACTTATTTCTATTTAACTGTTGGCTCTTTTGTTGGCTTTGTGGATTTGTTTTTTTATAATAGTTGTCATTAAAATCGAAAAGAGCATAATTGAGACTGTGTGCTTTTTTGGGCCTTGTATATGAACTTGTTATTTTTTTGTTTCTTTTGTAGTGTAATGATCTGGCATTGTGTGGAGTTATGCAGATTGTGCTTTTTAAATAAAAGGCTCCATCTCGGGCACCTGATATAGACAAGAATATCGTGCGCCCTATCGTGTTCAATCGGTAGCCCTGTCCCCACTCTACTCGGCTATAGTCTATTTATTCCCTTCTCTCTCCCTTATCTCTATCTTTGCTTTACTCGTCGAGGATAAAGACAACATCTTGATCTCGACGGTTGCGCGATGAGTTTGGCTTCAGCTTCCTCGACTGCGGCACAGTAAACCTTGGATTCCACAATGGCAACGCAGCACGACGTCCTCTCATCCTCGACAACGCCAGTGCGACAAGCTCAGCCTAGCCTTTTTCAACGCCAACATAGCACTCCAGACGAGGTCCCACTGATGACGCCAACGGCGTATAGAGGAAGAGCCCATGGTGCTGAGCTTGGCAATGAAGAGGAGGAAGAAGCAGATCTAGACCGGTACATTTTTATCTGTTTTCAACTTTCAACCAATTTTTTTTTATCTTTCTTTGTGTTGAATGAAAATGATGCAGTGGCTAGTTTGATGGTGTTTTCTTTATTTTTCTTCCATGCATGAGATATGTTTGTTTCAATAGTTGAAACTCGATGTTTCATACTCTAAAGAAAAAAAAATGTTTCAGCTACGATTTAATTATCATTTAAATTCTTGAAAAAAAAATTGTACAAGACATGAAACAGCCCCAATTTTTATGAAAAAAATTGGATGTCTGATTTGTAGTCTCGTCGAATTTAATCAGTTCATGAGATCAAAACGGGGCCCAGTAATTAAGATAATTTGGTTCTCTTTCATTGCTGGGTGGGATGACCAAAGGAGGTCATCCAATATAATTAATATAGGAAGAAAAGGTTACAAGAAAGTTTTTCATCGACAGCTGGCTGTCGAGAAAGGATATGCACCAGAGCACACGTTGTGAGATTTATCTCTTTAATTTGTTTTTTACGCTAACGCAAAATTAGTCTTTAGCTAAATGATTGCCGTAGTTTTTATTCTTGGTCTACTCGAATTTTTTTCTCTTCGCTGCTATATGCCACGCAATCACGCATGAAGGACATAAAAATAAAATACTATATATCCCGGTAAATCGAAATAACAGAACTTGCTTTTTGGGGTCTTGTATGTGAGCTTATTATTTCTCTGTCTTTTTTATTTTTTGCAGTGCAATGACTAGGTATTGTGTGGAGTTACATGGATTGTGTTTTTTAAATAAAAGACTCCATCTCGGGCACCCGATATAGATGAGAATATCGGGTACCCCATCATGGTCGGTGGCCCCATCCCTACTCCACTCGGCTAGAGTTTACTTATTCCCTTCTCTATCACTCTCTCTATGCTTCCCTTGTCGAGCATGGCGACAACATCTTGACCTCGATGGCGGCACAATGAGTTTGGTTTCGGCTATCTCAATTGTGGCACGGTTAACCTTGGCTACCACAATAGCAATACAACATAATGGCCTCTCGTCCTCAACAGCGCCGGTGCGACAAGCTCGGTATAGCCTTTTCTCAAGGAAGCAAGGCACGATAGTCCCATAGTATTCTGGATGAGATCCCGCTGATGGCACCAGCAGTGGGCAACGGAAGGAGCGCCTAGTGCTGAGCCTGGTAACGGAGAGAAGGAAGAAGTAGATCTAGGCCGGTACATTTTCAATTTTCTTTCATCTTTCAACCAATATTTCTTTTTTTATCTTTCTTTGTGTTGAATCAGAATGATACAGTGGTTAGTTTGCTGGTGTGTTTTCTTTCTTTTTTTTCCAATGCATGAGATATGTTTGTTTCAATAGTTGACACTCGATGTTTCATACTTAAGTAAAAAATATATGTTTCAGCTGTGATTTGATTATGTTTCACCGTTTAGAATATTGTTCAAAACATTTGTGTACAATATATGAAAATCGGATGCCTGGTTTGTAGTCTCGTTGAATTTTATCCGTTAGTGAGATCCAAACGGAGACCAGTGAATTGCCACTGAACTGAAATTTGGTTCTCTTACATGCCATTTCCAACCGTGAGAAATGTATTTGAGTAAAGCTGTGTAAATCGGTCCCTTTATTAACAATCGATGAAGGCCAGGCCCCTATTGCTGGCTCGCGATCGCGTATGTACGGCCTCGTATCGTATGGGCCAACCGCTCAACCAGCGGCCGCCTGCAGGTGGCGGCGCGCCTGCCAGTTGGTCCAAGCACGCAATGCTGCACGCGTGACGCGTCGAAAGCACTCGCGATATGGGTGCGCTACGTGCCCAATCCAAGTTCTTCTTGTTGCCTCTCGACGGTAACCGATCCACGTACGTAAGATGTGTGTTGACGTAATCTCGTAAGTTGTACGTGTTTACGTACGTAATGATCTCCAGTAGTTTTAAGTTTTAACCGGCCCGGCCGGCTTTACGTACGATCTTGAGATCTCAAGGAAAAGGATGGATGGACAACGACTAGTAAGTACCACATGGTGCACGTGTGGCCGCATATGCATCCTAGGTTGGACGCCTCCCATGACCGATCGATGACCGCCGCCGAACCATGCGACTCAATTCACAACAGATTAGGCTGAGTTCCGCACCGAGAGTTCGATCAGGTCTTCTCCTTCCTTTTTCACACGCACACACTATTCTAACAGTTAAAACGATGTGTTTGTTGAAAAAATTATGTAGGAAAGTTGCTTTTAGAAAATCATATTAATCTAATTTTTTATGTTTTTTCAATAGCTAATGAACTATTCCGTTTTCTATGCCGGAGATAAACGTTTCCGGCTGTAAGAAACAAACACAGCCATGAGCGAGAATGCTAATTTGCACTCGCGCGATGCCAGCGCACACTTCCGGCCCACACGGGCCACGCGCACGCGTGTTTCTTTTCTCTTTTTTCTTTTTTTTTTTTTGGTTTTTCATTTTTTTTCTCTTTTTTCTCTTTTTTTAGTTTTTCATCCAAGTGATCATCACGGTGATGAAGAGCAACATGGCATTTTTCTTTCACTAGCCCTACTTAAATCCAATTTAAAACACATCAAGTATGAATATGACATTTTGATCCTCAGGATTTGAATTTTTTAATAGGTGCAGCCATACCCACGATTCCATCAATACACTATCATAACTTCCCTAAAGCGTGTCTCTAGATGCATTGTAAATTTTATCCCAATTTTATTTGTAAAAGCCATTATCGAGCGACATTCGATTTTGCATTCAGATGAAATTTGTTTTTAAAATGGCCATACTATAAATCGTCAAATCGTACTAGTTTAGAAGGTTTATATTTTGCACTTTAGAGGGTGAAAAGTGCAACCTTTGAGAATCGCAATTGGAATGTGTACAGAAAAAGGCATGGCCGCATGGGTACAAAGAAAAGGTATAGGAATGATTCATTTTAATTGGCATCTGTCATGAGTTAGAGCTGAAATACCATCACACAGAAGTGAATTGCACCCCCAAAAGCAGTGATTCATTTTAACTGGATTTTTAGGAGAGCTTTTGATTTAGAAGAAGTGACAGCTGCCAAGCGAGCTTCGATACCAAAATCTGACTATGGATTGGTGTGAACGGCGGTGGAGCTTAGCATGATGTGCTGGATGGCTTCACAGCTCTCTAGGAGCGGTGGGGAATTCGACGGTTTGCGTAAGGTGATGGTGGCGCGGTAGGGTGGTTTCTGGACGCACTAGGAGTGTGCAAAATGCGGCGGCTGCGTAAGGGGATTTGGACGGTGACGATGTACAGCATACACTTCAGTTGGCAGTAGATGGTTGTTTGTGATTAGCAAAGGTGGAGATGGTGCGGTGATGGGCAGCACGGACTAGTTCCGATTCTCCCTTTTCGCCCTCTCATGCTGCGACGGAATGTTTGAGTCATCGATGAAGTTGTAAACTATGTCTTCTACGCTTCGGAATAATTAACTATTTGCCACTCTTACGAGTGGTGCTAAATTATTTGCCACTGGACCCACATGTCATAAACACATGAGGGCCCATATGTCATAGACAGCGAGTGGCAAATAATTAATTGCCACAACTTAAAAGTGGCAAGGAGTTAAATGTCCCTCTAGCTTCTGTTTTTTGTGTTTTAAATTTCTTTGTTTGTGTGAGGTTTGGAGTATAAAAACTCATGTTATTATTTTGTTTGTGTATATCCTTGGTGAATATAGAGGCTATATTAATGAAAAAAACCATTATTAAAAAGATAAACACAAAGTTTGTATACGTATACAAACTTTATATTTATACCTATAAAATTTGTATACGTACGTATACACTAGAAAAAATGCATGTGTGTTGCACCGGGTAAAACCATTTTTGGATCGCTAATTCGCTATACAACATTATACTCCTTTCTTGGATTTAGACTGGAAGCCTATTACTTCCTTCCTTTTAAGCCTAGCCCAGTTCGCTACCTCTCTCTCTCCGCTCCTGCCTCGCTTCAACTTAGCCCACAAGTGCAGCTGTAGGGCTAGTTCGCACAGCCAAGTACCATCTTCAACCTCTGGAAGTGCCCATATGGATGCCGGAGTCGATCTTCTCATCAAATTCGGTCGAATCTTTCTCGATCCTCCCATCACCTTGATGGCTTTTGATCACTTGATTTTCTCTTTTCCGTTTTATCAAAACTGGAGCAATCCACGAAACTTGGGATAAAAAGGGCGACGGTTAAATAAAGATTAAATCCGGTGAAGTAAAGCCAAATTGCAAGAGGTAATCATGGGGAAAATGATGAGTGAGTAGTGAGAATCAATTTTTACAATCAATTTAAAGAGGAAACACACGGGGAGATCAATGTGGTGGCGACGCTAGGGTTTGGCCCGGGCGACAGATGGAGATTAAATCGTGCAAAAAAAAAAAAGTGACGGAGAAAGCAGATGAAAAAATCGGAAAAAATGACGAAAAAAAGCGTGCAAGAAAACCGGTGTGTAAAAAAATAGCGGCAAAAAAAAAAGGGAAAAAACGACCAAGAAAAGAAAGCGGACGGAAAAAAAGAAAAACGGCGGAAGGACGGACGGAAAAAAAAAAAGGAAAAAGGGCAAAAGAAAAAGGCCGGACGAAAAAAAGGAAAAACATAGGAGGCCGCGCGCTATTCGCTTGTTAGCCATTTGGATCGATCGTGGGTGCCCAACGTGCCCAACCCAAGTTGTTCTTGTTGCCTCACGGTACGTAACACACGACGTAAGATGTGTTGACGTAATCTCGGCGCTCATGCACCAGTAGTTTAAGATTTAACCAATTAACCGGCCGGCTATACGATCTCGAAATCTCAAGGAAAATGATGGATGGACAACGACTAGTACCAGATATAGTGCACGTGTGGCATATGCATCCTAGGTTATATAGGTTGGACCGGGCGCCGCCCATGACCAAGTTGATCGATGACCAGGCAGCCGCCGAATCATGATCTGATGATCGTTCATTTTTTTGAAATTAAAGGACATTATTTTCCTATGGTTACATTGTAGCCAAAGATGTTTCTACAGAAACAAACTGTGAGATTTATCTCTTTAATTTGTTTTTTACGCTAACGCAAAATTAGTCTTTAGCTAAATGATTGCCGTAGTTTTTATTCTTGGTCTACTCGAAATTTTTTCTATTCGCTGCTATACATGCCACACAATCACGTATGAAGGACATAAAAATAAAATACTATGTATCCCGGTAAATGGAAATAACAGAACTTGCTTTTTGGGGTCTTGTATGTGAGCTTATTATTTCTCTGTCTTTTTTATTTTTTTATTTTTTGCAGTGTAATGACTAGGTATTGTGTGGAGTTACATGGATTGTGCTTTTTAAATAAAAGACTCCATCTCGGGCACTCGATATAGATGAGAATATCGGGCACCCCATCATGGTCGGTGGTCCCATCCCCACTCTACTCGGCTAGAGTTTACTCATTCGCTTCTCTATCCCTTATCTCTATCGCTCTCTCTATGCTTCTCTCGTCGAGCATGGCGACAACATCTTGACCTCGATGGCGGCACAATGAGTTCTATGCTTCTCTCGTCGAGCATGGCGACAACATATTGACCTCGATGGCGGCACAATGAGTTTGGCTTTGGATTTCTCAACCATGGCACGGTTAACCTTGGCTGCCACAATAGTAATGCAACATAATGGCCTCTTGTCCTCAACGGCGCCGATGCGACAAGCTCGGTATCGCCTTTTCTCAACGGAAGCAAGGCACGATAGCCCCATAGCATTTTGGATGAGATCCCACTGATGGCACCAGCAGTGGGCAACGGAAGGAGCGCCTAGTGCTGAGCTTGGTAACGGAGAGAAGGAAGAAGTAAATCTAGGCCGGTACAATTTCAATTTTCTTTCATCTTTCAACCAATATTTTTTTTTATCTTTCTTTGTGTTGAATCAGAATGATGCAGTGGTTAGTTTGCTGGTGTATTTTCTTTTTTTTTTTCAATGCATGAGATATGTTTGTTTCAATAATTGAAACTCGATGTTTCATACTCTAAAGCAAAAAAGAGTCTTTCAGGTCAGCTATGATTTGATTATATTTCACCGTTTAAATTGTTGAAAAAATTTTGTACAAGACATGAAACTCGGATGCCTGATTTGTAGTCTCCACGAATTTTATCACTTCATGAGATCCGAACGGGGATCAGTGAATTGTCACTGAACTGAAATTTGGTTCTCTCACATGCCATTTAATTTCCAACTGTGAGAAATGTATTTGAATAGGCTGTGTAACGATGGATGAAGGCCAGGCCCCTATTAATTGCTGGCTCGCGATCACGTATGTACGGCCTCGTATGGTATGGGCCAACCGCTCAACCAGCTAGCTGCCGCCTGCAGCATCACGTACGTCTCCGGAGGCCGATGCGCTTCACGTTCGACCTTAGAGACGGACTCCAGCGGATGTGACCCCTTCTGTCCAAATTCGTTATTCTAAAAGGAGTCACATCTGTTTTTAGGTTGTCTTTTCTTTTTTTAAGGACGAAGAAAGTACGTACGGTCGGGTGGCGGTGCGCCTGCCATGTTAGTCCAAGCACGCAATAATATGCACGCGTGACGCGTCGAAAGCACTCGCGATATGGGTGCACTACGTGCCCAATCCAAGCTCTTCTTGTTGCCTCTCGACGGTAACCGATCGACGTACGTAAGATGTGTGTTGACGTAATCTCGTACGTTGTGTTTACGTACGTAATATAATGATCTCCAGTAGTTTTAAGTTTTAACCGGCCCGGCCGGCTTTACGTACGATCTTGAGATCTCAAGGAAAAGGATGGATGGACAACGACTAGTATCTACCACATGGTGCACGTGGCGCTATTCGCTTGTTAGCGATTTGGATCGATCGTGGGTGCCCAACGTGCCCAACCCAAGTTGTTCTTGTTGCCTCACGGTACGTAACACACGACGTAAGATGTGTTGACGTAATCTCGGCGCTCATGCACCACTAGTTTAAGATTTAACCAATTAACCGGCCGGCTATACGATCTCGAAATCTCAAGGAAAATGATGGATGGACAACGACTAGTACCAGATATAGTGCACGTGTGGCATATGCATCCTAGGTTATATAGGTTGGACCGGGCGCCGCCCATGACCAAGTTGATCGATGACCAGGCAGCCGCCGAATCATGATCTGATGATCGTTCATTTTTTTGAAATTAAAGGACATTATTTTCCTATGGTTACATTGTAGCCAAAGATGTTTCTACAGAAACAAACTGTGAGATTTATCTCTTTAATTTGTTTTTTACGCTAACGCAAAATTAGTCTTTAGCTAAATGATTGCCGTAGTTTTTATTCTTGGTCTACTCGAATTTTTTTCTCTTCGCTGCTATATGCCACGCAATCACGCATGAAGGACATAAAAATAAAATACTATATATCCCGGTAAATCGAAATAACAGAACTTGCTTTTTGGGGTCTTGTATGTGAGCTTATTATTTCTCTGTCTTTTTTATTTTTTTATTTTTTGCAGTGTAATGACTAGGTATTGTGTGGAGTTACATGGATTGTGCTTTTTAAATAAAAGACTCCATCTCGGGCACTCGATATAGATGAGAATATCGGGCACCCCATCATGGTCGGTGGTCCCATCCCCACTCTACTCGGCTAGAGTTTACTCATTCGCTTCTCTATCCCTTATCTCTATCGCTCTCTCTATGCTTCTCTCGTCGAGCATGGCGACAACATATTGACCTCGATGGCGGCACAATGAGTTTGGTTTCGGCTATCTCAATTGTGGCACGGTTAATCTTGGCTACCACAATAGCAATACAACATAATGGCCTCTCAGCGCCGGTGCGACAAGCTCGGTATAGCCTTTTCTCAAGGAAGCAAGGCACGATAGTCCCATAGTATTCTGGATGAGATCCCGCTGATGGCACCAGCAGTGGGCAACGGAAGGAGCGCCTAGTGCTGAGCCTGGTAACGGAGAGAAGGAAGAAGTAGATCTAGGCCGGTACATTTTCAATTTTCTTTCATCTTTCAACCAATATTTCTTTTTTTATCTTTCTTTGTGTTGAATCAGAATGATACAGTGGTTAGTTTGCTGGTGTGTTTTCTTTCTTTTTTTTCCAATGCATGAGATATGTTTGTTTCAATAGTTGACACTCGATGTTTCATACTTAAGTAAAAAATATATGTTTCAGCTGTGATTTGATTATGTTTCACCGTTTAGAATATTGTTCAAAACATTTGTGTACAATATATGAAAATCGGATGCCTGGTTTGTAGTCTCGTTGAATTTTATCCGTTAGTGAGATCCAAACGGAGACCAGTGAATTGCCACTGAACTGAAATTTGGTTCTCTTACATGCCATTTCCAACCGTGAGAAATGTATTTGAGTAAAGCTGTGTAAATCGGTCCCTTTATTAACAATCGATGAAGGCCAGGCCCCTATTGCTGGCTCGCGATCGCGTATGTACGGCCTCGTATCGTATGGGCCAACCGCTCAACCAGCGGCCGCCTGCAGGTGGCGGCGCGCCTGCCAGTTGGTCCAAGCACGCAATGCTGCACGCGTGACGCGTCGAAAGCACTCGCGATATGGGTGCGCTACGTGCCCAATCCAAGTTCTTCTTGTTGCCTCTCGACGGTAACCGATCCACGTACGTAAGATGTGTGTTGACGTAATCTCGTAAGTTGTACGTGTTTACGTACGTAATGATCTCCAGTAGTTTTAAGTTTTAACCGGCCCGGCCGGCTTTACGTACGATCTTGAGATCTCAAGGAAAAGGATGGATGGACAACGACTAGTAAGTACCACATGGTGCACGTGTGGCCGCATATGCATCCTAGGTTGGACGCCTCCCATGACCGATCGATGACCGCCGCCGAACCATGCGACTCAATTCACAACAGATTAGGCTGAGTTCCGCACCGAGAGTTCGATCAGGTCTTCTCCTTCCTTTTTCACACGCACACACTATTCTAACAGTTAAAACGATGTGTTTGTTGAAAAAATTATGTAGGAAAGTTGCTTTTAGAAAATCATATTAATCTAATTTTTTATGTTTTTTCAATAGCTAATGAACTATTCCGTTTTCTATGCCGGAGATAAACGTTTCCGGCTGTAAGAAACAAACACAGCCATGAGCGAGAATGCTAATTTGCACTCGCGCGATGCCAGCGCACACTTCCGGCCCACACGGGCCACGCGCACGCGTGTTTCTTTTCTCTTTTTTCTTTTTTTTTTTTTGGTTTTTCATTTTTTTTCTCTTTTTTCTCTTTTTTTAGTTTTTCATCCAAGTGATCATCACGGTGATGAAGAGCAACATGGCATTTTTCTTTCACTAGCCCTACTTAAATCCAATTTAAAACACATCAAGTATGAATATGACATTTTGATCCTCAGGATTTGAATTTTTTAATAGGTGCAGCCATACCCACGATTCCATCAATACACTATCATAACTTCCCTAAAGCGTGTCTCTAGATGCATTGTAAATTTTATCCCAATTTTATTTGTAAAAGCCATTATCGAGCGACATTCGATTTTGCATTCAGATGAAATTTGTTTTTAAAATGGCCATACTATAAATCGTCAAATCGTACTAGTTTAGAAGGTTTATATTTTGCACTTTAGAGGGTGAAAAGTGCAACCTTTGAGAATCGCAATTGGAATGTGTACAGAAAAAGGCATGGCCGCATGGGTACAAAGAAAAGGTATAGGAATGATTCATTTTAATTGGCATCTGTCATGAGTTAGAGCTGAAATACCATCACACAGAAGTGAATTGCACCCCCAAAAGCAGTGATTCATTTTAACTGGATTTTTAGGAGAGCTTTTGATTTAGAAGAAGCTGCAGCCACTAGAAGCTTCCACAAACAGACCACCACCGGATATATATAAAACATACTAGTAGGATTGAAGATTGAACGGAGCCAGGCATGCACGAGCACAAACCAACTGATAATCTAGCATTCTAGCTGAATTCCAGCGTAGAAGCAGGGATCTGCTGATAAGAGCTCAATATGATATTCTTCAGAAGGCCAAGATGGTGTGGCGTCAATCACATACACAGCGGATTAAGGCTCCGCAGGTAGACGACACCCTCATGCTATGGGGAAAAAAGATATATAGCCCCTAAATACAAACACGGATATGTCGTTTATGTTTACCGGGGCAACTACAAGGCTATTTACATAGGCTACTTCCAGGAAACGGTTAGAATCCGGGGGCATAATGAGTTGAGGATCCTATTTCAATAGCGAAATTATTACTCCCGTCTATCGACCACGCGAGGCTATCAACTTATAGCCTCAATGTGGTGTCTGCTGGAGCTCTAGAAGCCGCGGCTTTGGCCTTCTCAGCTAGGAATTTGTCACACTCTGCTCCCTTGACAGTGAATTCCATCAGAAGTTCCTCAAATAATCTCTTCAGCGCGGTCTTAAACCTCGCCGAGCAGCTCTTGTCGCCCTCATCGACATCCTGCACACCATTTCCAACAAGACATCCAACTTGGGCACCGTCCAGATAGGCTCTGCAAGCTATCAGGATGCTCTGGCCATACTTGCGGAAATGGCCGGCGATAAAATCCTCAAAATGCTGCAAAAAAAATGCATTCGTATTAAATTTGCAGATGTGAAGATTGGATCCAAAATAACAGAAACTAAACAACACATATTTTTTTTTTTCTTTCCGTATCATTATTAGTTTTTTTTCTTTTTTAATATGTTATACATGTATAAATACAAACTTTGTATACGCATGTATAAACTTTGCATAAGCATGTACAAACTTTGCATACGCGTGTACAAACTTTATATACGCGTATGCAAAGTTTGCATACGCGTATACACAGTTTGTATAAGTATATATTTTTAAGTTTTATACGTATGTACACAAACTTGGTATACATGTATACAAAGTTTATATACATATATATATATTGTTTTTTATACATAAGCACACAAACTTTATATACATATGTATATTTTTTATACAATAAAGTGTATATATAAAAACATACGTATAAACTTTGTATACATAAATACAAAGTTTATACGTATGTATATATTGTATATACATAATGCATATATACATAGTACTCCTGTATAGGAGTAGAGACTAGAGAGGGGAGCGCTGATCGCGAGCGTGCGAGGCCGCGCGACTAGTCGCCGATCAGCACTAGCTGTACACAGTTTTCCGGCCCACGCGCACGGCCCAACACCTGTGCGGTCCAGCCACACACCCCCCGCTTTTCCTTCCAAAGTCCCAAGCCCACCAAAAGGCGTACGTCACCGACGACGCACTCGCAGCAAGTTCATATGGAGCATTGGGACTTTGCTTTGCTTTCGATCACCTTTTGACAAGAACACGACCGGATCGACTCGATCGGTTGCACAACTGTACATGTACGACTCTGTACATGGACACACAATAATAATTAATTAATTAATTAATTAACTCGATCAGTCGAATTAGTATGAGCCACACGAATCATGAGTGCGACCAGCGACGGCCGGGGAAAAAACCCAGCTTGACTCGCGGTTGACCACCTAGCGCAAAAGCGACCGAGCTACACTAGCTGCCTTACGTGTCAGCCTCTGATCCATCGCATTCCTCGTCCTCTGCTATTTTAGGTGGTCGCTTCCTTTGAGGAAGCTATCATATACGAGTACTTTTCTTTTCTCTGGAGATGCTGTCCAGACTCCAGAAGCAGCAAACTCTACCATACGTTATATGCACGTGTATGTTATCTCTACTACTACCTTCGAAATCTGGAACGAATATATCTTAAAGATTGTAAGATCAACACAAACGTCTCGTTATTAACGGATACGTCACGTAGCACTAAAAAAATAATTAATCGTAAATATGAAGTTATACATCTAGTATAAAATTTAATACCGAGCGGATAGCTTTTATCACCAAAAACTAAACTAGTTGGGAGATATGTTTAATTTACACGTACTTCGTTATAAAGTAATAAATAAACTAAAAACTTGAGCCTTCAAAAAACAATATCTCATCTCTATCGACCGGGCACCAAATGATTATGTCAAGTAACTATACAATACTTGTTATAAAAGTTAGTCGATATAGAGAAATGACGACAATCTTCTCGATAGATTCAATCACTGATCACCAAAACATCCCAATTAACAACCCAACAACACATGATATTTAATAAGGTTCAGCTAAAACTTAATCCTATGGCTCTGATTATGAGCGCTTCTTTTCAATCAATATAGAACCTAGTCACTACAAGTCCATGGCCTCGCCGTCATCCTCTTTTAGCGTGTGTATACTACATTATAGTCGTCATAGTTATATTAGAGCATCTCTTTTTAAAGGGTTGCTAGATTACAAAATCCGATTCTAACTATACCTCCTACCACTTATTTCAACGGTTACATTGTAGCCAAAGATGTTTCTACAGAAACAAACTGTGAGATTTATCTCTTTAATTTGTTTTTTACGCTAACGCAAAATTAGTCTTTAGCTAAATGATTGCCGTAGTTTTTATTCTTGGTCTACTCGAAATTTTTTCTATTCGCTGCTATACACGCCACACAATC
>CM020178.1:16470897-16498263 GCA_009805545.1 Oryza longistaminata
TAGCCCCTTGCCGCCCTCTGTATGGGCGGCAAGGGCCTAATCGCAATTTTGGCCGACGGCGGCAGACGGCGCGGTCGACCCACCGTCTGCCACGTCAGCTTACCGCCCACCATTGGAGCGGCAGGGTCTATTTTTGCAATTTTGTTCGCCAATAGATTATTTCTGTATATTAAAAAAATCTAAAAACAAAAAAAATTCGCAATAGCTGTACACAGTTTTCCGGCCCACGCGCACGGCCCAACACCTGTGCGGTCCAGGCGCACACCCCCCGCTTTTCCTTTCAAAGTCCCAAGCCCACCAAAAGGCGTACGTCACCGACGACGCACTCGCAGCAAGTTCATATGGAGCATTGGGACTTTGCTTTGCTTTCGATCGCCTTTTGACAAGAACACGACCGGATCGACTCGATCGGTTCCACAACTGTACATGTACGACTCTGTACATGGACACACAATAATAATTAATTAATTAATTAACTCGATCAGTCGAATTAGTATGAGCCACACGTATCATGAGTGCGGCCGGGGAAAAAACCCAGCTTGACTCGCGGTTGACCACCTAGCGCAAAAGCGACCGAGCTACACTAGCTGCCTTACGTGTCAGCCTCTGATCCATCGCATTCCTCGACCTCGGCTATTTTAGGTGGTCGCTACCATATACTTCCTCCGTTTCAAAATTTTTGACATCGTTAACTTTTTTTTTTTTTACATGTTTGACCGTTCGTCTTACTCAAAAACTTTTGTGAGATATGTAAAATTATATGCCTATATAAAAATATATTTAACAATGAATCAAATGATAGGAAAATAATTAATAATTACTTAAATTTTTTGAATAAGGCAAACGTTCAAACATGTGATAAAAAGTCAACGGTGTCAAACATTTCGAAACAAAGGGAGTACTTTTCTTTTCTCTGGAGATGCAGTACAGACTCCAGAAGCAGCAAACTCTAGCATACGTTATATGCACGTATACGTCATCTCTACTACTACCTTCGAAATCTGGAACGGATATATCTTAAAGATTGATAAGATCAACACAAACGTCTCGTTATTAACGGATACGTCACGTAGCACTAAAAGAATAATTAATCGTAAATATGAAGTCATACGCCTAGTATAAAATTTAATACTGAGCGGATAGCTTATATCACCAAAAACTAAACTAGTTGAGAGATACGCTTAATTCACACGTACTTCGTTATAAAGTAATAAATAAACTAAAAACTTGAGCCTTCAAAAAACAATATCTTATCTCTATCGACCAGCACCAAATGATTATGTCGAGTAACTATACGATACTTGTTATAAAAGTTAGTCGATATATAGAAACGACGACTATCTTCTCGATAGCTTCACCGCCATCCTCTTCTAGCGTGTGTATACTACATTATAGTCGTCGTCATAGTTATATTAGAGCATCTCTTTTTAAAGGGTTGCTAGATTACAAAATCCGATTCTAACTATACCTCCTACCACTTATTTCAACTACAAGTCCAATTATAATCTAATATATAGGATTAGGATATTCGACACCAATTTTAGTAGTATTTATTAATATCAACTTCATATTAAGTATAATGTGGTATTTATTAATTTTGAATTTTTCAAATTATTAAATCATTGATAAATAATAATTGAGATTATCAACCAAGTACAGCTCTACCTGTAAAAATTTGTCATTATTGGATCATTTAAAAAAATGAAAATCGAATGATATATAAGTTCTACCTAGACCAGGTGCATGATATAAGCGATGAGGCAAAATTTAGCGATATGTAAAGATAAAAATAATGTTACTTTTCTCCCTGCTCCTTTTAGCGACGGAGTCAAAGTAAATCTTAGAAGCGTTTTTAGATGAATCTGAACGTCTACTCTTGATTTGAATTAGGGATGCAAGCGGGTTATTTTAGCCCGCTTATCTAACTTATAGTTCATTTTTTTCTTCTAAATTTTATACTAGCTAGCATGTGGGAAATAAACTAGCAAGCGAGATTTTCTGCGGGTAGCGGGCCGGACTACCTACTTGTATCCTTAATTTGAATAGCTAATCGTTATCAAGGCTTGGAACCTCTGAGCAGAAAGGGTTATCTAGGCTTGGCAGCCATCCGCCGGCTGGTCAAAAAGCAAATTAAATCAGCACTTCACCACCACGTACGCGCGTGCCAAAGCATTCTATCACGGTCACTTAGCTTGATCGATCCAATATATATACCAGCAACCATGATTGCACGGAACGCACGGCTTGGAATCGCCTCACTCACGAACTCCTACGTACGCTACACAGGCCAGTAAATTAGCCAGACAGATAACGTAGCGTACATGCCTGCTCATCATATGGAAAAGACCGTGCCAACGGTAGTTCCTGCTCGGCCTCCCAACAGCGACGGGGAGCGGAAGTCTCCCAGCTTCCATCCTAGCTTGTGGGGTGATTTCTTCCTCAACTACGAGCCGCCAACTGCGCCGCAGGTACATGGTTCAGTGTGAATTTTACAATTTTATCATGTATCAGTCATTAGGGGTATATTATCAGCTGAATTTTCATTTGTTGAATATATAATATATATAGCGATCCATATTCTATGATAATCCCACTAGTACACAAAAGATTTTCCTGGACAAGGGGCTCTAATTTTCCCAGACGGACCGTTTTCACGTGCGTCTGTAAAAATCGGCCTCCCATTTTCACGTGCGGACCCTTAAGAGGCCCGCACGCAAAAATCGATTTTCGCAGGCGGGCCTCTTAACCGTCCGCATACAAAAATAAGACTATTTTCTCGTGCAGAGCCTTAAGAGGCCCGCAAGCGAAAATCGATTTCCGTGTGCGGGCCTCTTAAGTGGACCATACGTCAAAATACCTCTCCCTCTTTTCCATCTCAATCACTTCAAATTTTTCATCTTCTCTCTTCATTTTCCCTTTTATTCTCTCTCAATCACTTCTCTCCCTCTCTCTCTCTCCACTCTCTCTGCCTTTCCTCTCCTCCCCTCCCCACCGAGCGCATGGGGCGCCGGAGGCGCCCGGCTCACCGCCGACGAGGCGGCAGCTGGGAGCGGGCGGGAGGCGGCACGCGGCTGGCGACCGGAGGTGGCGTGGCGGGCGACCGGCCGGATCCGTGCCGCACCGATGATGAGGAGGAGGAGGAGACGCCCGAGAGCAGCGACCGCGGCCAGTCGCGGCGAGGCGAGCTCAGGAGCGGCGGCCGGAGCGGCAGGTTCGGAGCGGCGTGGCGCGACGACGACGGAGTGGCGGCGGCACAACGACGGCGACAACGAGGATGATGGTGACCACAAGCAGCGGCATCGGGCGATTCTAGGGTTAGGGTTAGGGTTTTGGATTTTTGTTTTCGATTTATTTTTCACGTTTTTTAGTGCGTGCGGTATAATTTGACCGCACGGGATAATCGATTATCATGTGTGATCCACTTAACCTGACTACACGGGAAGATGGATTATCCCGTACGGTTGGGCCGCCCATACGCGAAATATTGGATTTTCGCAGACACCTGGGTGCAGACGGGCAGGACCTCCGCACGGAAAAATCTTTTGTGTACTAGTGTCCATGTCATATGGTGGTGGTTTGTTTGTCCAACGAAAGCGTAAACAAGAGGCAATGCTAAGAGAATGGAGAATATATATGTAGGAGGAAGAAGATGAGAGAGTTTGGGGTTTAGACTTTTGGGAGAGGCCATGGTGATCACAGGGGTATGGTCTCCGAGCTGCATTATTTATTTATATGGTGGCAGATCCAGTGTTAAAAACCTCTGAGGGCTCCTTTGGAGTTAGGGGAGAAACCCGGGAAAAAAGCCCGTACAGGGATTTTCCCCTGCACCAACCGATCCCCCTCCACCTCCAGGGGAATCACTCCTGTTAGGGGAGTTTTTCCTGCTACCATTTGGTAGTAGGGGAGGGGGTTGATGGGGAAAGGAGGATTTAGAGAGGCAAACTGCTAAACAGTGTTCAACAACAAAACTAAAAAAAATCATAGAAACTAAAAAAATCAGGAAAAAAAGAGAAAATTACAAAAAATGACAGATAAATTGAAAAAGGCCTACGGGAAGTCCATAAAAATTGCAAAAAATATAAAAATGTCATTAAAATATGGAAAATATCATTAAAATAATAAACACTAAACTATACTAGCATCATGACGGCACATTTAATTGAAGAATGTAGTAATTCAGCCAAAGTCAAATTTGTGTTAAACATCGACAACATTCAACCAAGTTTATCTCAACCAATACAATCCACATAGATAATTCAAATGACAATGCTTCTTTATGAAAATACAAGAATTCTTAGAACTACAACTCTTCAATCTGCAAAGTGGTATATCGTGAAAAAAAATCATTTCCATTACACAACTGCACTACAGTCAGACTGGGCCCCAAAACAACCCAACAGAAAATTGTATCCTTGTGACTGGTGACGCTTTTGCAGGATCCATGAAACTTAAGTGCTGCTTCCTTTGGTGCAGAAAGCTGCAGAAATATAACAATTTAAGCATACATCAATACATTACCACTCTATATTATCAAAATAAACATGTTTTAGAACATTCCTTTGTTCTTTCTGGAAAAAAAAAGGTTTTGATGAGTACAACAATGACCACAGGAAATTTGCACATAACACATCAGACTCGGAGTTCATCTAAACAACCAAAATTGTTATTGCTAGGAATTTCTAGAGTCCAGATCAATCTAGACGAGTGCCCTGCACAAGAAACGGCAAAGTAAATGCATCAAGATGAAAAGATGTTCATGGTTGCTCTAGTTATAACATTAATGTCAGCAAGAAGACATAATGAACACAACAAAATCATAGCATGTCGGTTTTGCAACATCAAACAATCTTAATTAGCATGGCAGAGGAAAACTGAAAATCTCTTCCTTAGTTAAACTAATGAAGGCATGATCCTATTTTAAAATCATAATGTTGTTTCATGGTATATATTTTCCTGGTTTTCTCCTTGGCTCTCTTGCTGCAGCTGTAACAAGTGCAAAGTAAATCCACGAGTATGCAAGTTTCACATAATATACAAATAAAAATGCCAATATGGAAAAGTTAACAGGAGGATGCGTTATTAGACATCAACCCTGTCATTAGGGCAAGAATAAAAATTATATTTCAGTGGTTGGTCAGTCTTCAGACCACAACATAAAAACTCAAGGAGAGATACAGAACACAGCCTAGCAGGAGATATCATAGAACACAGCTGCTGTTAGGTGCAAACGATCAGACAGATAAAGCCCTATGCTACTACAGTTTCATAAAAACTCAAGGAGCGTTATAAAACACAACACTGCAGCTAGGTATTTACATTGCAATGGGCCAAAGCAATCAAGCATACATGAAGCAGAGCTTTCAAATTAAATTGCAGGGCCATCAGACATACTACTACTTTACTCTTTGGTGCCAAATTCAGCTATACAAGTGATTGACTACTGGATCTGGGATTTGGGGAGTGGAGATCATGTGAACACATGACTAAAAACTAAAACAAGAACAGCATCTTGAACCCTAGCACCTGCGTGTATCCATCCCTCCACCGATTCAACGCTCAAGAACAACATAAATCTACCGGGACAACACGGAACCAAGCTTACAGCGGAGAAGAAAACTACCGGAGCAAGAATTCTTTGCACGCGAACAGATCGGGCTCAACATGGTTAGAAAATTAAAAACCAAACCAAAATCAAGAAACAACCATATATACACCAAGCCGGTGCGTCGCGCCGCCTTGGATCTCCCCCTGTTCCCCGCTGTGCGCCCCCGCTGCCGGCGCGTCGCCTCGTCGTCATTGCCCAGGCTGCCGCGGCACCACCCGCCCTTCGGTGCCTGCGATGCGAGTGCTGAGACCGGAGAGCTAGAGGAGGCGGAAACCCTAGAGGAGGAGGAGAGCGGGAACCCTAGTGGGAGGAGAGGAGGGGGAAGAGGAAAGGGCTTACCCTTCTCGCCGGAGGAGGAGTCCCGCGGTGGCGTCGCCCGCTCTTGCGCGAGAGAGAAACAGCGGCGGATCACGCGAGAGGAAATATTCCCGACCTCCGGAGGTCGGGGTCCTTTCCCTGGGGTTTCCCCGCGGATTGGGCCGAAAAATCCCTGCCTCGTGGGCTTCCAAATGAACATGAAATAAACCCCGTGGCAATTTCCCCCGCGGGCCTTTCTCCCAGGGAATGGGTCGGGATCCCACCGGGATCCCGGGCTGCCAAAGGAGCCCTAAAGAAGATGATCAAGGTGATGGTTGCAGCAGTGGAGGCATTGGCCATGGCCCATGCATGGGGTGGCAGCTATGTGTCTGGAGGAGAGAGAGGAAGACGAGTTAGGGTTAAGATTAGGGTGTGCATGCAGTTGCTTTTTATAAATAGTACTAATCTTTTATGGGTAACTTTTTTGGATGGTTAGAACTAAGATCTAAAGGCTAACAAGAATGATTTTGATTTAAAGAAATTTTAGCCAACTGATATATAGAAAGCTACGTAAATTTTAACACTTTTCTAGATAAATTGACTAATTAATGTTTGTCATTTACGTACAGCAAGCATGCATGAAAGGAAGGGCTGAAGCGTTGAGAGAAGAAGTTAGAACATTATTAAAGGGTTTAAAGGAAGTACAAAAAATATTGGACATTACAATGGCAATACAACGGTTGGGACTAGACATGTACTATGGGAACGAGATTAATGAGCTGTTGCACTTTGTTTACAGCTCTGATTACAATGACAAAGATTTGAATTTAGTTTCACTTCGATTTTATCTTCTGCGAAAGAATGGCTACAATATGTCATCCGGTAAGCCCTCATGCATGTTAGTAATTAAACTGTTATAAAAACTAGGAAAGAAGCCCGCGCAGATGCGCGGGCATTTTGTTTATTGTTTATGTCAAAAGCGTTTCCTAGATTCAAACAAAAATCACTATGTCCCGGTTATATATAAATTTGCCTAATATCGCGCGCCACTACTTATTATTATTATTGTATTTTATTATGGATACTTATTATCGTTCTTTTGAAACCTGAGTGATTATTTAATAGATGAAACTGTATTTGTAACATCAAAATAAGAACAATACATCGTTAATCGACTAAAAAAATTATCTCCACTACTAACCTAACTGTTCATGTCGATCTGACTTATTTCCAAATCTATGTATAAATATTCCAATAATATTTTATCAAAAAAATATATTATAACAATATCGCTTCTATGAGTTAATAGGATAATACTGTTAAAATTTGATATGAATGCCCATCTAACGGATGAAGCCGAACATAACTACCAAGGCTTTCTTCCTCGATACCTTGAAACATGGGTCACATATCGACAGAGTCGTGCCCATCAAGACCATCATGGAGAACAGTTTTGACGGCTAATTCACTATTAGTACCCTCATAAAGGATTGCATCGTTAAGTACCCATGGTGGCTTAACTCATCCAAATGTATGCCTTTGCTATATCATGGTAGTATAGCAAGCTTTATTATCTATGCTTGGTACCCTTTCGAGAATGGAAAAAGAGAAGACGGAGGTGATTACAATAATCCTTTTTAAAGTTTGAGTTGTTTTGTGGTATATAGTAGACACAATTTGTTTATAGTGTAAATCAATATTACTCAAATTTCAATAATACATATACAGTATTCTTATTTGAAAGTGAGTGAGGTTATCATGTTAGTAGAGTGTATCACATACATCCATCAACTATGCCCGACTCATCTTAATTCCTCGAGTATAAGAAAATATATTATGGGTGTTATTGGATTGTTTATTTGTTGCCAAAACTATATGACAAACAAAAAACGTACATATATGACCATAGTTCTCATGATGGATTAAGGGGTTGTAGTACAGCCATATCACTCGCTAGAAGTATTTTTAATAAAGTTTATCATGTCGATGTATCATGTGTGCTTCTCACTTTTCAAATACCAATCAAATAGTTCTGAAAAATTCAAAAAAATATTTGAGAATCGTAATATCTCACATATTAAAATTAGATAAGATCTACTTGACAAAAATATAACTAAATTCTGTTGTTTTCATTTTTCATTTTTACATACGTAGATTCAAATTATTTGTCAGGTGATATTGTACACCATAATTATTTGAAAAATTATTATGACATTAATTATTATGTGCCATTATGTATTTATCAGTTAGCACTAACTACTATAGGTCAATAATAGTTCATTTAATTAAAGGAATACAACAGAATTATTGAAATTGATATATATTTAATAGTTGAACACTTACAGACCATTGAATTCATATTACATCTTTATCTAGTTTAACTGCGTATGTTGGTTGGGTAATATTTTTTATATCATGGAAAATCATAGTTTAGAGACCATTGATTTTCTCTTCTCATAGTATGTATGTATATTTTTAGCTATATATTTTTACATGTGTATATATGTTACTTTGCTTTTTCTTACATGGGAGATTTTGGTTTTTTTTTTGGGGGGGATTGTTTTTTCAATATACCTAATTTAACGGTATAAAATAACGGGTTCACTAATTTAAAGTTTGTAGAGTAATATATTTTAGCTTTATATCATAGAAAATGCAAAGGGTGATGGTATGGCTCACACTATTTTTTAATTTATAATAAAGCATCAATATATTGATTTAATTGTCAAGAATATAAAGAACTAAATTGATCATAAAACCAACTTATAGTTTTCAAAAGTTAAAACATGCATGGAGCCCTCCACGAAGATGACACTGACCTAATTTAAAGTTTGTAGAGTAATATATTTTATCTCTATATCATAGAAAATGCAAAGGGTGAAGGCATATATATGGCTCACACTATTTTTTAATTTGATAATAAAGCATCAATATATAGATTTAAATTATTGATTTAATTGTCAAGAATATAAAGAACTAAATTGATCATAAAACCAACTTATAGTTTTCAAAAGTTAAAACATGCATGGAGCCCTCCACGAAGATGACACTGACCTAATTTAAAGTTTGTAGAGTAATATATTTTATCTCTATATCATAGAAAATGCAAAGGGTGAAGGCATATATATGGCTCACACTATTTTTTAATTTGATAATAAAGCATCAATATATAGATTTAAATTATTGATTTAATTGTCAAGAATATAAAGAACTAAATTGATCATAAAACCAACTTATAGTTTTCAAAAGTTAAAACATGCATGGAGCCCTCCACGAAGATGACACTGACCTAATTTAAAGTTTGTAGAGTAATATATTTTATCTCTATATCATAGAAAATGCAAAGGGTGAAGGCATATATATGGCTCACACTATTTTTTAATTTGATAATAAAGCATCAATATATAGATTTAAATTATTGATTTAATTGTCAAGAATATAAAGAACTAAATTGATCATAAAACCAACTTATAGTTTTCAAAAGTTAAAACATGCATGGAGCCCTCCACGAAGATGACACTGACCTAATTTAAAGTTTGTAGAGTAATATATTTTATCTCTATATCATAGAAAATGCAAAGGGTGAAGGCATATATATGGCTCACACTATTTTTTAATTTGATAATAAAGCATCAATATATAGATTTAAATTATTGATTTAATTGTCAAGAATATAAAGAACTAAATTGATCATAAAACCAACTTATAGTTTTCAAAAGTTAAAACATGCATGGAGCCCTCCACGAAGATGACACTGACCTAATTTAAAGTTTGTAGAGTAATATATTTTATCTCTATATCATAGAAAATGCAAAGGGTGAAGGCATATATATGGCTCACACTATTTTTTAATTTGATAATAAAGCATCAATATATAGATTTAAATTATTGATTTAATTGTCAAGAATATAAAGAACTAAATTGATCATAAAACCAACTTATAGTTTTCAAAAGTTAAAACATGCATGGAGCCCTCCACGAAGATGACACTGACCTAATTTAAAGTTTGTAGAGTAATATATTTTATCTCATGGAGTTGATTAACAAGCTATATTATATTTGACAGAAGGTACATTAATCATTGTAAATATTTTATATGTCTTGTTCATCTGGTAATTAATGTGTATTAGTTGTTTAGTAGTATGTGCTAGCATGTAGACATTGGTTGTGTTTAGTTCCTGTGCCAAATTTTTTTTGAAGTATACGTATACACATTTGAAGTATTAAACGTAAACTAATAACAAAACAAATTATAGATTCCGCATGTAAACTGCGAGATGAATTTATTAAGCCTAGTTAATCCGTCATTAGCAAATGTTTACTGTAGCATTACATTGTCAAATCATGGCGCAATTAGGCTCGAAAGATTCGTCTCGCGATTTACATGTAAACTGTGCAAATTAGTTTTTTTTTCGTCCACATTTAATGCTCCATGCATGTGTCAAGCATTTGATGTGACGGAAAAGTTGGAAGTTTGAAGAAAAAATTTTGAATCTAAACACGGCCATTGTGTCCTTCTATTCTGACAAGACCCTTTCAGTTAAGATATCAAACAAACTCCATTCACGCCAAAATAGCAAAAAAGCTAGCTCACAGCAATACTGTAGGGAAATTTAGGGTATGAACCTACAGTGAAATCATATTTATACAATCATTACATGTTTCCAAGCTAGAACAACGGTTTTTTTTATAAACTACAAATATTTTAATTAAACTATCACAAAACTATAGATCTAAGGCGATACATCATAAACCTATACATATATAATATTAAGTTTATCACAAAACTATATATTTAATATGGTATATTTCAAAACTACAAATATAATAACAGACTTATCATGGACCTATAGATTATAGAATTTATCCCTAGCACTAATGTTCTACTAGAGTTATATAAGTAGTTTTGGGATAAAATTAGTGTCGCATCTTTAGTTTTGCGATATTGTATATGCTTAAATATGTACTTTTGGGATAAATTTAGTGCTAAATCTATATTTTGTGATACACCCCCTTAAATATGTTGTTTTATGGTGGTTTGGTCAAAATATATTTAGTTTTATTAAATTTGCACTAAAAGAAAACATTGCCGAGAAACAATCAGTTTATTTCATCTTAGACCAACAAAGCCAAGAGAAACTAATTTAATATGACCTATTATATTTTTGCAAGGAATGATATATTTACATATATTTAGCATGTTTAATCATTCATTTGGAAGTATACTATGCATGGCTCTAGAGAACCAACTGATCAACTAATATTGATTCTAGGTCATTTATATGTTGGAAATATTATTGGTTGGTATTCATTACTCAACGAATGTTGCAGGTATTTTTCTCAGTTTTAAAGACAATGAAGGGAATTTCATTGTTGATGACACAAGAAGTCTGTTAAACTTATATAATGCAGCAAACCTTAGGGTTCATGGAGAGAAGGTGCTTGATGAGGCTGCAACTTTCACTATAAGTCGCCTTGAGGGTGTGTTGGAATCAGAAGACTCAATATTATCAACGGAAGTATCCTTTGCCCTTGAAGCGCCAATATTCCGAAGGGCACGAATTGTAGAAATGAGAAACTACATTCCTATTTATGAAATAGAGGCTACAAGAAATGAAACCATATTGGAGTTTGCGAAACTAAATTTCAACCTTCTGCAACTTCTTTACTGCGAGGAATTGAATACGATCACATTGTGAGTTTTTTTTCAAATGTCTATTTTTCATTCTCTAACTTTTACTTATATTTTATACCCTAGGGCTCTTTTAACTCATGTACAATAATGTTATATATTGACACTGCAGGTGGTGGAAGGAGCTTAAAGTCAAATCAAACTTGAGTTTTTCTAGAGATAGGATAGTAGAAATGTATTTTTGGATGAATGGAGCACTATATGAACCTCATTACTCTCACTCCAGAATTATACTTACAAGGGTGACAGCATTTATGACAATAATAGATGATATATTTGACACATATGGTACAACAGAAGAGAGTATGCTACTTGCTGAAGCAATTAATAGGTCAGAATCTCTTAAATCTGCAATAATTTTTTTTATTCTTTTCACCTAATCAAATATTAATTCATTGGTATATTCTTCAATCGCTCAGAACAATGGTATCAATATAGATTGGCAAATTAGCAACAAAGAAAATGCTCGCAACCGTGTAAACTTGTTCAACTGTGTCTATTGTTCATATAATAAAGTAGTAGCAATTAATATATCAGTTTTAATTACACTATCTACTCCCTCAGTACCATAAAAAGACCAACCTAGTACCGATTGTGGCACATTCTAGTACCACTGAAACTGGATAGAGGCATGTCCAAATTGGTGAAATTGAGTTGTGGATATTCCTTATTTTAGGTAGGGGTTTGTTTGAGTGAGGGAGATTATTTTTGAGGCAAGGGTAATAAAGTTGTTTCTAAGAAAAACAAATGGTCAACTCTTGGTCAACAAAATGGACATACTCCCTCTATCCCATAATATAGGACACGGTCAAACTCAACATGGTCTCTAAAACTAATCTTTGACTTATAATTTCTCACATAGTATATAAAGTTTGTTGCAATAAAATTATAACCATATGAAAATATATTCAAATGCCAATCCAATGATAATATTTTCAACAAATTAAATCTAATTTATATTATACTAATTGTTGTTTAAAATATTTTAAAATTTAAATCTTGAAATACGTGTGTGTATTATATTATGGGCTAAAGTGAGTATAAAGGATCAAAGCAAAAACTCAAGGGTATATAAGGGATGAAGCAAATATCAGGGGCACGCGTGAAATTTAAGGGGCACGAAGGTTCATCATGAATAAATGATATTGTGTGTAATTAGGAGTCTGTCTTAATGGTAATTCTATAGTGCACGGTAGGATGTGTCTATATAGTAAAATATGGGTGAGGAGTATGCCTTAATGGATAATTTTAACCAAGGTCTAGACTAAAAGAAATGGTATACTAAAATTTTTAAAAAGAAAAGGATTTAGTTTAAAGTAAATCAGGCAAGTCTGGAGTAAAAATATTAGCTATATACTACCTCCGTCCCAAAAGACTTAGGACGGATGTAGTAAAAATGAAAATTCTAAGCTTCATTCCTCTCTACATGTATATCTTTCATAATTATTTATGTATAATATAAATATGACCATAGGGTATTCCCCGTTGTCGTTCAAGAAAGGATAAAATTATTTGTGCATTAGACATTGTTGTGCTTCAAGCCACAGTGACCCCTCAAATATGTCTTTGTATGTTTAAAGGTAACAAAAATGAATTCATTATTATTTATGGAAGTACCAAATATTAACTACTACTGCCAGACAAACTCATTACTTTTACTTGTCTTTGTAGAACCATTTTTTAGCATAGCTTACGTATTTATTTATCATGAAAATTTTATGGAAATATTACAATTAATGCAGGTGGGATGAAAGTGCAATAGGACTGCTCCCAGAGTATATTAGGGGGTTCTATGCATACTTGTTGAAGACATTTGACTCATTCGAGGAAGAGCTTGGACCTGAGAAGAGATACCGTGTATTTTATCTAAAAGAAATGGCATGTAGTCTCCTTGCTTTTAACCAAACCACATATTTGCCACAAGAAATAAATATGTAGGGATAATTTTTATTGTAGTGTTTTACCAAGATAGAGTAGCTACCTTATGAAAAAATACAACAAATATGAATTGATATGAAAATTCACTTCTGAAGTAACAATGATTTTTAATAGGTGAAACTAACTGAAAAGATAACATGAAAGTGGGAATTCAGATTTAACTTTGTATGGTGGGAAGATATCATGTAGAAAACTACATACTTTGCGCTTCTCACCATTTAAAAAGTAACATAATCAAAATAGTATTACTTGTTTGGAGCAATAATTACTATTATCCATTCATCTCTTGCTTTTTCTCAATGAGAATTCATATCTTTTTATGCATGATTTTCACTAGTTGTAACATGCATGAATCTCATTAATTTATGTTATTGGTTAAATGTACATGGATTTTCAGCTTTTGTGCCAAAGAACTTTCATATTTCTCTGTAAAAAGTTTCTCGCATATGGGAGGCTATCTAACAGCTGTGCAATAGCTCAACATATATTATATACCTGAGAATTCACAAGTTTTAGTCATTTATTTTTAATCAACATTTAGTTTTTTTTTCTTATATCAACTATTGGTTTATATAATGGCTTTATGTGTAATATACTCAATAAATGCAGCTAAAACGGTTAGTTCAGGCCTACACCAAGGAGTTAAAATGGCGTGATGAGGATTATACGCCAAAAACGTTGGAGGAACATTTTGAGGTTTCAATGAGAAGTAGTGGTGGCTTTACATTAGCAGCTGCTTCATTTGTTGGAATGGATGACATAGCAACCAAAGACATATTTGAATGGATTTTGAGTTATCCATCCCTTTTCAAGTCTTTTGATATATTTGTGCGACTCTCCAATGATATTGTATCAAACAAGGTCATTCTCTATCTTTACATGTTTGGACATTCTATTCCAAGTTGGTTTGAACGTGTTTCAACGCCAACACAATGCATTAGATAGATTAATTAGAGTTATGGCACAAGCTTGTGCACAAACACATAGTTGAGGTATTGCTATAATGATGCATGTTGTTCTAACTCTCCTAATATATTTTTTACCTATCACATATACATGTTTCAGCGTGAGCAAACTGGGGACCACTATGCCTCTACAATTCAATGCTACATGAAGGAGCATGGGACAACAATTCATGAGACCTACCAAAGGTTAAGAGAACTCATTGAAGACTCATGGAAGGATATGGTAGAACATTGCACAAACCCGATTGATGACCAACCATTGATCGTGCCTCAAACTGTAGTGAACTTTGCAAGGACAGTGACCACCATGTATACTCACGGTGATGCATTCACTTCTTCACACACAATCAAGGAAATGATATCATCGATCTATGTGGTGCCAATACAAGTGTGAAGTTTTCATTTAACAAAATAAAAGAATCAAGGGTTTGACGGTAGCATAGAAAAAGAGGCAAATAATATATTCTTTTTAGAAATAAAATAGAACTTGGGGGCATGTCCAAGAAATGGTGATAAAAAAATAGCACATGAAGCTTATAATAAGAGTGGTGCATATGTACCACTTGTCATTGCCAAGGGTGGAAATATTAATTTGTATTTTTAATAGTATGATTTGTTTATTCCATTACCACTTCTTATATACACACCACTACACGTGCACACCATACTCATAAACCTACGAATATGCCCCCGATGCATGTATAAAGATATGTAGGCCAGTGGAAAAATCCCTAACAACACTAAATTTGTATTGCACTCTCCATGAGCAAGCAAGCTCAAGAATGGTGGCCGGAAAAAGAAAAGCGGTTGCTACCCACTAGCTAATTGATTATTGGGTTAATGAAACAAGGGAATTGCTAGATTTCAAGCGCCTAAAAGTATGTAAAATTTCGATCACCTAAAACTACAATGGTACGTAATGTGCAATTTTATTTCTTTTTAATTGCAGTTTTGTTGTTATGTATGGTTTTACTTTGTTTTTATCTAGGTTGGATTTTTTTTTTGCATGTAATTTTGTTTTTTTAATGAACTGTAAGTTCTTTCATGTAATTTTATAATTTTTGTATGTTAACGTACTTTATTGTTCAACATTCTATCTAAGAAGGTGGGAGGTGTGATGAGAACCATTGAATTCTTCTATAAGGGATGAAAAAAGTGAATTAAATTGTTAAAAAAAATTAATCACCTAAAATCTAGATGCTCCTTGACCATGGCCCATTACCATGTGGTTAGAACGAAGGCACGAGTGGACTGTAGTTGGAGGCTAGGCAGCCCAATTACTTATTTGGGCATAAGCCCGTATATATATACTTTACCAATTATATTGTCAAGAGCTCGACCAGACCAGGACATTAGACCATAATTTTAGCCTTTTGATCAACCAAGTGCTATAAACAGCAATATCAAAGAGTTTTAACATATTATCGTGACGCCATGTCTCCATACATAGATATGGGATCCGGTTAAATCCAAGGCACAGCTAGCGTATGGATGGAGATCTCTCTGACTCCAATCCGAGGCTGGCAAGGACCATGGTTTGCCATGAATGCTTGATTGGTGTTGCACGTATAGTGAACTCATTAAACAAAATTACATTTCTACCAACTAGCTATCCTCTTTGTTCTAAAATACAACAACTTCTATAAGTTCAAAATTTATCTCAATCCTATTCTCTCATTTCAACCCATTACAATCATTTTCCATTTAATTTTTCTACCAACTAGATGTCTCATCTCAATGAATCACAACCAACTTTATTTAATTTCACACCTATTCTTAATCCCTGTGTAAAACTTTAGGCTATGTTTGGGAGAAAGGGTTGGGAACCCTCCCGTCCAACACGTAAAACAAAGCACACATTAGCTCATAATTAATTAAGTTATTCCTCCGTTTCACAATGTAGGTCATTCTAGCATTTCCCACATTCATATTGATGTTAATGAACATAGACATATATATGTCTAGATTCATTAACATCAATATGAATATGAGAAATGTTAGAATGACTTACATTGTAAAACGGAGGGAGTATTAACTAAAATAAAATTAAAAATTTGATGAATATGATTTTAAAATAACTTTTCTATAAACCTTTATTAAAAAAGACGCATTGTTTAGTAGTTTGGAAAGTGTGCGGATGGAAAACGAGTGAGGTGAGTTAGGGAAAGAGGGGGGAAAACACAGTATTAGAAGTGTTTATATTTTGTTTTGAAGGGCGTAGTTTGCAGGAGTAGACGACAGTTGGTGCCTGAACGATCCTTCATCCATAAGTATGACTTCAAAATATTACATGCATGCACATGCTGAAAAATTTGGCTGGTACATGCTTGGTACCGTTGACTAAACAACTCTGACCAAAGGACAAACTGCCGTACGTTGTTTTCTTTCTATCATTTATTTATTTATTTATGCGTTCAAGTCCAACGGGAAAACCTCCTGACGAAGCCATCCGGCGTTACCTCCCCGCTAAGCCAAATCACATCCATGGCTCCATCCTCCCTCCACTCCAGTTTACCTTGCCTACGCAACGACAATTTTCTAGCTAGATAGCGTTCATTAAACCTGTTTGCAACCAGAGTTTGGTCCGAATTAACATCGTAATCATTTTTCACATGAACGCAAAAGTGAGACAGGTTAGAAAATTAATGGGGAATATTGTAAAAAACACCCAGTTTGACGGTCTATCCCATAAGTTATTTTGTTGCAAATATCCACCTCATACTTAGGCTGAGTTTTTTCCCCAACTCACCACCCTCGTTTTCCACGCGCACGCTTTTCAAACTGCTAAACTGTGTGTTTTTTGAAAAAAAAATCAATACAAAAGTTGCTTTAAAAATCATATTAATCAATTTTTCAAACTGCTAAACTGTGTGTTTCTCTGTTCTCCGTGCACATAAGATTTGTTCCCAACACACCCAAACGAACACTGCCTTAGGCAGTGCTCGTTTGTGCTGGTTGGGAAACTTTCTTTCCGGCACGGAAAACGGAAAAACACATTAACACATGATTAATTAAGTATTAGCTAGAACTAACCTGAAAAATATATTAATATGATTTTTTAAAAGCAACTTTTCTACAGAAAATTTTTGCAAAAAATACACCGTTTAGCAGTTTGAAAAGCGTCCGCGCGGAAAACAAGAGGGGAAAGTTGGGAAGCCCTACAAACGAACGCAGCCTAGTTTTGTTGTAAAAACCACTCTATAGTGTGCATGTGCTTAAGCAAATCAATCCATTATCGCTGATGTAGAGTCATTACAGGCTAAGCTAGTCGGATCAGTCTTCTTCGAGTGCTTGCATCAGATTTATTTTACATGTTTGATTGAACTTTTTTTTTCATATAGCAAAACTTAGTGCAACAATGTTAAAGCTCTCATCAATAACTCTATTTGTGGATGTTAAGACTATAGAAGTATTTAATTTTGATAAAAACCACATTGATTGCTCATAATATATGGAAACATGTTGATTCTTAAGCGCATATGCACTAACAAAACCGAGTAGGAGGGTGGGTATTTGCAACAAAATGACTTATGAGGTGATATAACAAACTTTAAGTGACTTATAGGATGATTTTGTAAATTTCTCAAAAATAAATAATATACATGAAATGTGAGAAAAGGTTAAACAAGATTGGCATGTACTCTTTCCATCCCATAAAAAACAAACCTAATATAGAATGTAACACATTTTGCATCATAGTACTACGAATCTGGACAACCTCCAAAAATCAAACCTAGTACATGATGTAACATATTCGAGTACTACGAATCTGGACAGGGCTATCCAGATTCATAGTACTAGTATGTATCACATCATGTACTTAGGTTTCTTTTTTATCGGAGGGGGTAGGCTTTAGTTTTTTTTTTTCTTCATGTTTTAAACTTTTATGAGCACAATTGGCAGCGCAAGGCATGCGTCTGACCAGTTGATATGATCAGGGCAAACGAATAAAATTGTACATTGCAGACTAATTTTACTCAGATAATCTTTTGCTTGAACAAGCCTAGTTCTACTTGCATTTATTTTGTTAAATTTAGAACTAATCATTTAAACACTACCCGCAAAACAAAAAACCTCCTAATTTGAACACGTATAGGAGGCCGGTAGGTGCTCTCTCCTCTGAATGATATTGCCAGTCTTGGCATGCAGTTACCACCTCTCTCCCTCACTCTCTCTCTCTCCCTTAAAACACTCAACAACTCGCCGCAATATATCTCGCCCGTTGCTGCCAGGTTCAGTTCGTTCAAACCAAACCTACGCGCCTCTCGATCGATCGATCGCCGGGGCGGCGCGCGCGTTGCGACGAGATGGTGTCCGCGGCGGACGCGGTGATACCGGCGTGCGCGGCGGTCGGCATCGCGTTCGCGGTCTGGCAGTGGCTCCTCGTGTCGAGGGTGAAGGTGTCCCCTTACTCCGCCGCCGCGGCGCCCGTGTTCCCTTCTGCAACTTCTTTACTGCGAGGAATTGAATACGATCACATTGTGAGTTTTTTTTCAAATGTCTATTTTTCATTCTCAAACTTTTACTTATATTTTATACCCTAGGGCTCTTTTAACTCATGTACAATAATGTTATATATTGACACTGCAGGTGGTGGAAGGAGCTTAAAGTCAAATCAAACTTGAGTTTTTCTAGAGATAGGATAGTAGAAATGTATTTTTGGATGAATGGAGCACTATATGAACCTCATTACTCTCACTCCAGAATTATACTTACAAGGGTGACAGCATTTATGACAATAATAGATGATATATTTGACACATATGGTACAACAGAAGAGAGTATGCTACTTGCTGAAGCAATTAATAGGTCAGAATCTCTTAAATCTGCAATAATTTTTTTTATTCTTTTCACCTAATCAAATATTAATTCATTGGTATATTCTTCAATCGCTCAGAACAATGGTATCAATATAGATTGGCAAATTAGCAACAAAGAAAATGCTGGCAACCGTGTAAACTTGTTCAACTGTGTCTATTGTTCATATAATAAAGTAGTAGCAATTAATATATCAGTTTTAATTACACTATCTACTCCCTCAGTACCATAAAAAGACCAACCTAGTACCGATTGTGGCACATTCTAGTACCACTGAAACTGGATAGAGGCATGTCCAAATTGGTGAAATTGAGTTGTGGATATTCCTTATTTTAGGTAGGGGTTTGTTTGAGTGAGGGAGATTATTTTTGAGGCAAGGGTAATAAAGTTGTTTCTAAGAAAAACAAATGGTCAACTCTTGGTCAACAAAATGGACATACTCCCTCTATCCCATAATATAGGACACGGTCAAACTCAACATGGTCTCTAAAACTAATCTTTGACTTATAATTTCTCACATAGTATATAAAGTTTGTTGCAATAAAATTATAACCATATGAAAATATATTCAAATGCCAATCCAATGATAATATTTTCAACAAACTAAATCTAATTTATATTATACTAATTGTTGTTTAAAATATTTTAAAATTTAAATCTTGAAATACGTGTGTGTATTATATTATGGGCTAAAGTGAGTATAAAGGATCAAAGCAAAAACTCAAGGGTATATAAGGGATGAAGCAAATATCAGGGGCACGCGTGAAATTTAAGGGGCACGAAGGTTCATCATGAATAAATGATATTGTGTGTAATTAGGAGTCTGTCTTAATGGTAATTCTATAGTGCACGGTAGGATGTGTCTATATAGTAAAATATGGGTGAGGAGTATGCCTTAATGGATAATTTTAACCAAGGTCTAGACTAAAAGAAATGGTATACTAAAATTTTTAAAAAGAAAAGGATTTAGTTTAAAGTAAATCAGGCAAGTCTGGAGTAAAAATATTAGCTATATACTACCTCCGTCCCAAAAGACTTAGGACGGATGTAGTAAAAATGAAAATTCTAAGCTTCATTCCTCTCTACATGTATATCTTTCATAATTATTTATGTATAATATAAATATGACCATAGGGTATTCCCCGTTGTCGTTCAAGAAAGGATAAAATTATTTGTGCATTAGACATTGTTGTGCTTCAAGCCACAGTGACCCCTCAAATATGTCTTTGTATGTTTAAAGGTAACAAAAATGAATTCATTATTATTTATGGAAGTACCAAATATTAACTACTACTGCCAGACAAACTCATTACTTTTACTTGTCTTTGTAGAACCATTTTTTAGCATAGCTTACGTATTTATTTATCATGAAAATTTTATGGAAATATTACAATTAATGCAGGTGGGATGAAAGTGCAATAGGACTGCTCCCAGAGTATATTAGGGGGTTCTATGCATACTTGTTGAAGACATTTGACTCATTCGAGGAAGAGCTTGGACCTGAGAAGAGATACCGTGTATTTTATCTAAAAGAAATGGCATGTAGTCTCCTTGCTTTTAACCAAACCACATATTTGCCACAAGAAATAAATATGTAGGGATAATTTTTATTGTAGTGTTTTACCAAGATAGAGTAGCTACCTTATGAAAAAATACAACAAATATGAATTGATATGAAAATTCACTTCTGAAGTAACAATGATTTTTAATAGGTGAAACTAACTGAAAAGATAACATGAAAGTGGGAATTCAGATTTAACTTTGTATGGTGGGAAGATATCATGTAGAAAACTACATACTTTGCGCTTCTCACCATTTAAAAAGTAACATAATCAAAATAGTATTACTTGTTTGGAGCAATAATTACTATTATCCATTCATCTCTTGCTTTTTCTCAATGAGAATTCATATCTTTTTATGCATGATTTTCACTAGTTGTAACATGCATGAATCTCATTAATTTATGTTATTGGTTAAATGTACATGGATTTTCAGCTTTTGTGCCAAAGAACTTTCATATTTCTCTGTAAAAAGTTTCTCGCATATGGGAGGCTATCTAACAGCTGTGCAATAGCTCAACATATATTATATACCTGAGAATTCACAAGTTTTAGTCATTTATTTTTAATCAACATTTAGTTTTTTTTTCTTATATCAACTATTGGTTTATATAATGGCTTTATGTGTAATATACTCAATAAATGCAGCTAAAACGGTTAGTTCAGGCCTACACCAAGGAGTTAAAATGGCGTGATGAGGATTATACGCCAAAAACGTTGGAGGAACATTTTGAGGTTTCAATGAGAAGTAGTGGTGGCTTTACATTAGCAGCTGCTTCATTTGTTGGAATGGATGACATAGCAACCAAAGACATATTTGAATGGATTTTGAGTTATCCATCCCTTTTCAAGTCTTTTGATATATTTGTGCGACTCTCCAATGATATTGTATCAAACAAGGTCATTCTCTATCTTTACATGTTTGGACATTCTATTCCAAGTTGGTTTGAACGTGTTTCAACGCCAACACAATGCATTAGATAGATTAATTAGAGTTATGGCACAAGCTTGTGCACAAACACATAGTTGAGGTATTGCTATAATGATGCATGTTGTTCTAACTCTCCTAATATATTTTTTACCTATCACATATACATGTTTCAGCGTGAGCAAACTGGGGACCACTATGCCTCTACAATTCAATGCTACATGAAGGAGCATGGGACAACAATTCATGAGACCTACCAAAGGTTAAGAGAACTCATTGAAGACTCATGGAAGGATATGGTAGAACATTGCACAAACCCGATTGATGACCAACCATTGATCGTGCCTCAAACTGTAGTGAACTTTGCAAGGACAGTGACCACCATGTATACTCACGGTGATGCATTCACTTCTTCACACACAATCAAGGAAATGATATCATCGATCTATGTGGTGCCAATACAAGTGTGAAGTTTTCATTTAACAAAATAAAAGAATCAAGGGTTTGACGGTAGCATAGAAAAAGAGGCAAATAATATATTCTTTTTAGAAATAAAATAGAACTTGGGGGCATGTCCAAGAAATGGTGATAAAAAAATAGCACATGAAGCTTATAATAAGAGTGGTGCATATGTACCACTTGTCATTGCCAAGGGTGGAAATATTAATTTGTATTTTTAATAGTATGATTTGTTTATTCCATTACCACTTCTTATATACACACCACTACACGTGCACACCATACTCATAAACCTACGAATATGCCCCCGATGCATGTATAAAGATATGTAGGCCAGTGGAAAAATCCCTAACAACACTAAATTTGTATTGCACTCTCCATGAGCAAGCAAGCTCAAGAATGGTGGCCGGAAAAAGAAAAGCGGTTGCTACCCACTAGCTAATTGATTATTGGGTTAATGAAACAAGGGAATTGCTAGATTTCAAGCGCCTAAAAGTATGTAAAATTTCGATCACCTAAAACTACAATGGTACGTAATGTGCAATTTTATTTCTTTTTAATTGCAGTTTTGTTGTTATGTATGGTTTTACTTTGTTTTTATCTAGGTTGGATTTTTTTTTTGCATGTAATTTTGTTTTTTTAATGAACTGTAAGTTCTTTCATGTAATTTTATAATTTTTGTATGTTAACGTACTTTATTGTTCAACATTCTATCTAAGAAGGTGGGAGGTGTGATGAGAACCATTGAATTCTTCTATAAGGGATGAAAAAAGTGAATTAAATTGTTAAAAAAAATTAATCACCTAAAATCTAGATGCTCCTTGACCATGGCCCATTACCATGTGGTTAGAACGAAGGCACGAGTGGACTGTAGTTGGAGGCTAGGCAGCCCAATTACTTATTTGGGCATAAGCCCGTATATATATACTTTACCAATTATATTGTCAAGAGCTCGACCAGACCAGGACATTAGACCATAATTTTAGCCTTTTGATCAACCAAGTGCTATAAACAGCAATATCAAAGAGTTTTAACATATTATCGTGACGCCATGTCTCCATACATAGATATGGGATCCGGTTAAATCCAAGGCACAGCTAGCGTATGGATGGAGATCTCTCTGACTCCAATCCGAGGCTGGCAAGGACCATGGTTTGCCATGAATGCTTGATTGGTGTTGCACGTATAGTGAACTCATTAAACAAAATTACATTTCTACCAACTAGCTATCCTCTTTGTTCTAAAATACAACAACTTCTATAAGTTCAAAATTTATCTCAATCCTATTCTCTCATTTCAACCCATTACAATCATTTTCCATTTAATTTTTCTACCAACTAGATGTCTCATCTCAATGAATCACAACCAACTTTATTTAATTTCACACCTATTCTTAATCCCTGTGTAAAACTTTAGGCTATGTTTAGGAGAAAGGGTTGGGAACCCTCCCGTCCAACACGTAAAACAAAGCACACATTAGCTCATAATTAATTAAGTACTTCCTCCGTTTCACAATGTAGGTCATTCTAGCATTTCCCACATTCATATTGATGTTAATGAACATAGACATATATATGTCTAGATTCATTAACATCAATATGAATATGAGAAATGTTAGAATGACTTACATTGTAAAACGGAGGGAGTATTAACTAAAATAAAATTAAAAATTTGATGAATATGATTTTAAAATAACTTTTCTATAAACCTTTATTAAAAAAGACGCATTGTTTAGTAGTTTGGAAAGTGTGCGGATGGAAAACGAGTGAGGTGAGTTAGGGAAAGAGGGGGGAAAACACAGTATTAGAAGTGTTTATATTTTGTTTTGAAGGGCGTAGTTTGCAGGAGTAGACGACAGTTGGTGCCTGAACGATCCTTCATCCATAAGTATGACTTCAAAATATTACATGCATGCACATGCTGAAAAATTTGGCTGGTACATGCTTGGTACCGTTGACTAAACAACTCTGACCAAAGGACAAACTGCCGTTGTTTTCTTTCTATCATTTATTTATTTATTTATGCGTTCAAGTCCAACGGGAAAACCTCCTGACGAAGCCATCCGGCGTTACCTCCCCGCTAAGCCAAACACATCCATGGCTCCATCCTCCATTCCTCCCTCCACTCCAGTTTACCTTGCCTACGCAACGACAATTTTCTAGCTAGATAGCGTTCATTAAACCTATTTGCAACAAGAGTTTAGTCCGAATTAACATCGTGATCGTTTTTCACATGAACGTAAAAGTGAGACTGGTTAGAAAATTAATGGAAATTTCAAAAAAAAAACACATTTTAAGTCAATTGAAGTTTGACATTCTATCCCATAAGTTAATTTGTTGCAAATGTCCACCTCATACTTACTTTTGTTGTAAAAACCACTCTATAGTTTGCATGTGCTTAAGCAAATCAATCCATTATCGTTGATGTAGAGTTATTATAGGCTAAGCTAGTCGGGTCAATCTTGTTCAAGTGATTGCATTAGATTTATTTTACATGTTTGATTGAACTTTTTTTCATATACCGAAACTTAGTGCAACAATGTTAAAGCTCTCATCAATAATTCTATTTGTGGATGTTAAGACTATATATAGAAGTATTTAATTTTGATAAAAACCAAATTGGTAGCTTATATAATATATGGAAACATGTTGATTCGGTTAAGCGCGCGTGCACTAACAAAATCGAGTAGGAGGGTAGGTGTTTGCAACCAAATGACTTTTGAGGTGGTTTATCAAACTTAGTGACTTATTATAGGATGGTTTTGCAAATTTCTCAAAAATAAATAATATACAGGATATGCGAGAAAAGGTTAAACGAGATTGACACGTACTCTTTCCATCCCATAAAAAAACAAACCTAATATAGAATGTAACACATCTTATATCATAGTACTACGAATCTGGACAATCTCAAAAAATCAAACCTAGTACAGGATGTGATATATTCAAGTACTACGAATCTGGACATTGTCTAGTTTCATAGTAGTCCGATGTGCCACATCATGTACTTATGTTTCTTTTTTAATGGGATGGGGGGAGTAGCCTTTAGTTTTTTTTTTCTTCTTCATTTTGATGTTGTAAACTTTTATGAACACAATTGGCAACAAGGCAGGCGTCTGACCAGTTGACATGATCAGGGCAAACGCACAAAAATCACTGCAGACTAATTTTACTCAGATAATTTGCTTGAACAAGCCTAGCTCTACTTGCATGTATTTTGTTCAGTTTAAAACTAGCCATTTCAACACCACCCGCAAAACAAAAAACCTCCTAATTTGAACACGTAGAGGACGAGGGGCGACGGGATCCTCTGACGTACTGCCCTCTAACTTTAAGAGGATGACATGTGGGCCCCACAGCTAGCGGACCCACATGTCGGCCACCCACATCATAGGGCAGCACGTTAGAGGAGCAGCTTCCAGGAGGAGGGTAGGTGCTCTGATATTGCCAGTCTTGGCATGCAGTTATCCAAACTGCTAAACTGTGTATTTTCTCTGTTCTCCGTGCACATAAGATTTGTTCCCAACACACCAAACGAACACTGCCTTAGGCAGTGCTCGTTTGTGCTGGTTGGGAAACTTTCTTTCCGGCACGGGAAACGGAAAAAACACATTTACACATGATTAATTAAGTATTAGCTAGAACTAACTTGAAAAATATATTGATATGATTTTTTAAAAGCAACTTTTCTATAGAAAATTTTTGCAAAAAAACACACCGTTTAGCAGTTTGAAAAGCGTCCGCGCGGAAAACGAGAGGGGAAAGTTGGGAAGCCCTACAAACGAACGCAGCCTAGTTTTGTTGTAAAAACCACTCTATAGTGTGCATGTTGCTTAAGCAAATCAATCCATTATCGCTGATGTAGAGTCATTACAGGCTAAGCTAGTCGGATCAGTCTTCTTCGAGTGCTTGCATCAGATTTATTTTACATGTTTGATGAACTTTTTTTTCATATAGCAAAACTTAGTGCAAACAATGTTAAAGCTCTCATCAATAAACTCTATTTGTGGATGTTAAGACTATAGAAGTATTTAATTTTGATAAAAACCACATTGATTGCTCATAATATATGGAAACATGTTGATTCTTAAGCGCATATGCACTAACAAAACCGAGTAGGAGGGTGGGTATTTGCAACAAAATGACTTATGAGGTGATATAACAAACTTTAAGTGACTTATAGGATGATTTTGCAAATTTCTCAAAAATAAATAATATACATGAAATGTGAGAAAAGGTTAAACAAGATTGGCATGTACTCTTTCCATCCCAAAAAAAACAAACCTAATATAGAATGTAACACATTTTGCATCATAGTACTACGAATCTGGACAACCTCCAAAAATCAAACCTAGTACATGATGTAACATATTCGAGTACTACGAATCTGGACAGGGCTATCCAGATTCTTAGTACTAGTATGTATCACATCATGTACTTAGGTTTCTTTTTTATCGGAGGGGTAGGCTTTAGTTTTTTTTTCTTCATGTTTTTAAACTTTTATGAGCACAATTGGCAGCGCAAGGCATGCGTCTGACCAGTTGATATGATCAGGGCAAACGAATAAAATTGTACATTGCAGACTAATTTTACTCAGATAATCTTTTGCTTGAACAAGCCTAGTTCTACTTGCATGTATTTTGTTAAATTTAGAACTAATCATTTAAACACTACCCGCAAAACAAAAAGCCTCCTAATTTGAACACGTATAGGAGGCCGGTAGGTGCTCTCTCCTCTGAATGATATTGCCAGTCTTTGCATGCAGTTACCACCTCTCTCCCTCACTCTCTCTCTCTCTCTTAAAACACTCAACAACTCGCCGCAATATATCTCGCCCGTTGCTGCCAGGTTCAGTTCGTTCAAACCAAACCTACGCGCCTCTCGATCGATCGATCGCCGGGGCGGCGCGCGCGTTGCGACGAGATGGTGTCCGCGGCGGACGCGGTGATACCGGCGTGCGCGGCGGTCGCATCGCGTTCGCGGTCTGGCAGTGGCTCCTCGTGGCGAGGGTGAAGGTGTCCCTTACTCCGCCGCGGCGGCGGCCGCCCGGAACGGCGGCGCCGGGCGGGCCGTGTTCCGGCCGGAGGGCGAGGTCGACGACGACGG
>CM020178.1:16498288-16516398 GCA_009805545.1 Oryza longistaminata
CGACGGCGGGTGCGGGGACGACGAGGAGGCCGACGGCGACGGCGGCGTGGCCGCGATGGCGAGGTGCGCGGAGATCCAGAGCGCCATTCGGGTTGGTGAGTTTCGATCGATCTCTCTCTCTGTGTGCTGAGCCCTAATTCTTCGGTAGAATCGGTCTTGCCGTTCGGCATTTGGGCTCCGTTGTCAACTATACTGTTCTTCGCTTGGTTTGTTGTAGTAAAGCCAGCAATCTTTTTCCATTCCTGGCTTTACGGTTGATTTTTTTTCCCCTATATTACTGGGGAGATTTTTTTTTTCTTTTTGCATACTTAGTTTTTTTGGGGGGGAATTTTTTTTCTTGTGATAATATAAGCAAGTCAGAAGTAAACTAAATATGATCTCTCAATACTCGATGGATTTACGTTGAATGCTGAAGAAGCAGGTAACAATTTCAGGCCATTTTTTCATATATTTTTTTCATCCTTCAATGCTGACCATGACATGATTTTTATTTTATATATATACGTGTGTATGTTTGAACCTTAGTAACCAATAACTCTGTTTTGGGATGGTACCAGAAATAAATGTGCAAATGAAATATTATCAAATTCAACAAAGTTCAGGATTAAGTACACCAAGATTCCCTAACAATTGTTTCGTTTCCACTGCATATTAACTTTCCACCACGTACACGCCTAGCAAGAAAAAATTAATCGGCTAATTAGATCTTTTTGCTGTCCAACTTTCTATTCCGTAAGTCAGTTGTGAATGAAGTCATCCATGATATTGCAATTAGCCTCGCCTAAGCAAAGGCGTCATCTGGTCAAAGCTTTGATTTAGTAATATTAGCACAAGTTGTAAAAACACGCGCTCCTGCTCCGAGTCTTGTATCCACCAGTTTCTTCTCCGTTTCCTTTGGAAGAGGTCTTTGTTTTCTTAGATAAGAAGCACAATACCCATTTTTCCCATTTGACCTAGTTTGCGTAGCTATCTTACATGACCCGCTATTAACCAGTGCTAGTTTGGTCCATTAATTAATTTAAGTGCAGTATATTGCTAGAAGCAAGAACAATCAACATGGGAAAGTACCAGGTGCAAACCCCAATTCAATGCAAACATGGAAACCCCATTTTGCACCGTTGGATTAGAAATGTAACATCCCCTCCTTCCCACCGCACATTTTCTTAACGAGAAAAAAAAACACACATCCAATGTTTTTTTTTTATTTAGTCCCTAGCACCCTCTTCCCATCATCTCTCTTAATCTCTCTTCTCTCCCCCTTCCTCTGTTCTTAAGAGCATCTCCAACAGAGTGGCCATTTTTAACTCTCCAAATACCTATTTGGCTAGCCTAACAAAAACTTAGAGAGTTAAATCTGTCTTCTATTCCAACAGACTCTCTACATTCCACTCTCTAGTCTCTATTAACCAATGGACCCCATCTGTCATTCTCCTCATCTTTCATCTTCCTCCCCCTCTCTCCAATCCTCTTCTCGTGCTCCTACTGGTGCCAGCGGGATCGGTGGTGGCGATGCTGCGGAGGTGGTGGCAAAGGCGTTGAACCGCCCCGCCGCCACTCCCTCCCTGCCCCCACCGGATCCGGCAAAGAACCGACGCCCTCGACGCCGCCGGTAACACCACCGCCGCAATCGGCAAGGTAGACGACACTGAGGAATTTGATCAGCTAGCTACGTGGATTAATTCGTGATCAAGATGAACATGGTTTAATATGTGCTTGCAGGGATTCGCCATCGGATCGGCGGCGCTGGTGTCGCTGGCGCTGTTCGGCGCGTTCGTGAGCCGGGCGGGGATGGCGGTGATCAACGTGCTGAGCCCCAAGGTGTTCGTGGGGCTCGTCGTGGGGGCGATGCTGCCCTACTGGTTCTCGGCGATGACGATGAAGAGCGTCGGCAGCGCGGCGCTGAAGATGGTGGAGGAGGTGCGGCGGCAGTTCGCCGCCATCCCGGGGCTGATGGAGGGGCGCGCCACGCCGGACTACGCCAGCTGCGTCAGGATCTCCACCGACGCGTCGCTCAGGGAGATGATGCCCCCCGGGGCGCTGGTGCTGCTCGCGCCGCTGGTCGCCGGCACCTTCTTCGGCGTCCAGACGCTCGCCGGCCTCCTCGCCGGCGCCCTCGTTTCCGGCGTGCAGGTAGTGTAGTAGGGAGTAGCAGTCGTGTACGTTCTGCATGATGGCACTGAGCTGAATTGTTAACGTTTTTGGTTTCTTCGTAGGTTGCCATATCTGCTTCCAACAGTGGGGGAGCCTGGGACAATGCCAAGAAATATATCGAGGTAATCTGATGACTTGACTCTACTTTTCAATTCATACATTTTTCCATTTCAATTGAAATATGAAACATTTCGAGATATTTCCATCTGAAACTGTGCACTTCTTTTTTGTTCTCCCCAATTGGAAACGCAGGCAGGTGCATCCGACCATGCAAAGGCACTTGGTCCCAAGGGTTCGGACGCTCACAAGGCGGCGGTGATCGGCGATACCATTGGCGACCCGCTCAAGGACACATCCGGGCCGTCGCTCAACATCTTGATCAAGCTCATGGCCGTCGAATCTCTCGTCTTCGCGCCATTCTTTGCCGCCCATGGAGGATTGATATTCAAGTGAACGGAGAAGAGCAAGCTGAAGCACAATCACACTCAGCATACGCACGTCTGTATGGTCATAGAGAACAATGTTGCGTGACAATCGCACGGAGTAAACAATCATTTTGATTATCTGTATTTATTCAGGCTAGCACCTGAGAGTTCCATGCCAAACACAAAAATACAAACAACAAACAAGGAAAGAAAGAAACGAAACGAAACGAAACATAAACAAATTTAAGAGCAAGGAACGGCTAGTAATAGGTGTACCTTGTAAGAACAGTTCAGAACTCACAAGACAGCGTGAATCTTCCGAAGAGGAATCGGGACCATTAGGAATGGAATCTAGCAAAGGAAGATGAACTGTAAATTGGTAATCGACAAAGCAGGTGCAACAGGCAATGAGAACCCCCACCGAATCACACTAAGAAAACTAGAAACCAGTTCTCCAGAAACTCGAGATACTCGCATCTTTAGTGTTGTCACTATAGCATCCGTGCCGAGCACAGTATTAGAAGCATAAGCAAAACAATGTAGCCATTGGCCAGATTCAAGATATGGTTGTTGATTTGAGTTGAAAAAAACATCCCCTTTTGGACACCATAAATAAATGGGTCTATCATATGAACATCCAAGACAAAGTATACCCTGCAAAACTATGAATAAACGAATTACAATTGTGTATGATACCGATACGAGGGCACAAACTGCTGCAAAATGGTGCTCAATTAAAAAAGAAAAACTATTCCTTCCTATTTGTTTTACAACAGTAACATTTCAGCCAATGACACTAGAAAGAAATAATGGAGAGGAGCACATATTCACTGCTTCTCCAGAAGCTCATATTTATAGAAATAATTATGCATCATCAGGAGCGTGGCTCGTGTCAATGCTGAACCAAGGGCATGCCAACTCTCAGTTGTTCAGATCTAATCCTTGCGGACAGTTAACTTTACAGGCTCACAAATGGTTGCTGCAATTTCACGCAACATATACAGGTAAGAGCGATCAACATCACCTTGAACCATTTGCATCAGGTTTGAGATTACTCTATTTGGCCTTCTCTGGAGCAATGTTTTTGGCCTTCTCTGAAGCGGAACACATCGTGGTTCCTCCTTGTTGGCAAGCATTGATGGTTTGGGTTAGGGATAAACCGTTTCTTGATATCAATTTGTCATCTCACTGAATAAGGTTCTGAATCATTTGTATTTGTGGTATTTACTGTCTTCTCAGTAGACAAATTGCCCATGGCACTGACACAATCACCACCAGCTTGCCGTGATGTTTCTGTGTTGTCTGCAGAACGTTGATGCTCCTCAGCATGAACACTATGCTCCCCAAAAACACCATTGGCTTCAGAGCCTGACGAACTTGAGGCAGGTGAACGGGGTTCCTGCTTCTCTAAATCATCCATGCGTTTACTAACCAGGTTAGTCGAAGCTCCAATCTTAACACTAGTAATTCTCGTTTCTATCTTTTGTCTCTTGTGGAACTCCCCATCCGACTGTTTGCCATCCACTTTACTATTCACTAACTTTCGCTTCAATTTGGCTATAGTTAGGGGTTCATCATCCTCTTCAGGCCTGTCAGGCTCCTTAGGTGGAGGATTGAAGTCCTCATCATCATCATCAGCATAATCCACTAGTCCACCAGATTTAGGCCTGCAACATAAACAAATTAAACTTCAGAACTTTTCGAATTTTGAAGATAAGATTTCACAGCTTGCCATTGATAAAAGGGAAAGAAATAGAATACCTTGAGGAAACATCATCAGCTTCACTGCCATTAGTTAACTTAGCCCCACCATCTTGTTTCTGAGCATGTTTCGTCCGCCGGACTGAATCTTCTTCATCGCTAAGAAAGAATAATTATTATATCATTTTACATATCACAATGCAATTCATGAACACTGAAATGGAATGCTCTAGTGCAAAAGCAAGAGTACCATTTTCCTATAAACAAAAAGTGAAGCATTCAATGACTAAAGTGAAAAAAAAAATAGAAAACACATATCTTCACCCCAGCAAACATAAACTTAATAAGAATTACCTTACAACAGAATTTCACAACAGTAACTAAGTAAATCCTACACTGTACCGACGAAACTTCTAAAATTCATAACTCCCAAATAAAAAGAGATAAAATAAAAATTCTTTCACCTACATTCATATTATACCAGTACCTATTCACTGTGCACAAATCATCCATTTTAGAGCATTTTGGATTTTTCGCATATTTCGGTGTTTAATTGCATAACGTGTACTTTGTATAGATGATTGCTTAATCGGTGAAGAAGTGATTTAGGTGCTGACATTTTCCTGATTCAAGGCAAGTCCCACCTCCCTCTCTTTGATCACTTTGAACCTATGTTTTGGAGGTTATTGAAAATGTTTGCAAATCCTGCATGTCGATTGTACACTAACAAATTAAAATTGTGTTAAACTTGTTAGACAAACTCCTATTATTTGCATTATCACCTTAACCCCACATATATCCATATCCATCATTCCTAACCTTATGAACAATATGACTATACCACGTTATATATGAATTTTGGAGTCACTAGGTTACTATAATGCTTAGCCATGCTTAGAATGGTCTTCCTTGTCATTATGGGCTCATTACAAATATGAAAAATTGATTTTGAAATAATCTGGACAGAACTTTAATACTTGTGATTTTCATAAATAAAATGATGGAAAACATGGATTTTAGATTTGGGCCTCAAGTGGTGCACATATGGTGATTAGTTCAACAAAGGCGTCAATTATTGGTTTGAACAAATTCAACTTGACAACATGACGAATAAGAAAATCATCCTACAAGAAGAAAGAAATATTAGCTGTGATCCGAAAAACTATAGCAAGTTGTTTGAATTTACTATATCCCTTGGAATCAGGATATAGTTGCTGGTCCAAGTAAAACATACAAGTCTAAAATATAAAATGCAATAATTTAATTATCCTTAACTCTTGAAATTATATATCTGATTATATAAAAGACCAATTGGCCGCCTACATATATTCATGTACAAATAACACATATACGAGTACATATTTGCAGCTACAACAGATCCTGACGATAAGTAGGTGCAGAACCTACCATCACCACCCAACTCTCTCTTTTGAAGAGTAAAATATATACACACACATAAGATTACCCAACTATTTTTACTGATAATTATGTAAAGATGTAATCAGACCATGATAACTACTGGACTAATGTGATTTAAGGAACAAGCTGTAAATTTTACGCAGAAGTGGAATGCTGGCAGAACCATAGGCATGTCGAATACATCAAGTGGTAACAATTGTGCATAAAGACAAGATGCAAACCCTGAGGATAGCAACTTTGCAGGTAGGGAACATGTTAACGATACGTAGTGAAAAATGGAAGAGCATGCAATTACCACCACTCTTTTCCGCATCAGTCAGGTGTTTGATGCATTAAGGGATTGAATTATTGGATGATCAAGAATGTTCCACTATTCCATATATTTCATAAATGCAGAAGTAAATAATTTAAGGGAACTTTGCATTTTTCCAGTGCTGATTTTCCTTCACCAGTCAAAACAAGTGCAAAAAAAGTTTCTAAAGTCAATAACAACTTACATTTCTCGATATAGTAGTTCGCATAAATCTAACTGCTGCAACAACCAAAAACTTCTCCCTCTGTCGAGTCAAGGCAAGGATTTTCTCTATTGCATTGTTGATTAGAAAGTGGCACCTACACGATTATATAATGTGCAATTAGCAGGTGCATAAGAATTATAACAGAAGTACTCTTGGAATAGTGGAATATGTTTGCATGGAACATTACTTAATTTTGTAGGGATGATGAACTATGCAAAAGCATAATAGTTCGCAAACATTTAACAAAATTTCAGGCTTGGTGCGATTCACTTCAGTTTCAGTATTTCCAGCAGAGTTAGATGCTCTGGAAACATTCCTCGGAGGACATGATGATGCTATTACATCAACCAAATAGTCAAGATGCTTTTCGTAGAAAATTTCAATAACAGCATCTCTCTGCACCAGAGGGAATAAGAGTTAGTACGAGTTAAATAAAAAGGACAGGTGCAAAGTTTCTGTCATTCTTAATTGGCTTTATTATGGCCAGATAATGATGACAGAAATTATCCATCAAAACTAGATGCATCCAAATATTGGTAAGTGATTTCCACAACCTTTTTTTTTCCCCAGTTTTCATAACATCATAGCTGCGCATATTTTTTTTACTTGAGGAATGCGGATAGCATATGACATTCACACCTACTTCGACAGAAATTGCAACTTACATGTGCTCCAGACATGGTAAAAGAATCCATCAAAATACGAAGAATTTCCAAAAATTGACAGTGCATTGCCTCACCGAAGTCAGTTACCATTCCTTTGACCTGAAATTAAGTGACCAGAAATACACTTTAGTAGGATAATGATTGAATATAAATTTGATGTGGCCTTCTGAAATGAAACATATTAAAGGCAGCAATGCAGCACTGACAGACAACAGCAAAAGCACCACATAAAATAATGACATAGGTTCAGTTCCAGCAAGTTTCCAATATATAACCAAACTGCCCAAGTTGTGGCCAGTAGTGAACAGTGTACATGGTACGATAGTAAATCACGGCAGAAAGACTGTTGTCTGTTAGCCCATCTCAATTACAGATAAGGGATGGCTTTAGGATAAGTGTGTTTAGATAAATTTGTTGTATATTGTAAGATTTATTGGCTTTAGATCAATTGTTGGACACCCTGCTATATATGTCTACATATATGGAGAAGTGTATGTAATTCAGAGTTAAGTATTTTATCTCACAAAAGTCCATTGTCCTAGACAGTCTCAAGTTTCTCCTAATATCCCTCCCCCATTATTAGTCATTGGTCCATTTCCTCTGTCCACAAATATAGGCACTTTTAGGAGTTTTAACAGAGATTAAGGTTGAAGTGAAATTATTTTGATGCCCATGGAAGTTCACTTGACAAGACCACTCCCAAAGATGCAGTCATAAATACAGAATCTTGAAGAATGGTTAGATTGGGAAAATAATACTCCAAAAATTCTTATCTTTGTGGACAGAGGTAATAACATTCATAACAACAGTAACACATACCGGAAAGAAGCTGTAGCTTATGCTCAGCTTGTGGTTGCTGTGGTGAGCTGTGCTGCTCTGTGCTTACCTTTTAAGTTGCAGTGAAAAATAGAACTTATAATTGTTGTAGTTTGTTTCACAGGTCGAATTACAATTAGATGAAATATGGTATCCAACTTTTCACGTCTTCCCTAGTTGTTTCATATTTTCAGTCTGCAATTATATTATCGTTTATAGCGTAGATTAAAAGGAAAGAAGTTTGCCCAACACCAAAATGTCTAAAAGCTCTTAAATCAAATGAGATTATCATAATCCACCACAATACCAAACAGACCCTTACCAGAAGTCCAAGAAGAGAATTCCCTTCTTGTTGGACAATATATGACCTCAGTAGGTTGGGGTCCTGATTAAGAAAAAGTATGAGGATATCTGTCCTGCATTTGTCAAATAAAATGCAGGTAGGGGTTAGAACAAATCAAACTGCATTATGGCAATTTAATAACAATTGCTTGGTAAGTACCCAGCTGAAACAATCTTCCTATCTTGACTCTGCAAGACATCAGAAATGATATCAAATACACCTTCACCTGAAAGATCCCTGAAGAAAGTAGGCGTTAACTCATTAAGTTCAGCTATGAAATTGCACAGCAAAATGCAGAGCTCACATTTATTTAACTAAGGAAAATAAAACAACAGCAGCTTTGGCTTCAGATTAGTTTGGTGGAATAGATAGACCATATGCATTCTATCACAAGGAATGACCATATTGCACAGGTAATGTGAGTAAACATATGAAAATTGCATAATAAGCCCTATATACCTAATTACAAGATATCCTTGAGCAAATCTGAGGCTAAATGATAGCAAGACAAAGCATAGGGCTGCCAGATAGTGAATACAATGGCACCACCACCTCAGGCACACCAGTATCATAGGTTCTATTTCAAAAGAAGACAGGACAAGGGGGTTAAAACTTAAACACAAGGAGCTAAGTTACAGAAAATAAGCGTGTTGTTTGTTAGAGTATTTTCCTCAAGAATTTGACAAACAGTCAACAAAGATCTAGCACCATTGCATGCTGTTGTGTAAAACACTAAAAGGCAAAATTTGTGTAAATTAAGTGTTCTGGAACCATGTGCTGAGCTGTTTGTCAACAGGTAGCATCCCCACTTCTATCATCACGAAATGATCAAATATAAGGTTCGGCCAAATGACATAGTAAAAGGGCTCATTGTGCACATTAATGACCCACATACAGTTTTACGGCTGCATAACCAGCTGGTGTAAAACAAAGTATAAAACTGTTTGTCATCTTTTTTGTAAAAAAAAATGCATTAGATCTTTGTGTTCCCACTATACAGATTTACCACTTTGGTTCTAAGTTCTTAACAATAAAACAATACACAAGCAGCAGCCCAATCTCCAGTCACTCTAGTATTACAGTTAGGTGACCAGACAAGCACCAGACATTTTTAGACATTGGTTGAAAACAAAAATCACAGGTTTTATGTTCATTTCTCCTTCAGTAAGTTCGCTAACTACTATCATTCTCACAGCCAAAAGGCATCAAGATGCAACATTCACCACTATAGGTTTTAGTTTTAAAATTCTCTTCAAATTATGGAAGTACGACATTACGAGAATAGTTTATATAACGAATTTATTAGCATAATTTTCATGTATGAGTCTATTAAAGAAGATTTTTTTTTTCCAAGACCAGGTTCTTTTATCACAAAATCCAAAGGTGATACCAATCTGTAATTGAAAGAAGTAGGTTGTGTAGTAACTAGTAACAAATAAACTGGTCATGCTGCTTAGTAATCTACATGAGTTGTGGTGCAAAAGGAATAATGCACCTCAGTGCGTAAAGGAATATAGTTTCTAGATGGTTTCAATCTATGAACATCATATCACATACTCCCTCCATCCCAAAATATAAGCACTTCTGAACTTTTTCACGGGGATTAAGTAGAGGTGAAATTAAAAGAGGGATGGTTGTGATTGGTTAAGATGAGAAAGTAGGTCGAGAAATTAAATGAGAGATGGCTCACGGCTGTGATTGGTTGAGATGAGGGAATAAGGAGAGAAGTTACTATATTCTGGTACAAATTGTGAATGCTGGATGTTGCTATATTTTGGGATAGAGTAATAACTAATAAATCAGAAATATAACATCAGAAATGAAAACATGGAATATTTTAATTATGTTTTCCCAATGACTGAAAATGTCTAGTGCTGGCAGATAAACAACTGCAAGAAATTAACTGTTTTGGCCACTGCTAGACTCTTATGATAAGTAAATGAGATGCTATGGTTTAATCAACACTTCACATTTCAAATACAAGTTCTCCAAAAGGAATGGAAGAGGACAAGGTAGGCATAGTTTTCCCATAATTGTGCCTGAAGATGAGTTATTTCCTTCCGTTACAAGTTTCATCTACTTGACTTTCACAAAACAATATGAAACTTGGAAAACCAAGCTTACTTGATAACTAGTAAAGAAAACCAACACATCATTTAAAGAAAAAAAGAATATAGCAAAGAAAAGTCTAAATCCCCCCCCCCCCCCCAAACTTTGACTGGAAGTCCATCTAGCACCCTGAACTTTAAAACCGGGCATCCAACCCCCAAACTACAATACCATTCATACGACACACTATGGTGTTTTGCAAAGTGGTTTTTATCTAGTTTGGATATACGTTGGATGAGTTTATCGACATCACATATGCATTGAACTTATATGTTAAAATCTCCACCTAAATCTTTCTTTTTTACCCCTTTTTTACCTCACTTACAAACGAATGTCGATATAGTATTAGTACGTCGTCACTAGAGTGTATAAATTGATGACTGATGATGGATGATATGTAAATATGTGATATTAGCTATTCAAAACCGTTTTTTAAGCTTCCAATTACACAAAACCAGCATCCAAAACCACCTAAGGGGGTAATATGAACGGTATTGCAAAGTTGGGGGGTTGGATGTCTGGTTTTAAAGTTCAGGGTGTTAGGCGGACTTCTATCCAAAGTTTAGAGGGGTATATGGACTTTTTCCTTACAAAAGGTTTCCGCTAATCTCTAACTAGCAAATGCATAGCCAACAAAGATTTGGCTCGGTCCACTTGTCAAACAATTGATGTTCTATTACATCTTGGTATAAATTCCTAATGGTGCACTAGATCACCACTGACATCATGTCAGGACTCATGATGCTTCAATAAGGAATGAGGGTGCTATTCCAAATGACAAGCAAAACCGAATGGCTTATTGTTAGTCTAAGTCTGCTAAATACATGCAGAATATTGACGCAACATCACGCTTATGGTGTGTTAATGTGTTATTAAGCCTGTGAAGTCTAATCACAGGGCATAGGACAAAAAGGAAAGGACCAAACAAATACTTACCGGAACAGTCGTAATTGTTGAACAAGCGGCAAACTCTTACTGAGAGTGCAAAATTCATGCAAGAACAGCACCTGCAAACACCAAAAACAATCTTAGCAGTGTCACCAAGGCAACGAATAACACACTAAGTATTTTTCAGCTTCTGGATCATCTCGACATGCAAACTATGCAAACGATTTTGGCTTTTCTATAGCTTTGAATGTGAGTCTCATATGCAGGTCCCAGACCCATGTCTTGAGGCATCCAACAGCATCTTCTGAACTTAAAAAATTGCAACATATTTGTGAATCCCCTTAACGAGTAACGACATTTCAAGACCTAAAGTTCAACGCCCCACAGAGAAACAACTAATCTCTGTTAAGAATCATCGATAATGCAGCAGGAAATTCATGAAGACGATCACAGTTTCAGTTCTTAGTCACCAGCAGCAAGAATGACAGTGATGATAAATAGAATAATATGCTGCAGGTTTAAGGGGGCAATTATATCTGCCAGATAAATTTACTGAACTTCCTAAATTTCATTGTGGTAATGCCAAGAAATTTGTGTTACCAAAAAGGAAATAGCTGCAATTTGCTGAAAAGGATACTTCTAGACATGTTATGAAGCCATTGACTCATCATGAACAAAATGGTATGAATGTTTGCTCACCAATTCTCTTTTTGATTCCATAGAAATATTTGATAATCTCATCCTAGCAAACAATTCTTGGATAAAGCAAGAATCATCCTTTAGTAAGGAAATAACCTATACACAAATCATTGTCATAAGCGTCAAAAACAAGGAAATTTTAAGATCAAACAGACTGAGTGCAAGCTGAAACACTAACAGCGGCATTGTTCGAATGTATCATTGTGTTAAGACTAGCTAGAGTGCCATCATCCAACACTCGAGGTAATATAACATCCTGCAATTAACAAGAAAAAAAGCCCAATCTGTCAAATATGCATTCAGAAATAATATCAACAGAATTCTATCATGCAGAATAAGTACAAAGTGGCACTGACCTTTAGATAGCCTATTCTATATGTTTGATGTATCTTTGAAACCACAGAAACGTTTTTAATAGGTATGGCCTGTGGGGAAGAACAAAGATCTACATTAATATTCAAATCATTTCTGAATCAGACCAAGGTGTGCAATGATTAGAGTACCTCTTTGAAAACTACATGATCCTTTAGAAAAGCGCGATGCTTTTGTACTTTAGGAACATCTGGGTCATCTGTATAGAATAGAACTCAATATATGAAGAAAAATGTGGAAGCAACCCCACAAGCATTTCAGTTAAAACCACAGCATATGTAATTTCATCATAAGGAAATGAAATGGGGGAAACAAGAAGCAACAAAGGAGAAAACATACATTCAAGGGCACCTATGATGTCAAGAATAAACTCATCTGAGAAAATCTTGTCAAAGATTGATGAGCTGTTCAGCAATACTGCAGAATGATAAACAGTGAATACTAATCTGTGAGATTTAGAAAACAAAACTTACATACAGATATGTACTTACTGATTCCCCTGACTAATTTGAAGATCATGTGAAGATCATCTAAATTCTCTAAATCCTCGCATATTCGAAAAATGTCCAGTAACTTCGGGAAAAACTCACGCTGCAAGAATTTGTAAATGCAGTAGTTAAAGATTTCTAGTCGAACAGGACTAATCAAGTAATCATACCCAAAATAACAAGTATAATCATCATATGTCATTTCCAAGTGTGCCACTGTGTTGCTTCCACCATCCCAAGTAAACAAAAAGAAGATGGAATGTCAACAGGAGAACACCACACCCTAGTCATCTAACTGTTCTTGTTACGAATAGCCTTTAGATCTAATAGCATACTGTGTGCGACCCAAGGAAGCTGTCCTTCAACATAAAGTAAGACTGTAAGAGGCAAGGTTGCTCCCGTCCCACATTCCTTACCAAAGAGATGTCTTTGGCTTTGATGATTCAATTAACTTCTAGTTATACCTTCTATATAGTTACAACCCACTAAGCCTAAAGCTCAGCATGCAAACAACCTAATATCTCATCATTTTTCTCCTACCTTCCGCTTCTTGTGATGCAAATCTTGGCCAACAATCTAATATTTCATCTGCAATCTCCTACATAGTCTACTAAATTTATTTCTCTACAAACATGGCTTGGCAAGCCAGTTTTATTTGGTGTTAATAACTAATATCCGTTTTACTCCTGGCTCGATTGCTGAAAAAAAAAACATATTGAAGATTACTTAGCAATTCCCACAGCAAAGCGCGGGGAATCACCTAGTAAATATAGTACATGCAACCATACCAGGCACAAACATGAGGACTTACATCTTGTGTTATCAACTCTGCCACGCGCATCTGATCTGTAATGCCACCCTCCAATATAGTCTGCAAATTTTGATGAACAATATTTTTGTTGTCAGCAGGGTTCTCAAATTTGCAGAAGAAAACGTAGGTCAACCAAACACTAACTGTAAAGTGCATGTCAAAATTTCAGGATTGATATAGCCAGCATGCAAATTACTCTGCACCCATTCTGCTGAGGCTTCCACAGCACTCAAAAGAATTCTCCACAGATATTAATAATATACATGAGTTCATGATTTTTCATATTTACTCGTCAAGGAGATGAGACTTCAAAAACATGATCAGGCAAAGAAAAAAGACTAGCAAAAAAATAGAAGAAATTTTGCCATTGAGCATGAAAGGTAAGATTAATAAAAAAAATGACTTCATATAGGAACAGAAAAAAAATCCAAACCTTTAAAATTAAAGGAAGATTGGATAATTCAACAGGTGGAAGCTCCCTCAGCTCACCATTAACGGAGCGGAAGGATTCATCTGCAAAGAAACCTACAATTAGTTACAACAATACTAATGAAAACAGTACTATCAAAGGCCTCACAACCACAGCAATGTTATGCATTTAGCACCAAGGATAAATGATTATTCAAGAAAAAGCACAATTAAGACCCTAGGGTGATCTTTCAAAGCTCTCAAGATTTTCTCAGGGGTAAATTCTAAGACTTGGCAGTGGACAGATAGCTCGTCACTGGTCTTTTATCTTAGTAACAAATTTGATAACAGCCTTGCATGTGTCATGTTTGTTCTGAGTTCTGACCATTTCCTTAACGCCTCAAGTGAGTTTTTTGCCTTCCATCGCATTGGAAAATGTGAAATGCTAGATGGCAACAGCCAACAGGGATAGGTGCAACTGCAATCCAGTGTACTCTCCAAGTGTGTCAAAAGAACAACACAGCTTTGATAGGTGATATTAAGGACTTCCAATCTCGTCATCAAGTCATTCAAATATTTATTCATGTGGGCCAGCCCATGTGGTAGGTTAAGTCAATTATTAGGAAGGACTCAAATAACGATGGGAGACTCTTTAGTTAGGAAATACAGAAAATTGTTAGGGAAACTAGAAAAGGTCGGATGAGTTTCCATAGTATTAGAGATTAGTTTCTTAGGGGTGAAGTAAGTCCCCCTATATATAAAGGAGATGAGTTTCCATGTGAATCAAGAGATGAAAATACAAAGTTAGTCCAATGTTCCTCAGAGCATCTCTAGTTGGGGAAAAGCCTGCCGGTCTAAAGAGGGGGAGTGCCCTATTCACTGGTCTTCAAACCTTAACCTCAAGCCAATGCACACTAAACAATACAAAACGGTCCTAATTGAGTAATTGTCAAATTAATACTGCAAGATTGAGTAATGCAGTACCACAGCGGGTAACTTACACCACTAACGTAGGACAGATTTAAGTTATAGCAATAAAAAGGCCCTTTTCAATAACATAACGCCCAGGAAGAAATGGATAATTTGGTTACAAAATTAAGCAGTGCAGCACGCATTTAGCAAAGTGGGATCTACCATTTGAATGCAATACTCTAGAGGCTTCTAGAGAAACCGAAGTTGGACGAGGACCGACTTCAAGAGCTGCAGGAAATAGTTAAAAGTAAAACAAGGAGGGAATCAAATGAGCAGTGATGGGCTTTAAACAACTCACCACCAAGGTTATTAAACTGAATGTTTCTCTGAATGTCACATATGTTGTCCCTGCAGAGAACCACCAAAAGCCAATGATACAAAATAAGATATCAGTCCATAGTTGAAGGAAATGGTAATTACTAATTAGATCAGCAATACCATATGTATGAGCACCCAGCAGCTTCCTGAAAACTCAACGCTAATTCTGTTGCTACTTCTGGATCCCTCCATGAGATGATTGTATCTAATAAAGAAAATTGTTACAGGAAGTTATTTATATGGATATAAATGGTTAACTTGTAAAAAAACAAGTTTAGTAGTTCACCTTCTTGCTTTCTGTAGATATCTTCAGAAGTAATATTATGCATGAGCAATGTTTCATTGTCTTCTTCGTCCAAAACAGTCAAACCAAGTTCTTTAGAATCCTGGAATCAACCCCGAGAAAAGGTGTGTGTAAGCTCCAAAAAAGTTAAGGTAAACACTAACAGAACACCATATTACCATAGAGTAGGACTGGTTATCAACTTCATGTTCTAAATCCAGCTCATGTATTTAAATATAAATGGACATGTCTTACAGATCTTAATGTTCTATAATCAACATTGCTAGGGTGTGTTAACAAGGTAAATGTAGCTCAAACATGACACCCAATTTGTGGACTGTTCCACCTGCAGATATGGGTAAACTTATTTTCGTAGTTTAAATAGTTTATTAGTTTGGACAGCTTATGAACTTAGAAGAATCAGCAAATCCAAGTTAACACCATTCAACAAAGCAAGGAATAAGCTCAAATAATATGCTAATGTAACTTCCCCTGGTTTTGAGTGGATTTTCACAAATTTGGACCTTGCAGGGTTTCAGTAGTACCATGATCTAAGCCATGTGTGGCTTCTAATGTATAAGGTTCCACAAAGCAGCAAATTATTGGCATAAAATAGGCTATACTATTTCCACTAGTTTTAACATAAATATAAACACTTTGACCAACAAGGAAGTATAGTGATCCACAACTTTCGTCATTGAATAAAACTAGAAAAGGTGTTAAACAGTGTAGCTTATCATTTTATAATGGCATGAGGAATGATCAACAGCATGTTGACAAAGGATAAACAGAAAACTAAAAGTAGAGTTGCATAAGAGTAAACTAACAATGCTTGCTGGACACTTGTTTGAAAAGAATATATAGTAGAACCACTAACGACACAGGACAGTACCTCAAGGAAGTCAATATTTACATGCCCTGTGCCCTGATCATCCCACTTCCCTCCATCAGTCAAACGGTATACTTTCACACGCTGGAACAATAACCAGATACTGATATCATTATTGATATGATTTGGCTACAAATAGAAAAATGTGAAGGACTTCCACGATGACAGATGAAATGTAACACACTGTGATATAAAATACAATGAAAAAAGAAACAGAATCCCTGAGTAGCGTGTTACCAATTTATAACATGTTAATACCAGGACAGGGTAATAAACAAGCTAGATCTGTTATTTGAAACGTTGTGGGAGTATTCAATTTGATCCAAACTCTTAACCTTGAGCGAATTGTGATGACCTGGCATCAATTATATCATAAAAAAAGTAGCGTGAAGTGCCCAGAACTTAGTTCTCATTGACCCATATATTGACAACATGCCATACGCCCATACAGTCAAACTCCCACCATTGTCAAATAGATTTGTTTTAGAACGCATGGAGTACAAACTTCAACTTTTATTTATTATATTCACAAAGAGGCATGTCTTTCTCGCTTAAGCATTCCCTAAAAGAGGCGTGCATTTTTCTCCCACTCCCAATCTCCAAAGAAGCACTGGAAATTCCCATAGCAACATGCAGGTATTCCAGTAGATGAATTGATACCTGCCAATCGACAGACAATTCAATTGCCATTGTTCATGTCTTCATGTGTATTACGGTATCAGACTGCTGTGATGAATGCTATGGGGGTTAATACCCTGGTAATTCGTTGTAGGATTATTAACCAAATGAACTGACTGATTCTTCGACAGTAAAAGCAACATACAGTCATCAACATAATCACCCATCAACTGATAGTAACTACAAGCTGCTTTGGGTAGTGCCCTAATACAGGCAACCATCACCAAAGGGAGTACGTCAAAAGGAAATAAGATATCCTCAATTTCCAACCCACCCTTATCTCTCTAGCCACAATGGCCCCACCAACTACAACAAAGTCCCAGAGTAATGAGCAAATCACTAAGTATCAGTTTAGAAGCACTATGTTTGATGGTAATAACTCAAGCAGTGCATAGGTGGTGAAAGAACCTTCAACAAACAATGGTGATCAAATTTATATTCAATTTTCTCAACCCAGTATACATTCCCAGCTAAAATGCAAAGTGAATTTCCAATATCACCATGAAATGCACAGAATTTCCATCATCACGCAGCTTCCAACCAAGATCAGTACAATACATAACTTCTGTGTTGGTTCATATGACAATAGACGATGCATATGTATCTGTTTCGAGTTTGAAAAGAGAAGAGAGAGGGAGCTGGCACAGTTATTTTTCTTAAATATGCAAATCCACTGTACTAGTAAGTAAAGATTATGCCCTCGCTTAGCATCATAGAGTTCATTCAGAAAGAAACTAGGTCACGAGGAGCAGCACTGAAGTTAAGCCTATCTAGTTAGTTCCAAGTCTGCTTATACAGGTACTGCAGCTAGTGGATTGAGCAAAGCATCAAAAGCTTCCCCCTCACAACAACTCACTCAGTCCAATACGAAAAAAAGGTAGCTAATCCTTCATAAAACACCAAAGTGAACCCTCTTAAATCATCAAACTTGGATCTAGGGCACGCGTTTTTCCAGAGTCCAGACACTCCCAACCTCCACCAAGCTGAACTCGAACAGCTCTCCCTCCAAGCACCAACTATTCCATAGCCTTAGAAGAAATGGGGAATCGCCACACGCAACCACGCCCAGGGCTCAACTAGCAGCCACGCACGCGAGTGGATCTACCCAACCAGCACACCAATCATAGAAGCTCCCTAGAACCCTAAAAGAGCAGCCG
>CM020178.1:16516423-16528316 GCA_009805545.1 Oryza longistaminata
GAAAAAGTAATTTTACTTATATTAATCAAAAACAGCCAAACTTTTTTTTAAGCAAGAGCAAGTATAATAGTGGGCTATAAGAATGCTGAAGGTGGTGAGAGAAAGAGAGAGTGAGAAGCGGCTGTAAGTTTACAGCCGTTAGACCACCGGAACAAGAAAATCTATGAGACAGACATGTGGACCATATATTTATAGTGAAGAGTTAGCCACTATATGAGTGAGCTGATAGATAGGCTATAAGTAAGCAACTGGCTGTATTATTATCCTTGCTCTAACGTTCCCTAACCGTAATACATCCCTTCCAGCCGCCGTATCCGTCGCCAAGTCTGACGGCCATCCCCTTTGTCCACTCTCTAACACGGTCCGCGGGAGAGAGAGGCCCGCCCGTAAACGGACAAACACGCGGACGCGAAGAAAATATTCGGGAAAGGGAAAACAAAAGAGAGAGAGGGGCAAAAAGGGGAAGGCGACGCTACCCACACCCCACCCAACCCAAGGCCGCGGAAGCGCAAGAGAGGCTCGGCTCGGCTCGGGGTTCGGGGAGCTTCTTTCTATCTCTCTCTCTCTCTCTCTAGGAGTATCGGTTCATGGTGGCTAGCTAGGGTTTCGCGGCCCCGCGACTGAAGGACGCATCCCGGCGGCGGTGGCAGAGGGAGGCTCTCTCGCTCGCTTTGGAGGCTCCGGAAGAAGAAGGCGGCGGCGGCGGCGGCGATGGGGAGCAGGAGCGGCGGGAGGCGGAGGGCGGCGGCGGAGGCGAGGCCGCGGCGGCGAACACCAGCGGTATGCAGGTGAGGAGGGGCCCACACCCACTTTCTGAACGTGGTGCCTCCTTTCAAAGCTGTTTTAATAATATAATAGAAAGATAGATAGATGTGGGTAATGCTAGAAAGACTTACATTATGAAACAGATGAAGTAATAATTATTAAAAGATTAGTAACTTTCCAATCTCCACAGAAAGGGGCCGTTCAGATTGATGATATTTTTAACCATACCTTTTTTTTAGGTAAAGTTGTAAAAAAAATGTCTACGTTTAGTTTGTTGTCAAACTTTAGTAAATATATAAGAAATTCTGCCAAAATTTTGGCAATATTACCAACGTAAGGTTTATTTTGGCTACAATCTAAACATGCCCCAAGTGAATAACCCAAATGCAGAAGTGCCGATACAAACTGAAGTGTTCGAATTTTGATAAACTTCGAGCCCTTTATGTGTTGCTTAAGTCAAACAAAAATTTCAGTAGGTAGTTTAGAATATTGTTTTAGATCGATGCCGATTAAACCATTAAAATAGTTTAAAGTGAGCATACATCGAAACAGATAAACCCAAACATACCTTATGTGTTCCTCTTAAGCTACAACGATAGTATTTGCGACCTATTAGTGTTGTATGTCTCGTGATGCTATAACCTACAGGGCAATATGGGTCTATCCATTAAATACTGACTTAAAAAACAAACTATATAATACCACTTTATAGAATACGAAAAATTGAATAATTACTCATTTCCTTTTAAAAAAAGTTGGAAATTATCAATTTGTCCTCCTTTTGCTTAATAGAGCGCAAGACAACAAATATGTTGGTTGTAGTTTCTTGGATCACCCTATCTAGTTAGTGCTTATATAGTATAATTGACTACTCACTCCAATCAGTTTTACATATCGTTTCTGATAGCCAAAAGGCAAAAAGGTACTAAGCGTAACTCATTTTGTTGGTCTGTAACGATAAATATTTCCATCCAAAGGGAGTATTTGTGTAAGTCAAGTTGTTTAAAGATAAGGTCAGGGTTCACAATCCAAATGAAAATATATATAGTTTTCGCGGCCAGCTTGATAAAAAAAAACACATGCTTTCCCAATAGTTTAAAAATCGAACCAGATTTTGCTGGTATACCAACTTTTTTTTTTTGCAAACGAAGATACTGCTCATGAGCGATTTGGGTTTGAATCTTGTTCGCTGTTAAGTTAGTATTTAGCATATGTAGACCTTTGTTATAAAATATGGTCCTTGTTATTACCATTATACACATACAGGGTAGCATATGGTCCTTGTTATTACCATTATGAAACTTGTTAGTTCTCCCATGTTGATATGAGGATAGCTGGATGAAACTAACATATATCTACACAGTGCAACAAAAACCAAGTATATATTCTATGGGGTCCAAAATATAAATGCAAACCACCGTGTAATGGAACTCGAATTAACCAACCACAATTATGCAAATACAAAGGATACAATTTCCCCATAGTTCAAACAACACCCATTTTAATATATACATAGCTGCATGAAATTGTTTACCATGACAGTGCTAAATCACATTATGAAGACATCCAACTTTTAAGCTATCAAGTTTGTAAAAGTGGCTATAGTTAATATACTTTTAATATTGAAAAATAATGGAGTCGGTGGTAATACACATTACTATAAATGCAAAAATATTAAAAGTAAACAAAAAAATATGAACTATTATCCAAGACAAAAATAACATGTAGTGACCACAGCTAGGGGATACAAAGTAAATTAAATCAATTATCCACAATCTAACTATCAAAGTAATGTAAGAAGACATGAAATATCATGGAAAAAAGTACATTTAGAATTAAAAGCAATTATTATTTCAATGGTTATATAATGCTTCATCATTGATAAACAAATTGTTTTTCTTACCTCAATTTTCTTTCGCACTTCAACATATGTTAGTTAAAATGCAACCTCATTCCCTTGATAAATTTAAGACAATTCATTTTTATGCCTTGGAAAACCAAGTAGACTAAAAAACAACAACCTGAAAAATATGTGTATCTATACGCATACAAAATTAGTGACTAGATTACATCCATATCTTATACAACCGGATTTTGCTATAGATATCATCAGCCAATAACTCAACTCCCCTGTCCCCACACGATTTTCTGGTGTTTTTGAATTTTTTTTACTACTCTAGAAGACTGACACATGGACTTTTGCGCACAGGAGCACCTCGATTGGTTGAGCAAAACTGGCAGCTTGCTGTTTACCCGTTGAAGCACTATTCATGACCACTACTCCTTCGGTTCTATAAAAAAACCAACCTAGATTTATTGTACTACGAAGTGTCTCATTCTTATCTAGGTTGGCTTTTTTTTTTTGGATGGAGTGAGTACTGCCTAGTGCCAGGTGACTTTTACACGATGCACCCAGTTAAAACATGCATACAAGTCAGGTGCACCTCTCGATATTATTATACTTTGAAAAATAATGAATTAAATTATACGGCAATATATTTCTCACATTTCTCAATCATTTTAAACTCAATCAATTTTCTTTCAAAACAATTGAAAAATGAGTATTTTATTCCTTTTCTGTTGACACTGCCTACTCCGTACTCCTACCTAGCAAATCTGGCGTCTGCATCTGTTGCTATAGGTTGAGATTTGACACTGTAACTATGGTGATTGAGCATATAGCCATATACGCACAAGTGCTCATAATTGCTCTGAAATTGCAATGCTCCACGTGGATATTGTGTATTGCAGCTACAGTATATTTGTGGTTACATCTTGGGGTTTTCTTCTTTCTACGAACTACACTAATAGAAAAGGGATTATTTTAAAATTGGGCCACTAAGATAGATGATACAAAGCACCTTTCAATTGGAGGGCTGAAAATTAAAATTAGATCATTACCCTATAATCACTTGTACCAAAGGTTTTCTCCCATCCTTAGGCAGTAAAAAAATTTAACCAGTTGAAGTACTAATTATAACAAATGTGTACGATCGACAATGACAAAGACTTTGCTGGTTCTTGGGAGGTACAAAAATGTATATACCTCATAGTGTTAGTTAGGAGGTATATACCTCCTTACTAACACTAATTACCTAAACCTCTTGAAGATGGAAGAAAATTCAAGAATAAATACAAAGATGGATTCCCAATTCTACTCTATTTGTGACATTAGTTTCGGTACCTCCCTTCATGGAGAGGTATCTCTTAAGTGATGAGGAAGTATATACCTCTCCAAGGATAAGAGAAAACCTCAATATGCAATTAATGTAGGGACCCTCCATTACTAGAATTTGAGGTGTTAATGATGGGTAGCAATTTTTGGTCATCTATAATAATTCTTGACATGATTCCACCATGGAGTACATAATTTATTGCGCCACTACATCGCAATTTTTTAATGGGTGTCACATCTTCTGGTACTCCTGTAATCTTTTAGCATTTTCAGTTCATACACTATAGGAGCAAACTACTTAACATACAAAGAGATACAAATGAATTAACCATGAAAATTATATAATCCATGTCTATAGCTCCTTTCTAATACCATTTACATATATTATTCAGGAAAATATGTGTTGCATATGCACATTCACTAGTTCTTACAGAGCTCGCTGAATGGTTTTATGCAGGTAAAACCGTATTTACTAGTGATCATGCACTAAAACTTGAGTCAGTTCCTGACTGGATTGCTATCGTTGGAAGCGGTTACATTGGACTGGAATTCAGTGATGTATACACGGCTCTGGGAAGTGAGGTACATGAACAGTTCCTAAGATGCATCATTTTCTAACACATGCATAGAAACAGACATGTTTTGGGTGCATACTTGTTCTGCAAGTGTCTTTTCTTGGCTTAATTATGAAATAGGCATGTTTGCATGCAATGTTGTAATACACGTTAAACAGATGAATAATACTCTACTTCTATGTTAACAATGACTTAAAACTAGCGATTACACATTTATATTCTTCATACATATATGATATAATTGTGAAGTGCGAACACTAATTGCATGTTAAATTCTAATTAACCATCTGTGCTGTTTTATGATTAAGGCCTGTTGTCATCTGATGATATTTCACCTGTATTTACCTAAATTTCACTTGGACAGGTTACTTTTGTTGAAGCACTTGATCAGTTGATGCCTGGTTTTGATCCTGAGATTGCAAAATTGGCCCAAAGGATTCTTATCAATCCTCGTAAAATTGACTATCATACTGGGGTCTTTGCGAGCAAGGTTACCTTGAGATTCAACTCAAGCTTTCTCCATAATATGAAATCTTTTGACACTATTGTAACCTTGCAACATCCATGTCTCTAGATTACCCCAGCAAAGGATGGTAAACCCGTGTTGATTGAGTTAATTGATGCTAAGACAAAGGAACACAAGGAAACACTTGAGGTAATATATTGCATAATCTTGTTTTTACTGTAGACTTTGTGCTCTTCTTGTTAAAAGATTGTTAAGACATGCATTTTCAGGATAGGATTTAAAAGCTTTGACTATTTGTACTAGGCTGTTGTCTTGAGCTGAATGAAGTCAGTCTCATGTGTATTCGACAAAAGAAAGCTGAATGAAGTCCGCGAACTATTGAAAAGTTGCTGTCCGCACTGTTATCAATGCATCATTGTTAGCCTGCCAGTGTAGATCAAACTGTTATACCAGAATCGCTGGGTGATGAATTGTTAAACTTGATCAGAATATTTTCTGATATTTCTGTGACTTCATGAGCAAATCTTTACGAGTGTCATATTTTGAGAATTACAGTCAATGCAAGCATTTTTAAAGTCATTTTTTCAGTATCTCTTGTTGCAATCATTATCTAGCTCATGGGTGCTATTTTATTACATGACTCAATTTCATTTGAAAAGGTGGGATTTTGTGTTTGCAGGTGGATGCAGCTCTCATAGCTACCGGAAGGGCACCGTTCACCAAAGGGCTTGGCTTGGAAAATGTGAGCACACGAAATATTTGCTTCTGTAATTATATGAAAATTGTTATAGTTACATATAAAATACCATTGATTCTCAGGTCAACGTTGTTACATAACGCGGTTTTGTTCCTGTTGATGAGCGGATGCAAGTTATGGACGCAGATGGCAATGCGGTACATTAAGTTGCATACTACCTACAGTACATTCTTTGTTGCTTGCCATTTTAGACATTGGCACAACTACCAATGCACACCTCTGGCTAATAATCTTCCTAATATGTGTTAATAGAAATTACTAAAACATCAAATGATATATGCAATTCTTTGATGACTATTGATGTTATTTCCATGTGACAAGCCATAATAATTGTGCATACACGGACTCTAATGAGATCCATTTGATTACACAAGGACTGTAATACACCATATTACTGTTTTATTCCTTGGTAATTAATACTAGTGTATTAAGTCGCTCATTTGCGCGACTATAGCCATCATGTTATGGATGGTGTGGAAGAAAATATATTAACGATAATATGAAATTAAATAATTAGTTATTCAAAACGTATGAAACATGTGAATTTGCTTGAAACCTAATTAGTTGATATAAATTAAATTAATCACATGGATATACACACTTGTATAGATACGCAATGTTGAGTGTTCTTAGGGTTAGGAATACTCATATTTAATTAAATCTGTAGAATTTAGAGTACCATGTTTACACATTTTACTTTGTGATTATCTGAATTTAAAGGCATATTTGTAATATAAATATAAGCAAATAATCAATTTATACATTATACAATTTATTATATGACTAAGTGTAAAAATAGAATCACATCTCCTCTCTACACTAAGCTCCATGCGTCCACCTGTAATCACTTTGTCTCCTTATATACAGTGTGCTTTGATTAGAGTAAGCAATTATATCTCTATTTGTAAATTGTAATACCTTTCTATCATCTCAAGCATGTAGTTCTTCTTGCCTGCTAGAAGGGTCTGGAACACTCTATATTTTTTACTACTTGAGTTTCATCCTATGGTCAAAAATTGGATCTAGCTTTTTTGTTATTTAGTGAATCCGATGGCTAATATTCATTGGATGATGTGGCACATTCTAGTTGCATGTTGGGTTTCACTTTTCATTAATTAAGATATCTTTGGATCATCATCACTTCCTTTGATATGAACATATATTACTATGCAGGTTCCAAATTTGTATTGTATTGGAGATGCCAATGGCAAACTCATGTTGGCTCATGCTGCCAGTGCACAAGGAATCTCAGGTAGATACAGAATAATTTGTTCACTGTTTTATTGTACTTCAGCGCATATTTCGGGTTTTGCTTTGAACTAGTGTAGTTCTTTGATAACTAATTTCTTGTCTGAATATAGTTGTTGAGCGAATCTCTGGGAAAGACAACATCCTAAATCATCTAAGCATCCCGGCTGCCTGTTTCACTCATCCGGAGATTAGTATGGTTGGGCTAACAGAGGTAAGTCAAAATTACTACTCCCATCTAAGAGTCTTAAGTCTTAACCCCTTCTGCTCAACATAGGGGTAACTAGATCAATAAATATGAAATGAGCATGCAACCTTTTGAAAGGGACAAATGTATTGTATTTTATCCATGCTAAAGCAACTCTTCATCTACTGTGCTTTAGGACAGTAACCACATTCTTAATAATTCGTAAATTAAGTTCCTAGTAAAATTTACAGCCACAAGCGAGAGAAAAGGCTGATAAGGAAGGATTTGAGATAAGTGTTGTTAAGACCAGCTTCAAGGCAAACACGAAGGCTCTGGCTGAGAATGAAGGAGATGGACTTGCTAAGGTGATTCTACTTTTCCACCTTATTGTATTCTAGACCTAAACTGTTTCTTATAATCACATTGGATCCTTGCAATGAATACAGTAGTCAGACTAATGCTAAAGAGGAAATCTATCCTTGGAACTTGAAAATGATGAGACATGAACTCTACTTTTGCTACAGATGATTTACCGGCCTGACACTGGAGAAATTCTTGGAGTTCACATATTAGGTTTGCATGCTGCTGACCTCATCCATGAGGCATCAAATGCCATTGCCCTCGGAACTCGTGTACAAGTAAGTGACGAGCATTTTATTGTTTATGAATGGATTGCATTTGCTCAACGCTGTTTACATCCTCCAGGACATCAAGTTTGCTGTTCATGCACACCCAACTTTGTCTGAGGTTCTGGATGAGCTCTTCAAAGCTGCCAAGGTATATACTACATTATTTGTCATTGTTGTTTTGTAATTATTTGCACCAATAATATAGCCAACTGTACGTGATATGCCTCTTTTCAGGTTAATGCAGGTGTTTCTCATTCCGTAAATGAGCCCGTCGCAGCCTAGAGAGGAACATCATCTGGGATAGCCCCTCTTGGATGTCCTTGATTCTAGTTACTGGCAAGTGTAATTCGGTAATTCCTGATGAGATCCACCAGTTAGTGCTGAGATATCTAATTACTGCGGAAAAAGAGAGGAACTACTGATGAAATCCACCAGTTAGTGCTGACATATCTAGTTACTGCAGAAAAGAGAGGAACTACTGCGTCGTTCTTTGTATGATGTATCACATATACACAACAGTTTTGCAGCTTATGTAGAGTTCATCCGTACAGTGCTTTCACATGTCGTCGTCTTTTCCCCTGTCTAATAGTAGCTTGATTAGCTTGCTCAGTTTTCTATCCGACAAGCACCTACTCTTGCTTGCTTCGGAGCAGCATCAACAGGCCAAGGCATGATGGAAATGCTTCTATAGTTGTGGTTGAACAGGTAAGTTCAATAAACAGTGCAATAAAGGCCATGTTTAGTTGGGCGAAAAGTTTTAGCGTGTCACATCGGATATACGTATACACATTTAAAGTATTAAACATAGTCTAATAACAAAACAAATTATAGATTCCGCCTGTAAACTGCGAGATGAATTTATTAAGCCTAATTAACCTGTCATTAGCAAATGTTTACTGAAGCACCACATTGTTAAATCATGGCGCAATTAGGCTCAAAAGATTTGCCTCGTAAATTAGTCGTAATATGTGTAATTAGTTTTTTTAAGCCTACGTTTAATATTTCATGCAGGTGTTAAATGTTCGATGTGACGGGGGGTAAAATTTGTGTGTGGGAACTAAACACCCACTAGGATTTTAATTCTTTTGGACTGGAGGGAATACCTCCATCCTAGTAAAATACTCCATACTGCAATTATTTTTAACTATACAGGGGTATTAAAAAAGCTGATAGAAATAATGAGAAGAACCAGTTCGATAAAAAGTTTAAACGTAAAATAGTTGTGTGTGGTTGAGAGAAACGATAGGTAAAAAATAATTTTGTTTTAGACCAAAAATAGCTTTGTTTTAAGGGTTAGAAAAATGCCATTACAATTCATGTTATTGGTTGGATGCCACCGCAAATTTTTCAATTTGAAACCATACCACTCCCGTCACAGTTTCCGTTGTCCTCCCTCACGCTGGAGGAGCGGCAGCGGCAACACTTCAAAAATCTTTCAGCGGCAGCAGCAGTGGCGGCGGCGGCGGCACGGTGCGCGCGGGGAGCGGGAGGAGCAGCGGCATCTACTTTTCCACCTTATTGTATTCTAGACCTAAACTGTTTCTTATAATCACATTGGATCCTTGCAATGAATACAGTAGTCAGACTAATGCAAAGAGGAAATCTATCCTTGGAACTTGAAAATGATGAGACATGAACTCTACTTTTGCTACAGATGATTACCGGCCTGACACTGGAGAAATTCTTGGAGTTAACATATTAGGTTTTGCATGCTGCTGACCTCATCCATGAGGCATCAAACGCCATTGCCCTCGAACTCGTGTACAGTAAGTGACGAGCATTTTTATTGTTTATGAATGGATTGCATTTGCTCAACGCTGTTTACATCCTCCAGGACATCAAGTTTGCTGTTCATGCACACCAACTTTGTCTGTGGTTCTGGATGAGCTCTTCAAAGCTGCCAAGGTATATACTACATTATTTGTCATTGTTGTTTTGTAATTATTTGCACCAATAATATAGCCAACTGTACGTGATATGGCTCTTTTCAGGTTAATGCAGGTGTTTCTCATTCCGTAAATGAGCCCGTCGCAGCCTAGAGAGGAACATCATGTGGGATAGCCCCTCTTGGATGTCCTTGATTCTAGTTCTGCAAGTGTAATTCGGTAATTCCTGATGAAATCCACCAGTTAGTGCTGAGATATCTAATTACTGCGGAAAAGAGAGGAACTACTGATGAAATCCACCAGTTAGTGCTAAGATATCTAGTTACTACGGAAAAGAGAGGAACTACTCGTCGTCTTTGTATGATGTATCACATATACACAAACAGTTTTGCAGCTTATATAGAGTTCATCCGTACAGTGCTTTCACATGTCGTCGTCTTTTCCCCTGTCTAATAGTAGCTTGATTAGCTTGCTCAGTTTTCTATCCGCAAAGCACCTACTCTTGCTTGCTTCGGAGCAGCATCAACAGGCCAAGGCATGATGGAAATGCTTCTGTAGTGTTGTAGTTGAACAGGTAAGTTCAATAAATAGTGCAATAAAGGCCCTGTTTAGTTGGGCGAAAAGTTTTAGCGTGTCACATCGGATATACGTATACACATTTGAAGTATAAACATAGTCTAATAACAAAACAAATTATAGATTCCGCCTGTAAACTGCGAGACGAATTTATTAAGCCTAACTAACCTGTCATTAGCAAATGTTTACTGAAGCACCACATTGTTAAATCATAGCGCAATTAGTCTTAAAAGATTCGTCTTACAATTTACACGCAATCTGTGTAATTAGTTTTTTTTTCTATATTTAATACTCTATATTATATGTCAAACATTTGATGTGCAAGGTGAAAAGTTTTGCGTAGGAACTAACAGGGCCGAAGTCTTAAATGGCATTCCTAGAGCCAGGGTGGGCAACAAAAACCGGAACCGAGACCAAGATATTATGTTATCAATTTGGTCCTAGGCAGTGAAAGACCGAATTTGTTCGGTCAATTTGGTTGGTCTCCTGGTTAGCCGAAAAGACGAATTAACAAAAAAAAAAGTCCAATTGCATATACAATTCACTAAATTCAATAGAATTAAATTCTAATTTTCACATCCTATTCTTTCTAGGCATGCACCCCAGTAAAAGTCTTTACACGGACGTGCTTCGAACTTCTTTTTTGATTTTTATGTTGAAAATTTCTATGATTTCTTTTGCATATATGAAACTGTCGGAGGATGAACTCCTCCACTAGGGAACCGTGAAGGGCCCCTTTTTTTTGTTCGGCCGGGGACAGCGGGTGAGATTCGAGGGCTTGGAGAGCGATATTGTGTGATCTTGAGGAGGTTAGGCCCTCCAAGACGATGAGAGAACAGGGGGTTTATACAGGTTAGGGCCGCTGAGAAGCGTAATATCCTACTCCTGTGCTATGCTGATTTTGGGAAAAATTACATGATCTCCTTGTTGGAGTAGAAGGTATTGATCATGAGGGGGCAGAAGCTGCCCTAGATCTAAAATGGCTCCTCATCCCCTCAATTCGTCCATCCATCGATCTCTCTTGATCGATCCCCCCCCCTAAGTAGGCTTGGACCTCCTTTTATAACTTAAGGGATTACCACATGGGCCCAACAACCTAACTTAGTGGAGAAGTATTACAATATTTGCATTAAATGCACATCTTGTCTCTTGACTTGGGAAGCCAGGCGCACGTCGTCTTGATGATTGGCCCATCAAATCTTGCGCCTGACACGGGGGGTGTCCCTGTCAGTCACCATTTAAGGATGAAGACTTCTGGGCTCCTGTTGACCGAGTGGATAAACCGACTCCGGCTATGATGAGAGACTAAAAAACCTCTCATTATGATGTGACGGGCAGAGCACCGCGCACGCCGCCTTAGTAACTGACAGGGTGGGGGTACACAGCCGCCGTCCCATCGGTCATTCGACCAGTCACGGACGCCACCCCCTCGGGAAAGCCACGTGGTCTGGGGGCAGCCTCCTCCCTCCAAACTCGGTACCCTAAGCTGGGAGGGGCGGCCGCCGCTCCAGCCGGGCGCCACCCTCCTCGGGACACCACGTGGGTTTGGGGGCGGCCTCCTCCCTCTAAACATGATACCCCCGGGCCCATATCACAGACAGAAACTATTACTGAATTTCGGTCAAGGAT
>CM020178.1:16528341-16576473 GCA_009805545.1 Oryza longistaminata
GACCGAGACCGAATTTGCCGTTCCTGACTTTTTTGCGTTAAAATTCAGTCTTCACTTTGCAATGACCGAACTGACAAAAAAAAAGCATGCAAGGTGATGGTGGGACTTCATGTAAGTTAGAAGATCTTATTAAAATTTAGACCTCAAAATAAATTATACATCCTCAAATCACCCCTTCCACTATTTGATATGGGTATCGCACTAAATTTCCCATTTGCCATCATCAGATTTGATATGAGTATTGAGTATCAACTCTTCCATTTTCCATTTAACAATCGGATGGAAATCCACATCGCCATTCTACCCTCAAAAGATAACACACGATATGATATAGGTGGCTATGAAAGGATTTTGAATGACTCTGGTTGAGGTGAGTGGGGTGTTTTGAGCTATGTCAAAATTGGAATAATTTATAGCCATAAACACCTTTTTTCGAAAACCAATTGAGATCTATAAAATAAATGTTAAGGTGCCTTTTTTCCCCATAGAACAAATACTAAAAACAAACTTTTTTTTAACTCTTTGTAGTTAGTAACTAAAAAAACAAAGTAATTGTTTCTTATTTGAATATAAGCTAACTTTGTTTTATGCAAAACAAAATTATCCATATCCAATATATTTTTAAATTCACTTCTTAAAATTGTGCAATTAACTATTCAAACATCCAATCTAGCAAAAAAAAACACTAGAAGAATTACTATCTCCATTCTAAAATATAAGCATCTCTAGAAAAGACTACGATATCCCCTTATTTGATGAGGTAAGGTTGGGACAATTAGTTATATAGAAGTTATTATATTTTTTATATAAATTTTAAATGCTAACTGAACTTATATTTTATAACGGGGGATGATTTTACATTAGCACAACTTGAGAATCCCTAACTCATTCCCTTCTAAGTACTAATCATATACTTCTTCCGTTTCACAATGTAAGTCATTCTAGTATTTTCCACATTCATATTGATGTTAATGAATCTAGATAGATATATATGTCTAGATTCATTAACATCAATATAAATGTGAGAAATGTTAGAATGACCTATATTGTGAAACAGAGGGAGTATATCTGATCGGTCATATGAGAGTTTACAATAATAATATATATATTTTGGCGGTGACAACTTTATATGTATAAGTAGTTGCATTACCCTTTTCAATAGTGATGATATTTTCCTCCAAAGTCCAAACTAGCTAGGGAGTGACAGTGCGATTTGCGATGGCATGAACACAACATTGTAACACCAATGCTACTTGTGCTATTGTGCCGTAATGTAGGAACACCGGTGCTTGCATGGAAGAGCTTGGCTAGGAGTACAAAATGCACCATGGTGGGTGGTCTACGTCAACATACATTGATAGACAATCTCATTTTTGTTGTTTGTTCGAAGTACCGAGATAGTATATGGTCAAATGTGGTAATAGTATGATGCACATAACAAGTCTTTTGGTTTTTATCGCAAGGCCACACTCTTTTTTTTTTACATAATCCCTTAAACACTTAATATACAACAATGTTGAATCTATAAACATAGGAATTATTGACATAATTAGATTTCCACCTAAGAATAAAACAAACACTCAAATGTGCATAACCATGGTAGATTGGCTTGTCTTTCAATTTTTTTTATTATGGCACATAAAATGTAGGTTATTTTGTACCAACCTAACTCAATAATCTATTATCTGTGATAATTCATAGAGATGTGAAAATCAACTTTCATATATTTTCATTGAATGTTTTCAAATTTTTGGTCATGAGTAGCATGTCAAACACCTATCTACTCCCTCCGTCCCATAAAAAACCAACCTAGCACTGGATGTGACAAATCCTAGTACAACGAATCTGGATACTAGGATTTGTCACATTACCTCTGTCCATATTCGTTGTACTAGGATTTGTCACATCCAGTATTAGGTTCGTTTTTTTCGGGACGAAGGGAGTATGTGTTTGTTGGCGTTCAATAGCTATGATCATATCATAATCCAATTTGCATATGCAATCAAAGATGGAGCAAAATGCAACCATTAAGTTGTCGTCTAGTTGACTTCGTCTGCCTAGTGGTAAATCAAATACTCAAGTACTATCCACTAGATCCCGACAAATCCAAATTTTCTTATCCATTTCTCCTTCTTACCATCCAATACGATTTCAGGTTCTTAGATACCGTATTTGTCCGTCAGTTACGTCTTTTGCTATCGATTTCGAATGCGACAAATATGAAGGGCAAAAGGAAGTCAACTCTTGCACCGCGATACGAATTATGCTGCCTCTTCCACTTTTGCTTGATCTCATATTCTTACAAACTTTACTTGTCATCTTTCACCATACTTCTAAATACCCAAAATTTTCAGGTGACATCTGCAAACTTTCTCATAATGTAATACCTTCCTTCCATATGCTCTCTCCATTTTCCTGTTTCTAGTTGAGGAAGCCGGGCCCACATGCAGGCGCCCACACCCACACTTCAATCCTCACGCCCCAGCAGTTAATGCCTTGACGACCCTCCTCCCCTCTCCCCAACCAAGCATAGAATAGGCGGACACACAGGGTGATAGAGAGAGAGATTCAGATCCACCCGCGTCTTCTCTTCTCTTCTCCCCTCTCCTCCACCCATCCCTCGATCGATCCGGCGATCTCCGCCGCCGCCGCCGCCGCCAGCAGCAGCAACTGCACTAGGTAAAGAGGAGGAGAGGAGAGGAGAGGGCGCGCGGTACAGAGGAGGAAGAGGCGGGGGGAGAGAAGATGTTCCTGTGGGACTGGTTCTACGGCGTGCTCGCGTCGCTGGGGCTGTGGCAGAAGGAGGCCAAGATCCTCTTCCTCGGCCTCGACAACGCCGGCAAGACCACGCTCCTCCACATGCTCAAGGACGAGGTACCATCCTACCATTCGCCCGGATCTCTCTCCCCTCCCCCACAACCCCAGATCTGACCCGATCCATTTCCCTTTCGTTGGATCTGATCCGTCTGTGTTTGTGCGTGCGTGGGCGGATGGTGCAGAGGTTGGTGCAGCACCAGCCGACGCAGCACCCGACGTCGGAGGAGCTCAGCATCGGGAAGATCAAGTTCAAGGCCTTCGATCTCGGCGGCCACCAGATCGCCCGCCGCGTCTGGAAGGACTACTACGCCAAGGTCTCGCGCCAATCTCTTCCAACTATTCCATTCCATTGCATGTTTATGTTTGCACTCGGTCTCTCAGATCTAGCTGTTGACGGTGATAACTTTCTGGCGTCCGTCTAATTAGGAAACGAAATGATTTTGCCATCCGTAGGCTATAAGGGGATATGCGAATAATTGAATTGTGGCCGGCAATGGAATTCTTCAGGAGCCCTGCATACGTTAGATTGAATAGTTTTGTGGGTATGGTGGTAGCACAATTATGGAGTTGTTAAAATCATGCCAGTATTTTTGCTATAATCGACAAAAGGTTTAATTGTCTGTTTTCTACACTAAAACTTCAAAGTGCCTTTGTGTTAGTGTAACGATGAAGGATTAAAGCATAAAGGTTTAGTTTAAATACCATATCTTCATTCCACGGTATTCTTTTCTTCATGGGTGGTATCTGAATTGATTCATTCCTCATTGTTCTTTTCTTCACCTGTAGCTTAAAGCTAATGTTACGTAAAGCTGTAAATTTCCTTTTATCTCGTGCCACTTGTTAGTTCTGTATCTGGTTAACATTGTTTGTTCATATAGTTCTCCGCTGAAATTATTCTCTCTCTGTATTATGTGATTTAATGCACACATTAGATTTTGTGTGATGCATTAGCAACTCTTTGCCCTTGCATGGAACTGGCAACTTTTGTGTTACGTTGTCTATTCTATGATTAATATACTAGCTGTTCTTATAATATGATTACCTGACCAATGACTATGCATGATATATCTATCTATGTTTAGTGCGTGGCTGTTTTCTCATTATTTGCACCAGATGTAGGAATGCATGTTTTGTTGAGGATGCCCTGTGTTCTGTTTTGGTGTTTCCTATGTTTCATTTGCTTTGACACTGTCCTTATTCTGCAGATATTATTAAGCTTTTTTTTCCCATCTGCTACCACCTTGTATTCTTGTTTGACTTTTCCCTGCTGTCTCAAACAGGTTGATGCTGTGGTATATTTGGTAGATGCTTATGATAAGGAACGTTTTGCTGAGTCAAAAAAGGAGCTTGATGCACTCTTATCTGATGATTCATTGGCAACTGTCCCGTTTCTTATCCTTGGCAACAAGATTGACATTCCATATGCTGCTTCTGAAGAGGAGCTGCGGTATCATCTAGGCCTTAGCAACTTCACAACTGGGAAGGGCAAGGTCAGCCTAGGGGAATCCAATGTCCGGCCCCTCGAAGTGTTCATGTGCAGTGTTGTCCGCAAGATGGGCTATGGCGACGGGTTCAAGTGGGTCTCCCAGTACATCAAGTAGATCCCTTGTCAAGACATACTTGCATACTCTGCCCAGCGATTTTTTTTTCCTTCTCGTTTGTTTCAGTTGGTTGTTCTTCACGACAACAATCATCATGACGGTATGGAGGGTATGAAGAGAAAACAGTGCTTTAACAATTGGGGACGATGTTCCATGTTGGATCTTTAGCCTCAAACCATTTGTTATGTCGAGCTTCTAAAATTCTTTTGCTTTTCCATAGGGCGTTTACTAAGGACTTGGAAGATGATGAATTATAAGATTATTGGTTTCTTAAATGTTGCTTTGCTTATGGATTGCTGCATGATTTGTTCCCATTGCGATGCATTTCAGCATTTGTATCATCTATCACAACATCTGCAGCTTTTCTGTTTTGAACACCCCTTATGGTTTGCTGGGGACTTCTATTCTGTCAATGCACCTGGCGTTGGTGAGTTCCCGATTTTTCTTACCAGTCGGAATGATCTACCGAGTTTAAGCAAGAGTGAATGCCTATATTGGCCCAAATTGGTTGTACATGATTACCGTAGAAAACATCTATATGCTTTTCACTTAAAACTTAAAAGAAATTTAAAATGATTTTTAATGTAACACTTTTGCTAAAAGAAATTGCACAAATCAATGGAGCAAAAGAATGCCTTGATGCATCGAAATTCGAACCATGAATAATAAATCCAATGCTCAATCTGGAAAATATGCAACTCCCTGCACGCGGAAATAAAGCAAATGAAGAAAATAACATCCTAACAAGCAAAAAAATATTGCAACCGATTCTCCACACGAAAATGTAAAGACAAAATAATTAACAAAAACTACTTTCATCGATGGACCATTGTTTGACCCCTGCCTTGACTAACTAAGGTTACCTTTGTAATATAGCAACCTATAATCGGATATAGCAACCTATAATCGGATAAGATCTATCCTAGTTAACCTGTATATTCTCTCCATTCTGTAATATAAACAACCTAAGATCCTGTATATTCTATCCATTCTGTAATATATTCTCTCCATTCTGTAATATAAACAACCTAGGATCAGATGAGGTAGGAACCTGGAATCGGATGAGATATATCCTAGTTAACTGGTATATTATCTCCATTCTAACAATTTAGAATCAGATGAGATCTATTCTAGTACTACGAATCTAGACTGTATAGATTCGTAGTAACATGATACGTCCTTTCTAATCCTTGGATACTATATTGTGGGACAGAGAGATTACATATGAATTTAAACCATGTAATTTAAACAATGGTTACTCGTGCTACTCGTGGTAATAACTTACTCCTCCTGTCCTAAAATATAAGGGATTTTGGGTAGATGTGACACACTCTTGTCCAGATTCATTGTACTAGAATTTATCACATCCAACCAAAATCCCTTATATTTTGAGACGGAGGGAATACTTAAGTAAAATATATTACTCCTAACGCTAAATAAATTTGACCATGAAAAGTTGTCCACAATAGCATAATATCATTTAACTATAAATTTAGTGGTATATTTTCATTGTGAATATACTCAATAATAATTGAACAAAAGCTACTAAGCTTGGTGGCATAGAGTCAATTCCTTAGTACCAAATGATAACAAAAAAAGCTAGGAGGTACACAACAAGTTTTAGGAATAATAAAAGGTCATTGAGGAACATTCCAAAGATGAACTTAAAAAATAGGTTGCCATTGGAAGAAGATGAACTCATATCTCCACCCGTTTCTCGTTAGATGCAAATGTTCCAAAATATGTTGCTTTGTAATATTGAAAGAGTTAAGGCATAAATGGCAAGTTGTCATGTCATTCAAGACCAGAGGTTGCCACTCTTGGTCCTTGTGCACATTACCACCACCACTAATCTAGTTGCAGGTTGAATTGCATATCCTTATTCATTTATCGGTCCTTAAGCACATCGACGTGATCTAATTTTAATGGCACTCAAATTTAGCCATCTCTTAGCGGCAGTGGAAGTGCTTTAATGTTGACTTCCTACTCTCCATTGGCGACGTTTAGCGATTTAGTAATCACTATTGTCGAGCTATCGACGCTCTACTCTCCATCATCAGATCTAGCCACATGTTCAATAATTTGCCTTTCGCCCGTCCGTTCCCTATAGGCCATCTTCTTTGCCTTTCTAAGAACTAACTATCATTTATCATTTTTCATTTTTCATTTTTGAAGTGCTCTAATATTTTTGAAACTATTATTTCTCCTTTATCTTTATGTGGCTTAGGCGTTTTTAACCTATTCTATCTGGCTTAAATCTAATGTTGCAATATTAACTGAAAATCACTCAGTTCTCATAAAAATATTGCAGGGACCTGTTTATAGAAACTAAGTGGTTTTAGCTATTTTCGTGTGAAGTTGATTGAAAGTTGCCAATTTTTATTGGTTTTTACCAAACCGATACAAACCGGTCTTCACTCGAAAACGGTAAATGTAAAACTGGTCAATACGGTGTGCTGCAAAATTTCCCCAAAGGTGGGCCAAAGGGCTGGCAAAATCCCCGAATCGCGGGCCGTTCACCAAGCTGCTTCCTTCCCTCGCCGCCGGGACGCTCCCCGCCGCCGCCGCGGCTGCCTGGCCGGCCTTACGCTCCGCCGCTCACCTGAGAGTTCAGTAGCGCGAGGCTGACTCCACTCGTTTCCTTCCAGTTCGCCCCCCAGAAATCCATCCATCGCGGCTGTGCGTAGCGCACGCGAAAGCCCTAAAATCCAAGCGGCGGCGAGGAGCGAAGGGAAGGGGAGCGCCGCCGGCCGTCGGGAAGAGGGGGCGGGCGGCGTCCGTCTCCCTCCCTCACCCCTCGCGTCCTTCGCTCTTCCGCCGGGATGCAGAACCCTGGCGGCCACCATGCTAGCCCGGCCTCGGCGGCCAAGTCCAAGTCCTCGACCGCTGCCGCTGCGTCGGCGTCGGGCCAGGGGAGCTCCCACCACCACCACCACCACCACTCCGGCGGCGGCGGCGGCGGCGGCGCCGACGCGTCCGCCACCACCCTCAAGCGCAAGCGCGGCGTCTTCCAGAAAGACCGTACGGCCCTGTTTTTCTAAACTTTAGTACTGCTGCTGTTCTTCGAATTCGTTGTTTATGCTGCATTTTTTCCCCGTTCTTGCAGTGCAGCACATGATGTACGGATTTGGGGATGATCCAAATGTAAGCCCGACCTCGATCTATGCCTTTCATCTCTTAATTTTCAGGCTAGGAATTGTTTGGGGATAGGATGCAATTTGTGTACTTTGTGTTGTGGAACATTGGAGGTAATTAACACCGACAACGACAATAATTTGCAAGTAGGCCATGGATTTACAACACAACTACATGATTGCCTAAGAAAGAATGGACATGCTGTTCTACCTTTTAAGTTAAAATCTTGTATGTAAATGACATCTTTCTGTTGGTTTTGCAGCCGCTTCCAGAAACTGTTGCACTTGTGGAGGACATTGTTGTAGAATATGTCACTGACCTGGTAAGCTTTCATTGTATTTGACTTTCTTGTTTTCTACTGAAATTACATTTATGAAGGTTGTATGGATAAAAGGAGTTTATTAGGACTTCGACATCCTTATTTGTTGCCTTATTTAATTCAATTCTAGTGTTCTGGAAAGAGTGATTAGGTAGTGTTCTGGAAAGAGTGATTAGGTTCAGTGCTTCTGTTTGTCAGGAAACATGAAGCCTTTTATGTTTTGAGAATTAATAGGGGCTTCACTTTAACCTATAGTCCATATTTGTGTAGAGCCCAAGGGTTTGAACACTGGTTTCGGGAAAAAAAGAACTACTCCCTCTGGAAAATAAGTTGCCAGGTCTCTACTGGACAAAAGTTCGATTCCAAAATTTTGAATCAAAAAACCAGTTACCAGCTAGTTACCGGCAGTAAACCAGTTTTGTGATAAAAATATTGGATTCGAACTTTTGGCATGCTAATATGTAATAATTCAGATCCGGCATATGAAAGTAAACTAGTGTACCTGTACATGAAATTTCAAGAAAATATAAAGTTATACTTTATTCTTATGGTTTCAAATCTGAACTTTAATTTAAGTGTGAACTGTACTTTGGACTAGATTTTATTTCCTAAGTTGCACATTGGATTAGGTATTATCAAAGGTTTTCACTTTGAACCAGCTTATGGTATCAAATTTTGCACTCTGGACCATTGGTCCCACATGTCAGCCTCCATATAGTCATCTTCCTTGTCAGTCCTCTCGTCTCCTCTCCTTGTGCGCCATCATGTGCTCTCATTGCGGCAGCTCATTTGTGCAGGCCGCTATGGTGGAGCATCTTGCCAAGCCTTTCTCAGCTAGTCCACCACAAATAAAAGCCTTAATTAACTTTTTCCATCCTCAGTTCCCTTCTCAATCATAAACCACCAGATGAGTTGAAGAGCTTCATACAGTGACAAACCTTCCAGACCTCTCCATGCTCATCACCTGACCATCTCCTGCTCTTGCACCCACTGGCCGGAACACCGTCTCAGCGCTATGGTGGAGCATCTTGAGCTCAAATCAGGGGCTAACACTAGTGGAGCTCGAGGCTGAGCAAAAGCTGGAGCTGGTGGATTACTGTGCATAGGCAGAGTGTAGCGATTGTGATGGCATTGGTAGAACTGCGGGTGGAGAAAGAGTTCTAGAGACAGTTATATAGGCCCAAATTGCAACATAGAGGCAAACATACATAATCCAAAGTAAAAACATTGGCTAGAGCATATGGTTCAAATAGAAAGTTGGGTAAATATTCCTAGCCCAAGGTGCAATACACTCCAATTTAAATTGTTCTGGCTGGTACACTCCATACCTGTTCAGCAACGGTTATAGTTATCACCAGGATTTGCATCTCTTGTGGAGCCCTTTTTGTTAATGATTCATAGAGCTTTGCCATCTTTTGGCAGTTCTTCCCTGCTTAAAATATCTGTAAACTATATTAAGAAAGGCATTTTCTTTAAAGTCTCTATATAGTCTACTTTCCTGCATGATATGGAACCTTGAGTTTGTAATCGTGCATAGTGTAAACGAAATGTACCTGTGACATGGGGTGAAGATATCTAAAAATGCCCCACTTGTCTGAATATATTTTTGTAGATAATTTGTCCATGCGTGATCTGAATACGCGACGATGTGAATTTATTAGGTATGTTTACCCTGCAGACTTACTTTGCCCCAGGTTGTTGGACAAAGTTTTTACATGACTACAATCTAGTATGCACTCTGTAACAGCGGAAATACACACCAAACTGCTCTCAAAAAAAAAAAAAACACACCAAACACAAGAATTTAGTTAACTGTAATTTTTTATTTGATTTTAAATACCTGCATGTGGATAAAACCATATGTGTATGTAATGTTTATTTATGATTCCGTAACTGTTGACTGTATAATGTGCACTTTCTTAGGTCCACAAGGCCCAGAACGTTGCATCAAAGAGGGGCAAGCTCTTGACAGAAGATTTTCTATACCTCATTCGCAAGGTACATTTCTGAACTCCACATGTGAAGTTGCTTGCAATACAGTTGATTAGGTCATGTTAAAATTTATCTCTGTACTTTCTTTCTAGGATGTGCGGAAACTGCACCGTGCCACTGAGCTACTCTCCATGAATGAAGAGCTCAAGCAGGCAAGAAAAGCTTTTGATGTGAATGAAGAGACATTGGCAACAAATAACGAGTGATTTCTCTTGTAGAAACCCCGGCAAAAACTATGTGTAGTACGGAAACTAGTCGTACAATGATCATTTCTCCTGCAGAAGATGTGCATCCGTTACATTATGTAATACTACATTTTTAGGAGAGTAACGAAACATTGTGCAAACTGTCATCCTATTTAGGAGTATTAAACCTAGGTTACTGATAAAATCCATTCCATAACTCCTGGGCTAATTTGCAAGACGAATCTAACGAGATATATTAATCCATGCTTAGCGGATGAATACTGTAGCATCACTGTAGCAAAACATGGATTAATTAGGCTTACGATTTGTCTCGCAAATTAGCCCAGGAGTTATGGAATGGATTTTATCAGTAACATATGTTTAATACTCCTAAATAACAAGTTTTCAGAGGGCTATTTAATAGTCCGGAGGATCCAAACTGAGCCCGTATATAGAGGGAGGAGACGCCATTGGTCCACCAATGCCTTCCATGTCCTCTTGCCTCGCATGCTCGAAGTTGTTCTCCTGCCTCATGGTGCCACCCACACCACTTCCTGCCATGCTATGGGAGTGAGATTTTGGTGATAGTCAACCCCAAGATTGTCGCCAAACACCGACTAGAAACTGGATCCCCGTCACCGTCTTCCTCAATAACCACCGGATACCTAGTTTGGTGAACCATCTTAGTATATAGCAGTATGCTTAAGTCACATAAAATAAATAGATTTCAAAAACTCATAAAGGATTTTTTAAGTAATCAACCTGAATTCTGTACAAACAAATTATGCATTTTACATTAGAAGCTCTAATCGATGTGGGTTTATATGACAGATACAGACGATAAGCCATGACAGTTTTCAGCTGAAGTTACGAACGGACCATTTATAAAACATTCTCAGCGCAAACTAACAAGATATTTCCTCTGTCCCAAACTATAAGAGCATCCCCAGCAGCTTATCTAAATTTCATCCTCCATATACCCATATGGATGGCCATAAAAAAATATTCATCATTCATATCCCTTCGTACTCCAACAGATCATCCAGAGTAATGGTTTGCGTGGTTGCGCAGACGATAAGCTTATTCATTGGCGCATAACACAAAATATTTCCTTTTCACCTTGGGACAAAAAAAAAAATGTGCACGTTTTGCATGGATGTGTTTGGCTGCAAGGGCTGCAGCAGCGCTGCAGCTATATGAACAGTGAAGCAAGCTTTCACAAGCAAAAAAGGGACAGCGGCTGCACCTGCATGTCGAACAGACCCCATGTCCACAAGCTATTCTATTTGTTTTAATAGATACTCTCTATGTTACAAGTTACTTTGATTTTTTTTCAAATTTTTTAAAGTTGATCAAATTTATAGAAAAATGTAGCAATATTTCTAACGCAAAATTAACATATTATTAGAATATATTAAAACTTAGTTTTAGTGAAACTAATTTTATATTATAAATATTGCTAAATTTATCTATAAGTTTGATTGAAATTTGAGTAAGAAAAAAATTGGAGTATAGGCACTAGCTTGTTATATTTACGTGGCACACTTTGATGAGTAGTTAGTGTTGACAAAAGGATGGTTCACACCTGCATTATGTGCGTAGAGTGTCCACATATCAAGGACTTCTAGTTTTACTTGCTCTCTTCCTCACTGTTGAGAGACTATTGTAGCATTTAATAAACATTGGACATATTAGCATATTTATGATTATTCAATTTTTAAAACAGTAGATAAAAATTCTTTTGAGGGGATAAACACTACATAATATTGTAGCATATATACTGCGTATTATTATATCCTATCTAAGTTATCGTAGATTCAGGATAAACAGAGCAAGAAATAAGAAAATAAATGAAAAAAAAGAAGAGGATCACCTAACTATGTTGACATGTTGACGATATGTGGCCAGATCGTCTTGACAAATGACAACTCCGCGAGGGGCTAAACTGCAAAGAGCCAAAGAGGAGATAACAAAGAGGAGACAAGTTTCAAAACCCAACTCGTACTAATTCCAGATTTTCCAAGGGTGCAAAACGCAAAACAAGCCGAATCGCAGTATCGTATCGTATTCGTACCCAAAGTCCAGCAACGTGATCGAATTCCTTCACCGCCACACCCCACCAAGAAAAGTCCACTTTACCTCATTCCTAACCCCAACCCCCGCCGCGGAGCTCGCCGGAGAAGCGGCACTCGCGGAGGAGTGGCCCAGCCATGGGGCCGCCGCAGCAGGCCAGGGGCGGCGGCATCGACATCGAGGCGTGCGCGCGCCCGATCGCCGTCGACCACCGCATCAAGCTCCCCTACTACTTCCGCATCGCCGGGAACCTCCTCCGCCAGGTCAGGCCCGCCCCCGTGGTGAATCCCTCCCGGGACGCCAGATCCCCCCTCCTCCTGGTCGATGAGAGCGCCTGCCGACTTTGGTAGTTCAATTGCGCCATTTCGCTGTAGCACGCTGATTGTGGTTGGGGGCTGTCGGGATTCGATGAATTGGGGATTGTTTCGTTACGCGATTAGCGTCGATTCTTTTGGTTCCGGTACCGAATTGTGTTAATGCTGGGTGCTTCGATGTGGTTTTGCGCAGGCTAAGATATATCGAGACGAGAATAATCTCGTCGACCTGTATGTCATCCTCCTGCGTTACTCGAGGTGGGTTGGTTGCTGAATTATCTTGATATTTTTTTTTTGTTCTAGTGTTGAGTTCCGGTGTCACACCAAACGTATGTATTGTTGCAGCTTGGTTTGCGAGACAATTCCGAAGCACCGTGACTACCATACATTCAAGTTGAGAGAAGTGGATTTCTTCAGGCTTGCTCCACATAATCAATCTGTAATTCCTCTCGCTTTACTACTGTGTATATATATGGTTTTAAGTTGTCTATTGGATCCCAGTTGATTGTTTTTAATTATGGATAACAATGTTCTTTGCGCTATCAGCTATCTCTAAGTAACTGTCATTTTGTCATAGAAACTCATTGAAGTGCTCAGTGAGCTTGAGTCACTGAAGCCAGTTGTGCAGCAGCAAATCACTGAGCATAACAGAGCAAGAGGAGGTGCCATCGAATCCAATAGTATAAATGGAACCATTGCTGTAAATAATATAACAAAACAGCATATGGCAAATCCATATACATATCAGGTATATATATATAAGCCTGTTATGGTTATTCTCTCTCATTATGGTCAGTCTGTCAGCTTCTAAGTGCTTGTTCTGGTTTACTTTCTTGTTCAGCCATTTGTAGGAAGCAACAATGGATCATTTCAAAGACCTGTCCCTGGTGGGAATCATCAAATGGCACCATTAATGAGTGCTCAACCTGATAGACCGACCCGCAAACAGTATGTGTATATATCAGTCATATTTATATGTATGTTTTGGGTGTTTCATCTGTCTTAAATAAAAAGTAGACATTTATTACTTTTCATATTGATACTGTGGGCTATTAATTAAGGAAAGGAAACTCAATAGACATGTTTATTAGCTTACCTAAAACATCATAGAACTTGATTGACTCAATTAGGTAAGATTTAAGACCAAAATTTTGCTTGTAGGTAAAAGACCATTCATGTGCCCTAAATTAAATTGGGTGTTCAAGAATTTCACTATTTTTTTTTAACAAAAATAGCAGATTCCTTAGGAATATGTTGGTTCTCCTCCACACCAAACATGCTCATAGTTCATAATGTGCAACAGGTCACAGATCTAAGTCTTCAGTTAGGAGATATTTAGAAATCAAGCACTAGTTGTACAGTACAGTCTTTTTTTAATATAAAAAATAACATTTTTCTTGCATGAACCAGCTGTATTTATCACTTGATTTTTTCGATGAGCTACAATTGTATAACAGTATAAATCGATGAACATATATTCTATACTGCATCCAGGGTATTTGGTAATCGTTGATTCTGCGCATGCCATAGTTGTAAAATGTAAAGCTGTGAAACATCATTACATGGCAATAGGAAATATTAAAGAAGGCCAGTTGGTTCGCAGGCTCGCAGCATCAGTTAAAGTTAGTCAACTTATAGATGAGTTATAGCGAGAATGTTACTTTTATTTGCATGCTTTTGATTAAATGTTTTCTTTATTCCTATTTGACTCTCTTGTCAATATATTTCCTGGAAAAATAGACGAATTCATTATTTATCCCTGACATATTTGTAGCCATTTGTGTTAGTAGACTAAAAATTTATCATTTGCTGGCTATTTTAAACAGACTTGCAAATCTCCCTTTCCCTAAAGAAGAAACATTAGCTAGACACTCTATATTGGGACCCAATGGGCTTCATGGGCAATGGACTGGGCCTGTTACTGCAATCAAGGTACGGTTATTTTCCTCATTCTCTGAATGCGTTTGCTTGAAAAAAAATTAACCATAGAGAAGACATCCATAGTCTTATTGATTTCCTTATTGCTTGTTGCAGGTTCAGTATCCAAGCAATCTTGATCTAATAAAAAGCGATGTGTCTAGGTGAGAATTTAGATGCTTACAGCTTAATATCTCTAAAGTGATTATATTTTCTACTTGTCTCTTTCTTCTTCCAAACCCTGTGTTGAACTTCTTTCAAATCGGAAAAGTTTATCTTACTAATTATCTTCATCGCTTACCAGCTCCATAAACTTCATTTGAACTTCAGTGTTTCTTGGAACTTCTGTAAGAATTAAATTGCTTCTAAAAAAATAGTACACAACTACAAAGATCCATTAAAACAGAAGTTACAAAAAACTGTAAAAAACAACCATACAAAAAAAAAGTAAAACAGATTGAATATTCAGTAATGTCTTTTCGTGGAGTTTTACTATCTTATATTTTTTTTGTTTTTATTGGTGGAATTCATCTATATTTTTTTTATTGTATGATATTTATATTTTTTACTGCCTTCTGTGTACTAATATTTTAATTCTAAAAAAATTACGTTGTCTCTTTGACAGAACTTTTGTTGATCACATAGGTATCCCAGAACATTTATCTCAGTTATTTTCTAATAGCCCTACAGTTTTTTTTTGAGTGAGTTGCACTTTGGGCCACCTTTTATTACCGAAGTTTCACTTCAGACCACCCTTTAACCAATCTTTTCACTTTGGACTAGGTATTTTTGCCTTCTTCAGAAGATGTGACCTACACCTAAACAGGGGAGATCATCGGCATGAAGGTGCCGATGAGCTTGAGGCTGTTAATATGCTCGCGAAGAAAGTTTGGGTGGTCCAAAATGCAAAGAAGGCAAAAATACCTAGTCCAAAGTGAAAATATTAGGTAAAGGGTGGGCCAAAGTGAAACTTTGGTAATGAAAGGTGGAGTGAATTGCAATCTGGGCCATATATTTTATTACCCAAGTTTCGCTCTGGACCACCCTTAAACCAATCTTTTCACTTTGGACCGGGTAATTTCACCATTTTTTTGGTTTAGACCACCCTAAACAATTTCTTCAGCGCCCATCAACAATCTCAATCAAATCGGTTTCGATACATCGGTGAACTTCACCGTCTATATGCAGGCCATATCTTCACCAGAATGGAGGGTAAACATGAATAATAAAGAGAGTTGGGTGGTTCAAACTGGAAATATGGCAAAGTTACCCGGTCCAAAGTGAAAATATTAGTTTAGGGGTGGTCCAAAGTGAAACTTTGGCAATAAAAGGTGGCCCAAACTGTAATTTACTAAAAGGTTGTCTAAAGTACAGTTCGCTCTTTTTCTTTTGTGGGTAGGAACCCGGTTATTTTATAATCCATTTTTTAAAGTTTGTCAATAATTAATTCAGCGATATATGAGTATATTGGTGCCTGGCAACTGAAGTTCTGCTGATAAATTTAATTCACATATGGAAATAATTCTAGATTAACCTAATTTTGTAGTTACTATTAGTATATTGTAAGAAAAATTAATGGTAATTGTTCAATTCCAGAGGCTTTGCAAGGTGAAAAGATGCCTTGTATTTTATATAGAGCGATGTTTTCTTTCAGGCATTTTGTCAGTTACACAAAAGCTTAAAGCATTTTCTTGAAATAATTTTAGTGATGACGTGCTACATACGTATAGAACCACCTGACAGAAATGTCAAATGGCTCTACTAAATAGATATATTTTGAAAGAAGGAAACATCCAAATTTGAAAGCAGAAGTGCTTATTCACATTGTTGCAATAGTAGGGATTGCAGCTGGACATTAATCATATTTGTATGGAAACTAGTTCATACTCTCAGCTGAAAACTTTATGTTTCTTATCATGTGACATTAGCACTCTCTTGCTTATGCAGTTTATTTCCATCTGTCTTGAACCAAGATGGTCAGAATGGTCCCAGTACAATATCCACAGATAGCACTCAAATTGAGAATGATGATATGAAATCTGTTCTGTCCCTTGATGATGGTCGATGGTCTAAGCCGGCAGAGGAATGCGCCTCTGTACCTTCTGTTAGTCTGGAAGAAGAATTATCCCAATTGAATATCAAACAGCCTTCACCTCCTCCAGTCTTGGCAGAGTTAGAGCGCAGGCCAATTGCTCCATCAGAAGTTGCAGATCCAACACCAGGACTTGCTGTCTCAGAAACCGGGCGTTATCAGAACTTACATGTTGTAAGTTGAGATATGCACTATCCTTTGAAAGTTGAAACTATAATATTGTTCTGGACCTACAGCTTTACACTAAGCACTTGAGTAGTGTTCTTCTATCTGCATTTTATTTGCATGTATTGTTACTATTGACATAATTTCACTGATGATTTCAATGCTACTTTCTTATTAGCCGGTAAAGTTGATGGAATGTTTTCTAAGGGTTGCTGAGGCAAACACTAAGAGAAGTTTAGAAACATGTGGAGTTCTTGCTGGTACCCTGGTATGTACATTCCCCAAAGAAAATAAGAAGAGTGATTTGACTGGACTGCTTAACTGGACTACTTAAATTTTGTTATATTTTCCTGTAGAAAAAGAGAACCTTTTATGTGACTGCCTTGATAATTCCAAAGCAGAAATCTACATCTGATTCAGTAAGTTATAAATATTCTATTACTATCTCGGTCGACATATTTGTTCCATGCTTCATAATTTCAGTTATACATGTTACTGAATGAGTATATAATTATGACACTTCAAGAGATAACCGAGTTACATGGCTTTCTTTATTTTACAGTGTGAAGCGACAAATGAAGATGAATTATTTGATGTTCAGGACAAGGGCTCGCTTTTCACTCTTGGTTGGATTCACGTAAGTCTGGTTCAATGAAACTTTGATACCATTGATACCTTTTGTTGTTTGCTCAACAGCTCAAGTCAATAGGGTACATCTACTGTAATAATACCTTAAATTGGTACCAGCACTTATTTTAGTATATTTGATATAAAGATATCACTTCATCAGTGAAGATGAACATCTTTACATTAGTAATCCAACTTGATAGCTTCTTTAAAAAAATATTGAAGATGAGCTCCTTCTCTGCCATGTAAAAGAGCCTAATCTCTTCTTTAACACTGGGAATGAAAATGTGATATCAAATTCTTCAGCTGGCATGTCAGTGGGTTGTTTTTTGAAACTTGTTGGTAGAATACTCGATTGCCCATATTCAAGAGGGGCATTCTTGGTACATGCTTAAAGTTGTCATTCCTGTAATCAAGCTTGAGTTTTCAGCATCTATTAGCAGTTTAGGATTCAGATTTTGTCTTCTTCAGTTCTTCTTTGAACAAATACAACATTGGAATTCAACTATTGTGCACGGCATTACATAGATGATGCCATTGAATTTTAATAGATGATGCCATTGAATTTTTTACACGCGTTTGACCATTTGTCTTGTTCAAAGAAATTACATAATTATTATTTATTCTGTTGTGACTTGGTTTATCGTTAAAGATACTTTAAGCATGATTTTCATTTTCGCATATTTGCACAATTTTTAAATAAGATGAATGGTCAAATGTGTGACAAAAAGTTAATCGCGTCATCTATTAAAAACCGGAGGGAGTACATTTTTAAGTGTCAGAAAATGCTGCCAAAATATCATTCATTTTTCATGCACAAACAGGGCAGTTCTATGACTCTATCAATATTTATGAGCGGTTTCAGTAGATAACACTGAATTACACATCTCATGCAACGTTTTTTTTTTTTGTTTTCTTTGATTAGAACAACTGTGAGTATAATTTGTTGGGCCTGCTTTCTTGCGTTAAAATATTCTGTTTCTTCTGACATCATTTTTCTGTTCTTTTTTTCCAGACACATCCAACACAGTCCTGCTTCCTGTCTTCCATTGATCTCCATAATCATTATTCTTATCAGGTAATATTTGTCAGATTGGATCTCACATAGCATTACCACTTGGGGCTGCAATTTCTATTGAAGTAATTTATGTGGTCTTGCCTACACTTTATTGTGATATTAATCTTATAACTGTTTTCTCATTGATTTCAATGAGGAAAAAACCAAAGAGTAATTGTCAGGATTTCCCAGTAGTGAAATTATAAATGTCTGCAATGCACTGATCACCCTTAGACCAGTAGCTGAAAAAGAATGTCTATGTTACCCACATATGGGGATACGGATACGCGATATGTAGATACGGAGATACAGCGTTCTCTAAAAAAACATGGATATAGGGATCATCTATACATGTAGAAAATAATATGACTCGTGCAAGGAAATCAGAATATTGTAATACCAGTGACAGCCTTCAAAAAAGTATCAGTAATAAACAGTACATCATGTCTTCCTCTCTAACTTTTCTCTATCTTCTCCAATAACTCAAACTTACCTCCACAATCCACTGAATGGCATGGGTAGCATGTTAGTTTGCCCTTGCTTTGCTGGCCCATTAGTTCCTCTATGAATTTGCAGCTACATATCAACCGCACATTAGCTATTCCAAAATTCATCAGCTCTAAACTACATAGCACTTGTACTAAGAAAATAGAAAAGAGGAACAAGAAAGTTGGAAGGGCCAACAACTCAAAGCCTCACTGGGGATGAATGAAGTTAGTGGCTGGTGACGGTGGCGTTTGTGGTGGCGATGGAGTATGGCAGTGGGGGCAGTGCTACGCTCCGCGGCGGCGGCAGTGCTGCGCCACTGCATATTTGGCATCTGGCGCTACACCTGGCTTCCATCGACGGCGGCGCTGCATTTGGCTTCTGTTGTCAACGACGACACTGTGTTCTGCTTCCATTGACGGCAGTCTTGAACGAGAACAAGGGCCTCACATTGTGGATGATTGCCAGGATGAAGCAATGCATAGTTTTCGTTTCCGGGAGGAATTGGGATATGTATTGGGGAAGTATCCTGATTTGTTTTATTTACATGGAAACAATGAAAATCACTGATACATACGGTATACGTATCATTCGGACCCTATCCAATGCACGCATCCGTATCCTTTCGTGTATCTGATACGAATACGTGGCTTTTTGGCATATCCAGGTAACACAGGAATCTGTTCATGACATGTGCAATTTACCCAGTGCTCATGGAACAGTTTTGTGCTATCTGTGATTTTCTTCAGAATATTATTGCATACCCAGACATGGTTAGATCCAATATGATGTGATGGTTTCATTTCTATATATTCTCGTGTTCAATTAATTACTAGAGTAGCATGCGCCCTGCTAATTTGCTTAGTATGTACTGGCTGGTAAATTGAACGACATTGTTTCTATGTCAGAATTTTCTGCCTGAAATCATTTCATGAAAGAAAAACATTATTTTCTATTTGTTCATGTGTTTGCTAATTGATCTTTTATACCAATAGGTGATGTTACCTGAAGCAATTGCAATTGTTATGGCACCTACTGACACAAGAAGGTATGTGATTTGCTCTGTGACGTTTACTTGTGCATTTGGCAGCCAGTTGAGTCAATTTTTTTATACTCCCTCCGTCCCAAAATATAAGCATTTTTGGATTTCGACAGAGTCTTCGAGATGCTACTTTGACCAACAATATCTATAAAAATAAGATGTTTTAAATAAAAAGATTTACATATTATGATAGTTTGATTAATATTATAAATCTAGTAACATCAGTTTTACATGATTATTCTCTTTTGTTTCTTTTGCTATTAATAGTGAAAGTTAAAAATAGTTGACTTGGCACTATGCTAAAAATGGTTATATTTTGGGACGGAGAGAGTAGTTTGCTTCTTGGGATGCTAATTTTGAAGCATTTGTAGTTTGCATCTTTCAACTTAGGTCAAATGTGCAATCTGTTGCATCTGTGACCGAGTAGTACAATTTCGTGCTTACAATTTCCTCAATAACATCGGAACGTCTTTGTTTTTACGTTCTCTAGCAGTACATATCTCTAGCAGTACATTGTTAAGCCACTCGCTGCAGTTTCTTTTTACCCTATAAGATTGATGAAAATTTTTTGAAGCCGAATTAATAGTCTACATAAAGTTTGCTTGTCTGCTTGTGCTTGCTAGCTTGTGATTGTCTGCTTGTGCTAGCTTGAACCATGTTGAATATGGACTGTGCATTAGATGATCATGTGATCTTGAATGTGTTGTTGAACAGAAAACATGGTATATTTCATCTCTCTGATCCTGGTGGTATGGGTGTGATCCATGATTGCCCGGAGAGAGGATTCCATCCTCATAAGGCCCCTCTAGATGGTTCACCAATTTATGAGCATTGCTCCCATGTGTATATGAACCCCGATGTAAAGTTTGATGTGATTGACCTTCGATAATGGTGAGAACTCCATCCCCGAAAGACTGGCAGCTGAACAAGTTGGCTGCCTTTATTTTTTTAACTGTGCTGAAGAATCTCGAATACCGATGTAAGTGATTGTACATAGCTATTTGCATGTATAGAGTTCCGTTGAAATGAATATCTTCGGTATCTATGGGGAATTTATGAATTTATTGTATTTCATTATACTCACTTAGCTCTCAAGATATACGCTTGTAAGACGAGGTGGAAATGTTCAATCTCATTTTTATGCCAAGTCAATTGTTGTACATTTGAACACTCAGATTATTTTAGCGCTATTTCTATTACTTATATTTGGTTTATTTTGAGATGGTTATTTATTAATAGTCCCATCTTTTCGCTTATGTTTATCGGCTAAAATTTAAATTTTCAACCTTAAATATGGAGTTGATTTTGGGTTTTTTTTATCGAAGTTTATATTTTAGTTTAAGATTGTTAAGAACACGTATGTAATTTTTTTTCACAAATTATTTTTTTACAAATAAATAAGCGAAACAATGGGCCGTAAGGTTTTTGAAGTATATCTACAACATGATCATCTTATAATGATGGTGGCTACGGTCCTAATTTCCTGGTTACCTCACCCGGCCGGTCCAAATCCATTGGTGGCATTGATGCTTGCTTGCTTGTCCTTAGGGTTTATACTTGTTCAAATATGATGTTTCACATTATAAGATGTTTTATGTTTTAAATAGATTCATGTATGTCTATATATGTGCTGATGGAAATATAAGCACATACTGATATAATTTATTTAAATAAATTGTAATATTGAACATGTGAACCAGTTAAACATGTAAACATCATGCGATCTAAATTAGACAGTAAATCATGAATAATGCAAATAGGCGGAATATGATGAACATTTACGGAGGGGTCTGGTTATGGTGTGGATTTAGTCGATGAGGAGCGGCATGCATCGCATGAACAACGTGCGGTGTCAAATGTTGTCATTAGCGCGCAACCCTTGAGCGTAGGGGAAGATGAGCCGTTGTGGAAGACTCCTTGTTATGGTGTGGATTTAGTCGACGAGGAGCGGCATGCACCACAGGAACAACATGCAGTGTCAAAAATGTTGTCGTCAGCGCAACACCCTTGAGCGACGAGCCGTTGTGGAAGACTCGTAGAGGTTACGCAAGCATGAGGCCATATCAGTGGACCATTCACGTGCATCTCGTATACGAGTGCTCCTCTAGTTCTCTCTACCACACATATCTCAATTGGTTAGAAGAGCACTCTCCCTTTTAAGGAGATCCCACTCTCCTAGAATAGGAGAGGTGGTACTAAAGGTTCACATCCACGCCTTCCCACGAGATGAGTTTTTGTGATTCCCTAATAATTAATCTCCATATGTACCTTAGGCATTAGCTCACATATTAATTCCAGCGTGTTCTTTTTAAGGATGTTAGTGAATCTAGATAAAAAAAATGAAGAGCTCGCACAATGTTTTGATCCTTCCTTTGCAACATCAAAGATAACTCATTAGTAATATGAAAGAAAAAAGCATCTTCATGATGAATACAAAATTAAAGCTCTCCATTAGCCTCATCAAACCAATTGCTAGTTTTACCAAACCCATCTTGATTTGGTTTTTGGCTAGATCGAGGTGGTTGGCAACTCCATATTACCGCAAGGCGTTTAGGTGCCGGGTCCTGATTGTCTTCTTGCAAAAAAAAAAAAAAAAGTTCCCAACAACTTGGAATCGTTAATTCAGCGCAGAAGTGCACGGTTCTAGCTAGGAACAATATGTCAATATCTGTACTTATCGGGAGCCAAAGCTATGGCAAACCTTTAATTTAATTTGAGGTGCATTTGTGTGCTTAGCAACCGTTGTCAGTTATAACATAACTACAACAAAAATGGCATTTGGCGCTAATACTAGTAATTGAGGAGACAAATTAAACGATCTAATATTTGAGGAAAAAAGGACCCATTCCTTAGTCCCTAAAGACTAATTAATGTGACCTCATATACACACTTACATGTATTGTTATACTTAATTTATAAGAAGAAAAAAGTACGAATTACCCCCCTAAACCCAAAAACCAGACATCGTTCACCCTGAACTTTCAATACCGGACAAATTACCACCCTTGACCTAATCAAGTGCGGTTTTTTCCTACGTGCCATACGCGGCAATCCAGTTAGCATTTTATTTATAAAAAAATATGGGACCCACCTATCATATTCCTCTTACACTCTTCCTCTCTCACTCTCTCGCGGGTTGGCGGCAGATGGTGGGCGCCGCTGACGTCACCAGCGAGGTCACCGTCACCAGCCAGTGCAACGGCGGTGGCGGCAGAGCGGAGGTTTGCAGGAATGGCACTGGTCAGGAGGACGCCGGCGACCTCCAGCAGGGGGCAGTCTTCGTGTCCACATTCGGCGGCCAGCGAATCTTCTCCAATGACACGGTTGTGTACACGTGCTCCACCTCCTCCGGCATGGACGCCGTCGTCAGCCTCGGGCAGTGTCCTCGCCGCGTCGTTTTGGAGGTTCGCCTACTTCATCGACGGCGATCTCAGGAGCTTCGTGTGGCTCGGTGACGCCGCTGCGCCGGTGCAAGGTGGTGGTCGGAAGAGCACCACTACCACGCCCATCCCTGTCGGCGTCGACAAGGCGCCGAACATTGACCCTAACCTCTACTTCATCGCCATCACAGGCATCAAGGTCAGCAGCGGCGAGGCCGTCAACGACAAGGCCGCCGCAATCATGACCACCGATACCATCCATTTCACGCTCCTCAATTTGGTGCACTTCGACCACCTCAAGAAGCAGCTGCCGGGGGCGGCGGACAAGGGCTCATCCGTACTTGTAGCCGCTGCTGCCACCTCCTCCTCCTCGTCCCGCCCGCCTCCACGTTCGGCGGCGCCACCCACTGTCTGCCGCCGACCCGCGAGAGAGTGAGAGAGAAAGAGAGAGGAAGAGTGAGAAGAGAAGAATGGTAGAGAGAGAGAAGAACGAGAGGAAGAGTGGAAGAGGAATATGACAGGTGGGTTCCACATTTTTTATAGATAAAATGCTGTCTGATTGCCACGCATACGCCACGTAGGTCAAAACCACTCTGGATTGGGTCGAGGGGGTAATTTATCCGGTATTGAAAGTTCAGGGTGCACGATGTCTGGTTTTTGGGTTTAGGGGGGGGGGGGTAATTCGGTTGACCGTGATAGTTCGGGGGGGGGGGGGGGGGAGGGGGTAATTCGTACCCTTTCCTTATAAGAAAAGGCTTTGGTGAATAGCATTCTATGCAATATAGTCCGTTAAGTTTTACCAAAGGCCCATTGATCCTTGAATTTTTATTTTGTTCCATAGGCCCTCCAAGTATTCGTTTTTTTCCTTACAATCATACTTGGACCCACTTGATGTGTCACTAGAGCTTGTATTAGGCCTCTCACAGTGCGGTGAGCTGGACCGGTGCTACACGGTGCCAGCTCGGATTGAAGCATAGTGTGCAGAAGGAATTGCACCCTAGCAGAGCTCCTCACCCCCAAGCAGAGCCACGCGAAACCTCGCCAAAACGAGGGCACGAGAAGGAGAGGAAGCGCGAGGCGTGTGCGCTGTGGGGGTGCGGTTCTTGGCCGCGCCATGCCCTCGCGCCGCATCGAGTGGAGAAAACCCCAATTGGCCCACGATTCTTCCCGCCACCGAAACACCCCAAGCAAGAACGCCAGAAAAGAACTCGATCCGTCCCAAGAACACAAGAGGAATCACCAAGAAGCAAAAGAAACAAAGAAATCTCGATCCGTCCAAGAACACAAGAGAAATCCAGGGCCCCAGATCTCATATTAACCAATGAACAACACATCTCACATGCACAAAAACAACAATCAATAATCCCCTAAGTTGTACTGTAGTTGGAGCCAATCCATCATCAGATCATCCGCGAGAAGGCAACTCGCTGCAGCGCGCCCGATTCCTCCTCGCCGCAGCTTCCCGTCGGCGTCACGCCGTCCGCTCCCGCCGCTGCCCCCGCCGTGGCCACCACATCCGCCGCCACGACCCCCAAATCCGGCGGGCGAATCCGGGGCCCCGCGCCGATGATCGCCACCACAACTCGGATTTGGACCCGGGCTGCATCGGCGCATCGTCTTTGGTCAAAGCCGCAGCCGAGCCAAGAACCGGCGTCCGCGCGCCGCCAAGAACCGGTGGCTGCCTGCGCACCGGCGAGCCGCCGCCAAGATCGAGGGAGAGGAGGTGCTGGCGAGCCTCCGGAAGACCACCGAAGTTGCCGCCGACGACCGCTGCAACTCCGGAAGACCACGCCGCCGACTGTTGCTTGGAAGGAGAGGAGAAGGAGGCGGCGTGGGAGTGGAGAAGGAGGCGCGGTAGTGTGGGAGAGGAGAAGGAGGCGCGGCGGCGGCGAACCGGGAGGATCGGCGGTTGAGGCAGAGTGGGAGGAAGCAGCGGAGAAGACGATGGAGGAGGAGAAAGAGAGGAGAAGACGGGCCGCTGAGGGTAGGTAAGGGGATTAATTTCCTTCGGTCCCCCTAGCTGCCCTCCACCAAGTCACGAGCGCTATGGGCGTCATTTCCTTGTACAGTGCCCAAATCTAACTAGGTCACGCAAAATAGGATCCTTGCACTGTGGGGAACGGTGTCTTTGGGCCAATTTTTTGGGCTAAGACCCTACCACCGGTGCTTGCACTGTGAATGCTCTTAGAAAACTCGTTCTTGGGCTTTCGCTTACACAAACCATTACTGTTAACAGCAAAATTTGGCAAGATAGACTCGGATTTGGAGTTGGATATCGAAGCGGAATCGAAGGAGATTGAATCTTGCCGAAACGGACTGCGCATCGGCTGGGCAGCGTATCGGTTGGAAGCAGAGTCAGAGTTCGATTGAGCCGATACAGGTCGACTTGGGGCTCAGTTTGGGCCTCGATTGGGATAACCGCCATTGCCGTTTAGGGATAGAGCTCATTTAAGGCAATTGTACCTATTAATTAGGATATTTATGTCGGTTTGAGTTAGAAATATGACAAGAGTCCGCCGTATGGACTTATTTGTATTTTATCTTTAGGAAAATTTGAGTCGTGTCTGTAATGGACAAGTTTTGTACTTGGGGTATAAATATAAACCATAGATCATTGTAATATGGGAGACAATCCAATCAATACAACTTTCGGCGCATCGCCACCATTTTGTTTTACTTTTCGACGAGTTCTTGCTTCAAGTCGGAACATCGGCTGCAATCTCTCGACAAGAGGTAACTTGTCTCGATGGCTTGCGCTATCGGGGCTACTATGTTGCTTTAGATATATTAATCCTTTTATTGTGGTCATTGCTATCATATATTTTAGTTAATCTAGTCTTAGTATTTCAATTTAGTCATATTGGCTGATTCTCGCTTTAGGGTTTATGCTGGTATTGGCTAAATTGCTTTACTAGATTAGCTTAGCTAAGGTATCTACCATCCTAAAAAGTGGTTAATTTCTTGATTGTTTAGACTTTATAATTCTTTGCATACTTTGTGATGCATCATCCCTAGCCCGCGTGCTTAGAATCATAAAAACTAATCTAGAATTAATCAGAACTAAGGACAGTATCGGGGTTTTAGCCGCATGTTTCATGATATGTTTATGTATATTTTCCACTTATATTGATAGATTGCTTTATATAAATACATCAAGATAGATTGATCTTGCTTAAACTAGATATCTGGTGATCGATTGTCATTTGGTGTGTTTATATAGATTAGTTTATTTATATAAGTCTGTATTGGAGTATTAGCCAGATGATATCTATATTTGCTCTAAATACTGATCTATCGACTATTTGTATAGTACTGTCTTAAAATGATTGATAAAAACCAAAGAGAAAGTGTTATAGCCGATAGGGCATATTTAGGGTTTTGCTTTAATTGACTATCATAAATCCGCATCCGATTAGGTTTATCTGTATTGGATGGGTCCTAACGATACGTCATTGGCCCCATCGGCTGATTGGCTATCGTTTATCTAATTACGTTTTGTCTTTCTTGCTGGTTGTTGGATAAAACTAGCTAGCACGCTCTTGACACTTGAGGCAAGCCTTGGACATGCACTGGAGTGAAACAAATCTCCCAAGCCGTCATGTTTTCCGTCAACAATTACATACTTATCCCATGATAGGAACATTTGAAGGTACATTACTGTCCTTTTACATCTTTCTCATTCTGTTGGGCCCTCGTAGGCTGCATCGTGTTGCTACTAGGCCAGCCCCTTATAGGGCATGTTCTGCAGTTATCCGCATTTGGCCCTTCACCATCTTCTTTTACTTAGCGTGTCACCTAGCCCGATTCGGATTGGCTTCGTCAGGCTTTGCTGACCTTTGCCACCTCATTGAGCTTCGTTGTTCTTCGATATGTAACTAGGTGAAACCCCGCGCATTGCTGCTGGAATTTAGTACGATAACAATAAAAAAATAATGTGTAAGATAGCTAGATAACATCAGATTAAGTAAATTAATGTGGTTTATGATAATTTAAATTTAAATAGTATGTAGAATGGTGATTCAAACGTAAAAGGTAAGATGGTATAACTTTATGGAAGAAGAAAAGTAGGGAGATAGTTTGGACCGTAGATTAATCATCTAAAGGCAAAAAACAATTGATGTGATATGACTTAATTAGAGAAAAAAAGGAGAAAGATAATTTGTACCATATATTTTTCATTTAAACACTAAGTGAGGATGAACTATATAAGTATATAGGATATCATAAAACATAATAAAGATATACATTGAAATATTATATGAATTATGTTGGATGATAATTTAACATGTTTGTATTTGAAAAGCTCTTAAATTATAAAAACTATAAAGATATAGGATGTTTGCATGATATTTAAATGTGATGATTGTTAGTGGATAATGATATGGCATCCTGTTAATTAGTGGATGATGATGTGGCATCTTATTAATGGATGATGATGTGGTATCTTTACATGTTAAGCTTAAGTAGTTAGTGGAGGATAACTTTGTACTAAGATATCATTCGTCGCGCCCCGCTAGGCTCCGCCGTCTCACAGAGGTTTGCCATGCTTCGCCATCTTTCGCCCAACTTTTCCTGCTTTGGATTTGTTTGCTTCAGCAACCCAGCCGAAGGGCCTCATGGTGTTTGCTTCCAACAATATGTGAACGAGTGGTATAAGAGTCGTCTAATGATCTAAGGGATGTTGATTATATTTTGCCATGTGGCTTCCTTAGTAGGCTCAAGAACGAGTTTGAACTAAAACAAAAAACTTGGATCAAAGATGGATAAATTTGAACGTTAAGGACCAAACCAAGCGTTAAGTAAAATTTGGAGGACTAATTCGGCTATCTATACAAAATTAAAACACAGTAGCGAATAGCGATGGTGGGGGTTCTTCCACCCACAACCACTGACATGTGGGGTCACCGAAGGGAGACTTTCAACAATTGCCCTGATTCCCTCCCACAACCTGCTAGCAGGCTAGCTTCCACCCTACTTCGTTTCGTTTCTTTTCCTTTTTACCTTTTTCATGTAAAATAATACTCCCTCCGTCCCATCCTCGTAATATAAGAGATTTTGAGTTTTTCTTACACTGTTTGACCATTCGTCTTATTTAAAAAAATTTGAAATTATTATTTATTTTTTTACTTACTTTATTATCCAAAGTACTTTAAGCACAACTTTTCGTTTTTTATATTTGCACAAAAATTTTTTTAAATAAAATGAGTGGTCAAACCGTGCAAGCAAAAACTCAAAATCTCTTATATTATAGAACGGAGGGAGTAGTTCAAATGGTAAAAATCCATACTAACATATTTAAAACCGTTTTTATGCGAATTAGAATAGCTAAAAAATAAAACATGAAACAATTTATGAGCCAGCAAATATAAAAAATATTACCAAACCATAAATCGGAGGATGAAAATAATTTTACTTTTCTACTGTCTTTGATTGTATTCTTTATAAAAAAAAATCCCGTTGCAATGCAGGGGCATTTAGCTAGTTCACACAAAAAGCTTCGGACCCTATATGTATATTAACATGCTGTTTGACAGAAGGAAAAATATTGTTCTTTACTACAACATTATAGTGCTGCATAAGCAACATTATGTGCAATATACTCTTTAAACCTTACTCCGATGTGTATAACTTTCACGAGTTGGGATTTGAAACAAACCTAGGAATTCCAAAGAGGAGCATTATTTGCCCACATGGTGGAATAGATAGTTAAATAGCATCGCAACAAAACTTGTGCAAAGTAGTAGCTAAACCCTCTCAAGTAAAAAGTAGCCAGGCCACAGGTCAGAAATAGTAAGAAACTTTAAATTATTCCATTCAATGATGAACCAGACATATCGACAAGCTTATTTGGTTTATACAAAATTCAAAACAATGGTCGAAAGGATCTTCCCCGATTTGAAGGTTGCACCTATTCGGCTGTGTCATTCCTGAGTTTCAGAGTGAACACAGCTGACTGAACCAAATATTCTATCACCAACCAGCCTACGGACAAAAATGGGGGCGAAGCCCCTGAGGAGCTAATCCAAGTAGAATAGGGTTACGATCTTCCGGAGATTCTTGGCCTCCTGGCAGGTCTCCATCAGCAGCTTGCTGTCATGGAATGCAAAACAAATCACCTGTTGGACCTTCGAGATGATGTCCATGTTGCATAACCTGAATATTGTGATACATATTAAGCACCAATAGCTGCTAATTCTAATTGCACCAGTAGCTATTAGAATGTTTTGTTTATGCAGGAGCCAGTGGATTAAGGATTACCGAACTGGTATATGATCTATTTGTGTAATGGCACAAGCAAATGTTTCATATCTTAAGCACTTGTCTGGAATAAAATTAGTTAAGGAAAATCATGATCTCTATTACAGCAAGCAACTGATGAAAATAAAAGATGAGGCCAACCCATTGCCAGGCTTATAGAGGACCATGTATCAAATATCCTATGCCTATAAAATGGCCCCTGTTCGGTAGCCATAGCAGCTGCAGCCGCTGCGGCTGCCGAAGCACAAAGTCGCTGCAAGCTGCAGCAATTTTTAACTGCTTTCAGAAAACACTACATTATGATGATTGACAATACCTAATGACATAAATTTAATGAGAAGTAAAAAAATCACAAATATGACTTGAAAAGATAGCTGACATACCTGCTCGCTTCAATTAGTGGCAAATGGTCATATTGAGGCTTCTCAATCAAGTTTTGTACCTACAAAATTTCAAAATCCCACTGAATCATATTCAGCTTACCATATGGAGAAAAGATTAGCTTTACATGGTAAAGCAAAACAATGATGTTTTCTGCAGAGGTACATTGTTGGAATTCAATAAAAGTTACGGTAAAGGTCTGGTCAGCTACTAAGAACTGTAGGATACTTCAGATGGTGTATGAAGAATTCATGATACATTTCATTCTCACACCATCTATAATAACCTGAACTCATATCCTTAAAAAAATGATGTTCATGTTTGATAAAGATAGCTAGGAAACATCCAAAGAATACAAAAAGACCATGAATACCTGATGTAAGACCGAACCTATGGCAAACCAAAAGGGTAGAGGACTGGAGATGACAAGACAGAATTTTAGCATAATTGATTAAACAACCTTTTAGTAATAGAGGAACACTACTAAATAAATGCATGCTTTTCTGGGTTCCAAGGGGCCTCATTTCTAAGTTCTGGTGAAAACTCTGCTGATAATGGGAGCACATGAATTCACGAGTTACAATTGCAAGCTATTTAATTGGTGTGGTAGTGATAATCATCTACTTTGACCATAATAAAGATTCTATAAACACAAATCGTCCACAAGTTGATCAAAGGATTCAGAGTTCATTTTCTCCCATTTGACATGGAGTTCCCACTTAATAAATCCTTCCCATAACTTATTGCCAAAATGTTGGGAGTTCTGTGCCTATAGCAGCATCTAGCAATACAAAATCACAGAAGAGAAACTGGTCCATGTAGAGGTCTCTAGTAAAAGATTTTGATAAAAATGGAACAGGTAAGAAATGATCAATTCGGGACTGGAATATCATGAAATCTTACTTTAGATAAAAGCTCTTGACTTTCAGGAGGTTGCTTCTTTAGACTTTGAGGTAAAATTACAGTGAGCAACTCTGGCTTTTCAGCCCTTAAAGCACCCCGGATAACAGCTGCATTAGTCCCAGAAGCACCAGATGTGAATATATGATTTTTCTGCAGCCAACAAATAATATTAAATAGAGTAGTACATGAATCAAATATTGGAAGAACTATTATACCATAAGACTCTGTGACATACCGTTATGACCATAGCATAGCTCAGGATCTCAATAAGCTGTTGATGCATAAACCCCATGTTACGGGTACCAAAAAAACCTATAGCCCGCGGTCCCTGTTGCTGAATAGCCAGCAACTCCTGCATTACCACTAAGTGAATAAGATCATTCTATAATATAAATAATTTCATACATGTTATGCTATTTATCATTCATTGGATGAGGATGAACAGCATGGAAGATATCTGTTGGCCCCAAACATATTACAGAAACCACTAGGCAAAAACTGACTTTGTTAAATTGAATGGACACAATAGAAAAAGGAAAGAGAAAGCCACCTGCAGGTAATCTAGATCTGGAATTGACTTATACTCTGGAGTAGCAACCGTTGCAGTACCCCTAACAAGAGTCTCAACTTGAGTAGGAATATTTGAACCATTATCATCGTCTGGCCCAAACATAAGAGCATCCTCTGTTCCTTGACTCCTTTCACCATCTTCATGCCCATCTCTTCGCATGTATCCGCAGAGAAACTATACGAGCACAATAAAAACAGCCCCTGGCAGTAAATCATTAGTGAAAACCGATTATATTACATCATTCTAGCATCAATGAATCTAACTTTTTTTATGTTGCACCTTTTCCCAATTGTGAAAATTGGCCAAACTCATCAAGTCGTTCTGGAATGACAGCATGCACCCTGCCGCTTTAGAAGAAACATGTGTGGGAAAACTAAGAAATATACTAGTGGAATGTTTGTTCTGAGGAATCAAGCCAAACTAGGACGAGTTGGTCCAACATGGGATAATCCCATGATTTTGGTAAGATGATCCCATTCATCATTTATGTACACGGATGTGTTTTTTGAGGGATGGCCGACCAACTCATTCCATTCCTCAAACAAAAAACTAAATGGTTCATGGACTCAATCTTCAAGCCAACAAGCTCTCTAAAGGTATGCTAGATTAGCAAGCATTGGATTCTGAATAAATGGCCAAGATCAACAGTAAAGTGACTCTAGTTAGCCTTTTTGAGACATAGCATACCACACTTTGATTCTCTATTTGGCAAGTAGTGCAAAATGAAAACTTTTTTCATGTAGAGTACATTACTTAGACGCAGAATCTTTTACTCTAGTGAATTGTGGGTTCTAATATCCAGACCATAATACTCAAACGGTAAAAATCCCAACCATAAAGATTTCTTCAAATGACTGCAGTAAGTGCTTACGCACCATTTAATTATGAACCAATGTTTGCGATTGAGGTGGGAAATTATCCATTTGAAACAGCGAACATGGTGGAAAGTCATGAGTGGCGCCATTACATAGAATCTAGATCCTAGCAAAGAACAGTAACAAGACCATGGTTACTGTGGAATGTAAAAAAGCTTCAGTTTTCAGTAAATGTCACATCCATCATACCGCTCCTTCGGTTTCACAATGTCTGTCCACTCTCTCTGGATGTACCGTTTCAAATTTGGCACCGAAGAAATCAAGTGCATAATTATTTTAATTTGTCCATTCTCAGCCCCTAAACTAATGCAATTAAGTGGCTGCACAGTCGTTGTACGCCATCCAATAGAGGTATGTATGGTCATTTAGCACTATCATTAATTTTCCCCCTTAAGATTTAGTGTCTTCTTGGACTATAGGATATTGGTAACTTGTGTAAAACTGAGGCAGAATATCATCGGGGTGCAGTTTGATGTCACAACAGATGCTCAGTTAAGACCATAATTCCCACAATAGCCATTTTTCCTCCCCTATTCTCACTTTGAGATGAATATATTGGACTGACATTTCACTAGATTGTGCAAGATGAGTTTTTTCACTGGCATCAGGAAATTGGCGTCGAGCAAGGATAAGAACCGGAAGACGAACACTGCCTTGCCTCTGGTAATTTCAGAAATATATAAACTATCTAAACCCCCGCGGACACAAGTCCATGATCCTATCCCGAGGATATAACAAGAAGAAGAAGAAGAAGCAAGCACAGGTATCGCAACAAGGATGGAAAGGAAACAACAATACGAGTGGGAGAAGCAAGTACCCGGTCCATCCCAATCGGGGCCGGCTGCAGCGGCTCCCTCATCCTCGCGCATCCCCCTCGCAGGATGCCACGGCCGCACATGGACGGGTAGCAGCAGGAGGAGAGCGACAACCCTCCTCCACGCCTCGCCCGCGTCGGCCCAACCAACGCTATATCTCCGTGGCGGCGGGTACCGCACCTGCACGCCATCCGGTGGGCAGCCTCACATACCCTTAGCTGCTGTGTGGAGAGTCTGTGCGGTGTTAGATCACTAGAGGCAAGGCAGTCTTGTTGTCAGGCAGGGTGGTGAGATAGACCACAGGCTGCAAGAACCAATGCCTTCCAGTCCCAGATGACGGTTCTAACATTTCGCTCCAAATGTTGGCGAGATAGGCCGCGCGGTGGCTGGGAACGGAGGGGTCCATTAGGGCCAAACATCGGTTCAAGGAGGCTGTGGATTCGATGGCTCACGGCTGTTACGGGAAGGTGCTGGGGGTGCGGTCATGGCGAGTGTCGGATTACGATGACAGTCCGTCTCGAGCCCGGCGGAAGGGCCGGTCACTGGTGTGCCGGTGTAAAGGAGACAGTGCTATAAATCCGTCCAGCGTATGGACGAATAATGCAGCTATCTGGTGCTGACTCTATTTGTCGCTGTGTTAGTGGTTCTGATGTTGATGTGTGACTCGAGTGACCTGCAGGGTCAAGTTTTAGGGCTCCAGGTGTAGAATCCTTAGTCGGTGATGACAAGCGCGGGCAGCGGAAATAAAAGTCGTAACTCAGTACGTAGTGATAGAAATGATGGAGCCAAAGGCAAGCGGCCTAACGGGTGCGTTGCGGTTCGTAACTCTCTTTGAGGCATGTGTTACGAGGAAATACCTCTTACCTTTCTGTGATGACTTCTCGTAGACGGAAGAAAACCAACATTCTTTTTAAATGTTAGATGAGGCGATGGCATGGGACAGTCCTGTGGATGTTCAGTTGCTAGCACCGGTGGTTGGCAAGATCGTATTCAGGACGTCTCTGTCTACCGATTGCGCGTGTTGCCGTGTCGGCCGCCCTATGCGTGAGGCGCTTCGGGTGTACTCACGCTAGCTGGGGGACTTAGAGTTATGGTGCTTAGAGCTTACGACCTCCTAGTAGGAGATTGTCATGGCTTGGTGGTAGCGCGGGGTGTGTGGTATAGCACCTTTGCTGCCCATCTCGTGAGTGCCTTATTTCCTGATATATGTTTACTCTCGTGTAGATAGACATTGGAGTGGGTCCTCCTTATCGGGCCTTGCGGCAGATCAAAAAATAAAGACACAAGAAATTCTTCATGATAAATACATGATAGGAAGCCTGTACAATGTCATAATAGCTGTGTTCTAAATATGTCACATCGATGGACCCACACAAGATACAAGAAATTGATTAAATATATGTGAAACTGAGTGAACCATTAGCAGGGACGTTCGCTAGGTGCTGGGACAAGACTCAGAGCCCAATGTAATGGTGCTAATGAGACCTGGCAGGTGTGCATAAAATCGGAACGTCTATCTGAGTTTGCAATGTGTTGGACACCTTGAGAAGCCCTGCGCCACTTTAGCGTTTCACGTATCTTGATAATAAAAACTCAGAGTGATACACACCGAAGTCCTATAACCGAGGTGTCGAAAATGGACAGAAGAATGCTCATGAACTTAGAGCAATTGGATGATGACATAGGATACATATCAGCTTGGAAGAGAAAGAAGAGAGTCACCCAATGCATGATTCCTGAAAGCTGGAAGGCATTCTGCAGTCAGTGCTAGGCATGCACCCAATGCCATCAAGACGTACAACCAGAGTTGATACAGAATATAAGACATTGCATAAAAATACAAGACCGCAGCCAAAGGGCCAAAGTGTAGCAGCATAGAAAAAGAAGAAATTTGAGTGAGCAGAAGAAGAAACAAGAAATGGCCCACACGGGAACTAGATCGCAGCTTTTGCGAATCCCACACAGTGGCTCACATGTCGACAAGCCTCACATCCCAGAGAAGTGCCGTGTGTAGAAGACGCCGAAGAGAAATTCAACACTACAGCCGATTAGATGATAAACCACGTGGAATCGTACTGTGCAAAGGTAATCTGCTGGTTGGCCTGACGCTCCTGTTACCTAGTCCTTTGAGCTAGCGTGATGAGATATGACTTGAGAAATTTTCCGTGGCGACAAAATAGCCATTCTCATACCTATGACATTCTACGCATTTTTGAGTGAATTAAATATAGGTGCCACCAGTGCGACAAGCCCTTTTAGCTATGTTACTCAGATCGAAAGAGATCTAGTGACCAATCATTGATGTTGCATGAGCTCACCATCTAACGCCTCCTGTCGTTTCCGGCCTCACTTGCTGTTTCTCTCACATTAAGTCCAGCCTGGCATATTCCATGTTAGTATTTAATTCTCATATATACTATTTGGTAGGTGTAATATCTCTTCAATATCTTTTCATCAAACCCTTATCCTTGTTTCTTAGTAACTCCTCCAATTTCACCGTTTAATATATTCATTCTGATTCATCCCCTACAATGTACATATTCTGCAAATACCACCTTGTGTTTGTTTTACTGAGCGTCCAACAGAGATCCCTCATGTTCCATCTTCACTGAGTTACTTACTGATTGATTGCGATCTCTTGGCCACGAATTTTCATTCGGCCTTGAAGAAAAAAAATACTCCATTTCAATGTTATGGACCTTCTCCCGACTGCAGGGGTGTTACGATGATGGAGAGAAATAGTTACTCCTAGTGAGATCGAGGCAGGGCAACCCTGGATGGCTGATGCGAGTTGAGAGCGAAGCGAGTTTGCTTTTATCGCCAGGGCTCCACGTGTGCAGATGCAGACGGCTAGACATGGGGTGGGAACAAAGGCATGCACCGTAGGCGAGCGGGTGAGGGGGCTGCAACCGGAAGCCGGAGGAGACAAAGAAACGATGGACGGAGGGAGCCGGCGGCGAAGAAGATGAAGACGACGACGACAGAGGAGATCATGAGGAGTGGCTGGCGTAGCCCCCGCGCAGACAGGAGGGGAAAAGGGAAGAAGGGGGGAAGAGGCTGGGAAGGAGGAGGGGAGCAGCGCCGTCTCGGGGACGGTGACCGGCCGCCCTCAGCGAGGAGGCGTGAGAGGACGATGAGGAGAGGGCGGGAGAGAGTGCGGCTCGAGCCGACCGGACGCGGAGCGAGCCGGTGCATGAGCAGTGCGCAGGACCAGGACCTGCGCCGCGTCCCGGCGAGCCAAGGGCGTACGGCGAGTCCGGGACGGGGCCGCCGACGACGCGACCGACGGGAGTGAGCCCGGAACATAAGCTCACCGGAAGCGTAAAGTACCCGGAAAAGACAGTATCGGAATCGAGACGGATGAGGGAAGGAGGAGAGAGCCACGGACCGGCAAGCAGCGTCACGGAGACGACGGAGCCGCAGAAAAGACGAAGGGACGCGTGACACAGGGTAAGTCGAGGGACACTCTGGCTGGGACGGAGTGAAAAGGAAAGGGAAGGTTGCCTAACGCAAAAACACCCGTGGGATGTGAATAAACAGCAGTGCAACCAGAATGACAAAAAGGGCAGGCAAAACCACGCAGGGTAGAGCAGACGCCCAAGAAGCACGGGGCCCAGGGAGCCAGGAGCAACAAAACTAGGGGCCTGCGTAAACGGAGGCGCAACGAACCCACCAAGGAGGCAGCAGACGGCAGCAACAGAAGAGGGATGCACAAGAGGACAGTCACAGACAAACGAAACAAGCAAGACAGACCACGAAAAAAAAAAAGAAAAGCTGCGGCACTTAAACAGCAAAAACCCGCACAAAAAAAAACCGCAAACAATACCCCCCAAACAACAACACAAGCCCAAAAAAAAACCACAAAGAATAGATCACAAAAAAGACACAAAGCAAAAACAAAAGAGACAAACCCAAGAGAAGAAAACCAGACCAAAAATCAAAACATTACGACGAACCGCGTAGGTCGGTCTAATAGAACCAACCATATGTTAGTGATAAGAGACTAACAGCACCTAATATCTCAGAGTTGTGCACTTAAACGTATCCATATCATGTCCAAAGACCTGATACTGGAGCCGAGGATGAATCTTCGCAAAGGATATATCAAACTCGGTTGCGAAAGACAAGTAAAACAGCTCTTATGAGCGCAAGTACTTAAGGGGACAATGATGTTCACATGTCCACTTCTCAGCAACTATCAAAGACCACAGACAGTGCATAGAGCGAATAACTGCCTCTGTTAGGAAAGACAACAAACTCTAAAATCGCCAATTGATGGCCCAGGATAACCTAGAGCAATACTAAGAAAGGACATGTCAGAATATTATCTCCAAGTATGCAATAAAAGAAGATTCAACAAAGTTGAATTTAAAAGGATCATAAGGAGAGTAAGGAAGTTAACTAAGGCAACTCTCTTGCAAGCGAAATTGGGAATCAGGTAACCGGACTAGGTAACCTGTTAGACGGAGATCCCTCCATTTTTTCAGTCAATCACAACCACCTCTCCAGGGACCAGATAACCACAGCACCATGAGTGGGTGTCCAAGAAAATAGTTCCCTCGGTGAAAGCCTTGCAATTGTCCTCAATTTAACTGTCACAGAACATGAATAGCTGCCCATCACCTTCTGAACCTCCCATATTTGAGTTATCAAGCAGACCGCATGACAGAGTCCTTCTGCCGACAATCACTCATCATCCAGACCTACACTCTATTCCCCAAGCTAGGCAAGAAGGTCAGGCAGCGAGGAAATGTGGAATGGCCAGGAAGGTAGAAACTGTATCGTCAGTTTCACTTTGCTTGCGTGGAAAGATGAGATCATACGAACACCCGTGATACGGAATTCACTCAGCAGGCCATAACAGTTTCATATCATGCAGGATCAACATCCTTAGAGGGAGCTTCTGGTATCCTCCAGGTGTCAGTGTACAGTGTACAGTTGCTCCAAATACATAATGTCTGTGGCAACGCCAAAATCATTCAAACCTCAGACCCGCACGACACCATCCGCCCACAGCCACCCGACCCCCCCCCCCCCCCCCCCCCGCCCACCGCCCAGTCGCCATAAACATTTTAGTGAATGGCAGGTGAAACAAATGGTCGGAAAACAATACTAACCGAGAATTCTGAATGTGTCAGAGGACGTAATTGAGAACATACGAGTAGAGATTGATCATCATGTGGTCCGATAGGGATTTAAATATGCATATTGGAGAAAACGCTAGCTGCGGTTCATAACTGGAGAATTATATAGTAGTTCGAACATCACAGACCTATTCTCTGAGCAGATATATCACAATTAGTGATGGGCGAAAGCGAAGTCTGTTCAGCAGAATTTCAGGTTGAGCTGGAGACTCGCTCGACTCAAACAACGCCTGTTGATTGTTGAAACTATTCTGGCTACTCGCTCAATCATCATTGTATCATAATAGCACAGGGGATATTCGTCCCCCTTAGTTGTACGCAAAGATCCATAGAGCAAAATGCCACCTTGCCTCTGTTGGGAAAAAGACGATAGCTCTCTCACTCAAGCACTGAACGAATGTATGACGACCCAGCCACAACCTTGATGCAGCCGCGTCACAGATGGCCCTCCAATGGCGCCCTCCTTCCTAGCCTTTGCGAAACAAACTGACGTATAACAAACATATAAAAGGCAGAATCCATTATAACACGAAATCGATCGGCATTGCTAACTCCCCAAAGTAATAGAGAGATGAAAGTTTTTTTAAAATAAAAGCACCAAAGCAAAAGAAGTGTAATCCTAACTGATCGGAAACCACATGGTGGAAAGAACACGCATCTGCAATGGGGTCAACCGTGCGCATGCGACATCGTGCCCTAGAGCTCGCGCTGAGGTGTTGTAAATGTCCGATCTACTTCAGCTAATTGCAACGTAACTAGGATACGCTAGACGCATACTGCCAAACAACAAGGACCTAACGTCCTCCACAAAAAGGCTCAAAACCTCCTGATATACTCAACAGACCAGGGAGTCAAGTAGCGTACCAATGAAGCTCACCGACTTCGGCGGTCCTCTCACCATGCTACGGAGCTAGTGCCGCTCCAGTCAATAGAACCTGTCACAGATCAGCAGAGCTTGCAGAAAGTGAAAGGATTACCTAACCTACACAAACACTCTGTGCATAGAAGGCTAAAACGTCTTCAATTTTCAATGGCGGTCCTAACAAGCGAGGAAAACTCTGGGAAATTGATGAAAGCTATCTAGATTGTACATAGCCATAGCTCAGTGGATGCAAGCTACAACTGAATGCACAAAATAGTGTGTACAAACGATTTGCTCGGAGTAATACAAAATACAGTGGTTCTGAGTTCACATTCAGACCATATAACTCCACGGTCAGCGATATAAGTCGCATGGCAAATGGCCCAACAGCGGAGCGGAATAAAGCGCTCTACTACATGGCCGTACGTATGTCAAGCTCATGTGGCAATTTCTTATGACTATTAAAGAACAACGTAACTGCAACAGGCAACATAAGCAACGCACTTTTTGTAAGGTGGAGATGCAAGGACAAGGATCAACTGCATGAGGCAAAGTATTAAACAACTATCTTAATACAACACAAATCCGTATACATAAATTACTATCGCTCCACAACTGGATCAATATAGATAGAGAAAGAATGTTCCTACTAAATCATTACACTCTCACTATCTCTGTCATCATCATCATAAAGATCAATAGGGATCAAAGAAGTACATAACATAATATAAACTAACTGGCCCACAGGAAGAAGGATCTCAATCCGTCTTTACTCGCTCGAACCAATTCGAAATGCCCACAATATAGTGACGCTCATGAATCGAGCAAACATCATGACATAATTCTTTCCTTGATCTTCCAGGATTAAAGTCCTTTAAACTGGTGTAGTCATTCTTTGTCTCAATGAGTCTGAAGATACATGGAATAACGTACTGAACTGGATGTGCGTGCGGGATACATTAAACAGTCTGACAGAAGCTAAAGCGAGAATCACACGCAAAAATCCTGACTGAGACATCTTACCTTATGTATATTCATGGTCTCCATTATTTCAGCTACCCCCGAGATGAAAGAAACACCCTTGAGACATTTTCTTTTGATTTAGGCTCTCGAAATCATCTCTGACTCTGTCGATGTACTACCAGATCTCACCCAAATACCCATCAGATCCAGGAAAGGTTTCTTCAGTAGAAATCCTCCTGTATCACGAAAGGAGTAGCAAAACAAAGGAAAATCTAACTCATCTTGAATGCGTGAAGAAGCTCTAGATCTCATAGATATGTAACCACGCAATATATCAAAAGTGAAGTCACTGAAGAAGAGGTCGAATTTCATTCAATAGGAGTGAAGCACCTTCATAAATAAGTTTAGGCAGCAAGTGTCCCAAAGCACAACACACGAAGCTGCCTTCAATCTACATTGAAATTAATTGAAGAAACAACAATACATTCGAGTACAAAACTTAGCTAATTGGCAATATACGATTCACCCCTAACCATGGACGCTACCTCAACGCCTCCCAGGCACCAAGGCCCAAGTATGAACGATACAACAAGTCCTGGAAACACTGATACTATAGCTCGTAGAAGGCACTGATCGACCTAAGCACCCAACAATTTGGGAGTCTCAATGACTGCAGTGCTTGTCAGGAGCAGTTTTAGTTACATGAGTCAACAGGGGATAATATCTACATTTAACCACGCCACAGTACCGCAGGGTAAATTAGTAGAATATTTTTCATCAACAATCTGTTAATTGAAAATTAGGGTTGTGACAACAGCAGTTAGGAGGAAAGCAAAGCAACCACAAGCCTTGATAAGGCCCAAAGAAAGCCCACACCTGAAAAGCAAAAGCGACGCAGTATAAATGGAACATGTGCAGCCCTTCAGCAGAAATGTTGTCAACGACGCAGACAACAGCTTCCAAGTCCAGTTGTCAGTGACATTGCAATAGAACAATTCTGGAGCCGTGTAGGCATACGAGAAATGCAACAAAGCCCTGGCTTACAGTGTAGGAAAACAAGAAAGAGAAGCCAATAAGGTGTGGGATGTTTTTTTTTGAGGAAAGGGCGGGAAGGGAGAAGCGAGGCCGGACGCGTGCGGCGCAGAGGGTGCGAAGAGGTAGAACACAAAAACACCCACCGAATAACAAGGATGAGAGCCAACACGGCAGGGGGAGGGGGGAGTGGAACACCACAAAAATATACCCCCTGACATAGAGCAAGGCAAGAAACGACCAGTAATAGCGCTCAGCAGAGCAGCACCGTGCAGCACAACACGGCAGAGGGCAATGAACCGATTTTGCAAACCGGTCCTGTTTTTTTCTAAGATACTACCGAAACCTATCCCGTAAACCCGCTCGCGAAGGATGAGATTATATATTTCAGAATCAGTTCTTACTCTGCACGCTCCCACCTCCTTCCACCGGATTAAGGCCAGAGACAGAGAAATGTTGCAAATTGCGAAAAATTCTCAGATATCGAAGGCCGTTCCCTCAAAAAAAAAAAACTCCCGATGGACTAAGAGATTATGAGAACAGTCCAATGCGGCAGAAGAATACTGCAAGCCAGTCATATACCTTCCTTTGAGTAGCTTGGCTTCGATTCTCCCATCCAGATGCTTTGTGCTTTGCAAACCCCAATTTCCGAATTTTAAATGACGCAACAGTCCGAAGCAACAGAAGTGAAAAACAAAATAAAGTAAATGAAATGCAGATGTATGAAATCTCAGGAAAGGAGGGGGGAAAAATAGATAGTAGATGAATGCGGATACAGTGCTGATGACAAACCGCGGCGCGGCTCCTCCGATCACAGTGCACCTGCTGACAGTTGGAAGAAAAGATAAAGACAAAGAGAAGTTGAGCAGTCATCGTAGCCGTTAAGGTAGCAGAACAGATTCCGAGGGCGAGGAAGCCCAGGATCGCCCGCAGCTACCGGGTCGCGGTGAACGAGAGGAGGAGACGTGAAGGGCGGCCGGTGAGAGGATCGCGAGCGAGAGCACGACGAAGCCGCACTTTTGAGGCGGCGCGGCCAGGACTGGTGAAGGAGCGTGGCGCCGACCAACCGGGTGGAGGGAGAGCGCCATCCGGGATGCGGAAAACAGAGCTACCAAGCGCCGTTCGCGCGCCGGCCCGGTGTCGACGGGCGCCGAACACAGGAAATCGTTACGGTGATGGATGGCAGCGATCTCATTGCGTTAGCAAGGCGCGCGACGCGTAGCATTCAGCACACATATCCAGAGCAGTGCACGAGTGGCAGGTTGTCGTCGTCGCAGAGCAAAGCGGGCAACTACTTGGTGATGCACGTGCCGGTCCGCTTGGACACCGACCGTGCTGCGCCCTCGCTGATGGTGTTAATAAGTGGATAGGAAATTCCTCATTAAATACTAGTTCAACATTAACGCTCAAGGCTAGTGCGGAGAGCAGCCAGTACAATCAAGATCGAAGACGCCTTTGTCTCGACGCTTCATCGAGGAGAAACGAAGCAGCGGTTCATTGTGACTTGTTACACACTTACTGCCCCTTTTCTTTTACTTCGATTCCTCGTTGCTCTGCATATGTTATAGCGAGATGAGAGGAGCGAGCGCTGTATTCGCGCCCTATGGTCGGGATTCACACCTGAAAAAACATCTCCTCTCTCTCATAGTTTCTTTTTATCTTTTTGGCTTTTGTTTGTTTTCTGCCTTTTGCTAATTGGCTTTGAGCGTATGTATGTTTTACTTTCTCCAACTAGAACACCATGCCTATCGCTGTCAATCGATAGTGATACTTACATTGCTGGTCCTCCTTAGTGGCTTGTCTACCTTCCTAATCTAAGCTCAAGGCTCAAGCTATAGTAATACACACGTACATCACATTGTGAAAGCAACACGATCTTAAATCACTGAAACCCAAAACATAGTAGCTCAGATCAAGGTTATATCTACAACAGATTGAGAGTATTATTACCGATGGAGCAGCAGCTGCGGCACGGACCCTGGAGAAAGTCCGAAAGATTACGGGACTCGTCTCCGCCCATACACGTAGCGAACGTCAGGCCGCCGGCCTACTCACTACCAATGTGCCAGCTACATCGTGCCTAACCACAACCCAAACGCAAAGGATAATTCATCGTTTTCCTACCTACTAGACTACTCCCCCGGTGAAAAGTACCATATCAAGGTAGTATCGCTACTCTCCACTCACACGTACCACCAATGTATATCTCCAATGCATGACGTTGATTGGCTTTAAGTAATTAATTTACCAATCGGTCTTAATTTATTTTTATGTAAATACCAACACACACCTCCTAATGCTTAGGTTTAAAGAACATTTGTATGCATAAATCAAGTCCTATATCAAATGAAATGGATGAAATTACACTAAAATTTCTTAAATATGAACGACCCAACCTGTTAAACAGTTTTGTTAAGAAGTTAACCTGGCGTTTATCTATTAAAAATGACGGCAGAGAGAGTACTGTTCAACATGCTCCTCTCTTACTCGCATGCCAATCGTGCGTATAGGCACGCCATCAAGTCATCAGACGAGTCTGATGTTCAGGTATGCAACATGCTTTTTTACTTCTCATCCATCGACGCAGGAAGCAAGACTTATTACCAAGCTAGCTCTCGCCACAATCTAGAGTTACTAACTAAACCTCCTCACCCACCCACTCGCGCCTTGATTTTACTCCTTGCTGAAGGTTCAGTCACAGATTGTATGTCAGCCAGTCTCAGTCCAGAAGTCGGTCCCGAGTCAGCGTACCGCCAGTTAATAATGCGGCGCGCAAATCAACTGTTGCCATACTAAAACACTACATAAGCTGCTCTCGTGCTTGGCAATTTGTCGCATCAAACCACATAGACGTAATAGAGTATCGCTGCCGAACGATCAATCTCACAAATTTCAATAATATAACAAGGCAGTTTTTTCCCTATAAGCGACATGCTACGAAAAGTGACTACGATAGAATAATTCAAACAAAGAATAATACTTGTCCGTGGAATACACTGCGACTTACATCACACGTCACAGTGTTCACAGTGCAAAATTACTTGCGAATAACGTCGGCCTCGGCTGGGTTTGGGCTTGAACTGTGTGAGATTCTGCAACACCGATGCAAGAAATGTATAATCAGCATGTTGAAATTCAAACCCAAATTAACAAACTCACCTAAACCCTCCATAAAACAACAATTCTATCGCATGTCTGCTCTCCTTGCTACTTCCACTTAGAATAGCTCACCTCGTCAACTGGGTGAACAGCATGAATGAGTAGTCCTATCTCGTCCCTAACTCTATCATAAATATATTACTACGAATCATAAAATCTCGTATTAGGTTTAACAACATATTCATACTAGTTAACTTACCTTTCTCGGAACTAAAATGTATGTAACTATAGATGAACTTTTTTTGCCCACTTGCCTACAAACACATAAATTAGCTAACTATCCATGCTCGGCTCGCTCATTAGCATTGATTGTCGGGTGCAATAATGAACATAGTCAGACAATTAATGTTGGCCGTTGCCGAGGGCAGTCGGGCACAAGCAAGGGTGCGCGATTCATTGTCGCTACTAGGGACAAGTCTTCATGATCTGGCACCAGCACACTAAATATCCAACCTCTCCTTTACTCCTTCGCTCTTCGTGGATATCTCGTGCGCTTTGAGTACCAAGTACGAAGAGTTATCAAAGAGACAGGCAGTATGTTGTCTTATATACAGCATGCCAGTGATCTATCCTTGCGCTTATGAAAAATATGGGCACTTGCAGTGATGAAATCTTACTTAATAGCTCGCTTTCTCAGCTGGCATATTGAAGTGACTGAACCCTACTCAATTATCGGCACTCACGGCCACCAATTCTTCCTAGCAGCTTCTATACGCAACGCAGCTACTTTCCTCCCAGATGGATTCGGATGGGTACAGCTTCCAAAATCATTCCCAAACTGCTTTTTTTTATGAAAACTATATATATTAAGAAAATAAAAAAATCTATTTTTTAGGTCTGAAGCGATAAACAGTTGGATTTTAAATTTAATCATGTGCTAATCTATTTAAAGTCGGCGCATTTAGTAGGTAATTTGGCTAGTACCTATTGCTGGCGAGACAACCTGCGACATGACAAGCCTCTTTCTACGGTGGGCGATATGTATAAGCACGCTTTAAAAATTGACCTGTTACAATGCAGACGCGGGCCTCTTCACACACTGAGCAGCGTCAAATTGCAAAAACATTTCAGCTTAAACTCCAAAGGCGAAACTAGTGCCAAGTTTGGTGTAGAATCAGGCAAAATATATTCTCTGTTTACGAAACAAACCAAGAGATATGATCTGAGGCAGTCGAAACCAAACACACGTCCCAGATCAGAGCCCGAGATTCGATGTCGATTTGCGTGCCCCACGAACCGACAGGGCTAAGAGGGAATCACTTTTTGGCCAGGAAGGAAAATCACCAAGCTTCAATATTTCGAACGATATTGGACATTTCCTAAGTTATGCAGCTAGACCTCACTCCCTTTGCCACAGATGTCAAAAGGTGTTAAAAGGTCCCACATGCGGCTTGCAAACAGTGGTCGTAGATCTCATTGGCTGTCTCTCGCGGGTTTCAAAAGCAGAAATTTGCGTTTCAAGAGCCTTCTATGGTTCTTGTTGCCCTGGCAGGGCCAACACAACACTTAAAAGCATTGTTTCCATGATTTCCAGGATTATGTTTTTTTTTTTAGGACTTTGAAGATGGCCCGCAACCTTGTCATGAGGATGGGCGCGAAAAAAGAAAGGGAAAGAAGAGAGGAGCATCATGAAAAGCAAAGATGATAGTAGTCGCCGCTGCTTTAGCTCGTCACTCGGGTTTCGCAATTGCTACCTAAACCAGCGGCTAGTGGAACTCTTTCGGAAGTATTTCCAGCTCTAGACAATCGTTTGAGAAGTTCAGCTGAAGAAACAGTCAAAGACAGCAGACGACGAGACATTATGTGACATCGTCACAAGAAGGCGGAACACAGCAAAGAGGGCGTAAAACTGGAATGTTTGTTTAATTACAGACCGGGATCACTCTCCTGGTCGGGATGTCAGCAGTCGTTCGTCGGCCGCGGTAGGACGTGGACGGTAGCCTTGGCCTTCGAACTGGCCGGAGACATTCCTGCTCTGGCGACGCTGACGCAGCTGATGAACGACGGCTTGGGCAGATCCCTTGTGCCGTGCAGCCACCACGCCTCTGCCACACCTGTCGGCAGTCGCGGCTCGGTCCCCGCAAATCGACGACAGCACCCACCGTCCTCCCTCGCGTCCGTCGCAGGCCACGCTTGTAGCGCAGTTCCCCCGCCGACTCGCCGCATGGGATAGACCAGCGAGACCCTCCAAACCCGGCTCCGGCAGCGTCACTCCGTCCCAACCGTCCCGCCTCGGAAACAGCTTCGGTATGGTGCGAGGCCGCGTCGTTGTCACGCAGGCGTCGTAGCCAAGGCACGTGTGTACTCTCCACGCTCTTAAGCTCCACTGGTCCAGTCGTGTGATGCGCGGATTTTGGGTGGACCAGTGGTCGGGAGCTGGAGTTAGGTTGGTCCGTCTGCGCCGTTTTTGTTGTTGTTCGAGCCGGTCGAACCTCGGAGTGGGGACGGCTCCCCAGATCGGGGGCCCTTCTGGGCCTGGCGCGCCGAATATTTGGGCAGGTGCGACTGGACGTGTAGTGTGCCGAGCCCGCCCATCGACTACAGAGTGATGCGCTTGTGTTGATAAGGCTCTCACCCCACACGGAAAAAGACTCGGGCGATGTGGACGTACACGCGCCTGCGGGGCGATATCTAACCAAGACCGCAGGCCTCCACTTCCTGTGAGGTGTATGTGGGCTGAGCCGAGTGTGTCGTCCGACGTCGGCAGTGTGACCTGGGTTGTGAACTAAAGCTAACTCAGGTAGTGTGACCGACGCGATCGTCAGGGGTGGTGACCGCGCCTGGTCGGAAGGGGCGCCGACGTGGCGCAACGAGTCTTACCGACAACGCTTGACCGACCGAGGGGAGAGTGGCCAACGGCCGGCGACGCACGACGGGCAAGCCGACGAACGGCGGCGAGGTAGGGTGAGTAAGCGGGAGACAGATGAAGGAGAACGAGGAGGTGTGGACGGGGAACTCGGGTGGCTGCGCTCGGATGGTGGAGATTAAGGGCGAACTCACGAGCGGCAGGCGACAAGGTCATGCGTGGACTGGTGATCGCGGCCGATCGCCGGAGCGTAATAGGTGCCACGTTACTGACAGGACGGATCAATAATCGGCCGTGTTTAAAAGATGAGGAGAACTCGATGTGGTACTCACCCGCGTACTTTCGGTGGAAGGAAATAGAAGGGGAGAGCTTCCGAGGGAGTACGAGCGAAACCGACGCGCGCTTCGACCACTTCAGCTGACAGCTCATGACCACACGTACCACATGCGCGGAAGTTCACGGATTTCTGAGGATTCTTGACCTCGTCGGGTTGCGTTCGTCGCGAGCCTCCGCAGAATCTCCTAAAGAGAGTAATGGACTTAGAAGTATAAAGCCCGGATGTGTGGGATGGGGTGATACCACCGAATGACGGCAGAGCTCGCGTTCGAGTGCGCAGCGGGTCCGCCAGTGACTTGTCGGATGATGACCGCCGAGCTCGACCCGCACCCAACAGGCTCGTGTGACCGGCCGACGTGGGAGGTGGCGCACCGCGGAACCGCACCGCCGCTTCTTCTCCGCTCCCCTACCGCCATCACCAACCGCCACCGCCGCCGCCTCCTTCTCCGCTCCCGACCGTCGTCCCCACCGCCGCGCCTCCTTCTCCGCCGCCGACCACCGTCCTACTAACACCGCCGGCTGCTCCCGACCGCCGTTCCCAATTCGCCACTGTTGCCCCGCCTCCTCTCCGCTCCCACCGCCATCCCCACCGCCATCCGCCGCCTGCCTCGATCGCCGCCACCGTGCCGCGCCCCCTTCTCGCTCGGCCGACCACTGTCGCCCACCGCCCTCGCCGGTGCGCGCTCCGACCGCCGTCCCAACCGCACTGCTGCCGCCTCCTTCTCCGCTTCCGACCACCATCCCCCACCGCCACCTGCCACCGTCCGCCGCTTCCGATCGCCGTCGGCCACCGGCCGCCGCCCCTCTTCGCTCGTCCAGCCACCG